>JAPMIB010000016.1:710000-1185000 GCA_034770305.1 Trichogramma dendrolimi | reverse complement strand
CTAGTTTAATTATTTTAGTTTAATATTTGTATTATTCAGTAAAAAAGCAACCAAAAGCTTCAACAATTGAATAAAAAATATTCTTGTTAGTGGGCTAAATTTTTTAAATAATTTACTTTTTATACTTGCAATAATTAGAATATTTTTCGCAAAATAGTTTTAGCCACACTTACAAGAATAGTTTTTATTAATTTTTTGAAGCTTTTTGTCGCACTTTTTTACTGAATAATTTAAATATAGATATAACAGAATATTTAATATAAGTTCTTTTAATATATATCATGTATGTATAATAAAATATTTGTTCAAAGAGAGTAATCTGCGCGCAAAATTCTTATGCACACAGTAATATTTTCCAAAAAAAGTAATTGGAATGAATTACGCTTTTCTCCACTCAGCATTTTTCGAAAAAGAATAATCTACGTTATTTACTCTTTCGAAAAGAGTAATTAGGACAGATTACTCTTTTAAGTTCTAGCGCTCAAGTGAAAGGAGTAATCTGCGTTATTTACTCTTTTAAAAAGAGTATTTACTCTTTTAAAAAGAGTAAATAACGCAGATTACTCTTTTGAGGTTCGAAAGTTACTCTTTTGGGTTTAGAGTGTAAGGTCAATAAAGTATGTATAAAAAGTTTCATTAAGATATGTCGTTTTATTCTATGACAAATAAATCTTTGAAAAAATATTTTTTCTTTTTAATTTGGAGGAGGGAGGTCCCCTTAATAAATTACATTGATTTCAACAATATTCTAAGCATTCATTTTTTTTTTGTATTTATTTTTTATAGTTATGCAAAATCGTATGCAGACGGAGTAACGTAGAGGAAAACGACTGGGATTTCGATAAGATAAACGTCACTGCATGTCACGTGGCGTCAGCGAATAGATGGAACCCATTCAATATCATCATTATTATACTTGGATTTTTTTTTTCGATCTGGATCATAATTCATTTTACTCTGTTCGTTCGAAAAAATCGGGGCTCGTGCTCGTCTCTTGAACTTGTCATTTGAACTCAGTGAAATAGTAAAAGATTTTTTGATTAATTTTCTTGAAAATTTATCTGGAACTTTTCAAAATTTTGGTGCCACAGTTAAATTGCAACACAACATTGAAATTAACACATGTTAAACGCGTTTAGAATTAACTAAAACATTAAAATTGAGCAGACCCCAAAATTTGTTACTTCGTCCAATATCATATGTACCCTAAACTCTTCTTAAAATGCTGTGTGATAAGTGTGAAATGAGTTTTTCAAATATGAATAAACTATAATGATCTTAATAACTGAAAAAATTAACAATTAGATGTTAAATCTAGTCTTGAGTCCTTCGATCTTTTTTGTTCGAAGTATCTGCTATCTCTTTTTTGTTAAAAGTTTTTTTTAAATTTCATAAATTGCTCATCTTTGACAATTTCAAAAAATTAATACTTTGACGTGTTTTACAATTGCACTTGTTATCGGTTTAGTCCCGCATCGTGAATTATTATGACGAAATCATTACTCCATCTGATTTGCGCTGGAGGTATTCACTGTGAATCATAATTATGTCGTGATGTGTAATAAAGGATTAATAATATATTCTTGTTAAAAGATCTTTACCCCAAAACCAAAATATTGCACATCTTTCGTTGAGTCTAGATTTGCATATATACTAGTGGCACTTATGCCGTTATTTTTTATGTTATATTATGAGTTTCACAATTTCATCCCTTCCATTGGCATAAGTGAGAAAATCAGCACACAACCATATTTTTTTTACATTATGACCATATCGATCTACACCTAAAGACATACACTAGCTGCTCTTATGCCTAGCTAGATAAAGGCTTGATCAAGGCTAAACTATCATCTTTTAATAAGGTCATAAGTTAAAAAATGAGCACACAAGGCCAAAATTGTTTACAAACCGATATATACTTCAAAATATATCGCCACGCTATATACGGGGTAATATTCTGTTTTTTGAGGTTGTTATCGATGTATCTTTAAGGAGGTTCGGGGGTCTTATTCAAAATGCAGCCAAATTTTTAAAAAACATTTATTTGCTTTGAAACTTTATGTAATGAATGTTTAAATCAAAATACAACTTTTCACCGTAAAATTTTGTTAAAATGATAACAAAATTTTGCTTCCTCATAGAGGAAGCTCTGTGATAGGCTCGAAAACGAGATTTTGAACCAGCCCTCGTAGGACAATTTGGTTTACATATTTGTAAACTAGATTGAATTCTCAACAAATGTCCGTTTTTTTTATTTTTGTTTTTGGATGTATTAATATATATTTTATTCAGTAAAAAGAGAAAAGAGAAGTTTGCATTAGGTAGCAAATGTAACATATTGGGTTAGAATTTACATAGGTTATGTAGATACATCCACAACAATTTCCCTTTGTTCCATCCCCGCGGAAACCGCCGTTAAGCATTACTTCACGGGGGTGGAGAGATTGGCATTGTGCACTTCATGAGGGCTTGGATGGGGTGGCGTCTTCTTCTAGCCGCATCGTCCGGTCATCCCCTTCAGTCCATTCCTTCATCTCTCAGTCTTGTTACCACTGAGTGGGCAAAGGAAGCAACCACGAGCCAGTTCGGCTCGCTCTCAAGCATGAGCCTGGTAGTGTTTTCCGGCGTCATAACCTCGTGAAGAAGAGCCTGTAGTCGCTCTCTCTCTTCGTTAAACCTCGGGCAGTGGTAGATTACGTGCTCCGCGTTCTCGATGGATGAGGGGCAAACCGGGCATTGCGCGCTATGGTTATGATCGTAGCGTCAGCTATGGTGTTTAAAGAAGCCATGCCCGGTCAGGAGTTGCGTGAGGTGGTAGTTTAACTCTCCGTGCCTCCTCTCGATCCACACTCTGATATTCGGGATCAGCCGATGCGTCCAACGGGCCTTAGTCGACTGGTCCCATGCTTCCTGCCACTTGCTTAGCGTTGCCAAGCGTTCTTCGTCCTTTGCGTCCTCCCGGCGGCGGCCGTAGAGCCGCGTTCGCTCGTCCGCGAGGAGGGACAGCGGGGGTATGCCGGCAAGGACGTATGTCGCCTCGTAGGAGACGCACGCAGGCAGGTTCGTCGGTGGGCTGCCTCCGCCTGGCGAATGTAGGCTCGCTTTTTTGCGGCTGTGCTCCATATAGGAGCTCCATACAGGAGTAAAACAAATATCTTTTTTTGATACAGCTGTCTATTTTTGTTGGACTTGCCTGTAAGATTTTTTTCAGTGTAATCTGTCATTTGTCGGTCTACAAGGCCAACTAAACGAAATAATTGTTTAACGACAACTATTTACGTTACAGTACCATAAATAAACATTTCTTGCCATGTCGTAGTTTAAGGCCTGAGCGCAGCGGGGGTCTTATAAGTGCTGGACTGAAATATTATATTATGATACGCGTGACTTAAGCAGACCATTATTGCACCAGGACACTAGTGGCGTATTCAAAATGGGTTACTTGAGTCATAAGTATCGTATGTTTTTTTATAGCACTGTGCTAAGTTCACGTTTAGGCGCCCTTTAGCGAGATATAAGGGGCTCATAATTGCTTCGCGGTGCAATAATGAGTAGCTTAAGTCACGGCAAAGCATACCTTAAACATGAACTTAAACCAGGCAGTGCTATAAAGTGTCTTCCAATACAATGGTACGAGTATCATTCGCAATTTTATATTACTGTGCTAAGTTTACATTTATGCTCAATTTTCCGAGTTATAAGTCGCAGTTTGCAAATTGACGTTAGCGAATGAGCGTAGAGAGTAGAGAGCAAGTAAGAGGGTTAGCAAGAAACGTTACAGGATCTATAATTTGTATAGTACATAGTTGGAGCGTTGGTCTACTAGTTTTGCTACACCCTCCAGTGGGTAAGTCTAAATATCAACTATACAAAAAATGATTGAGTGAAAATTATACTTTGACATGACTTATAAAAAGTTTAGACTCTTTTGATATCAAACGGCTCTCATTAAATTGCCGATTTTTTAAAAAATAATTTTTATAATTTAAATATCCCCACTATCAGAAACTTATTTGACGAGAATAAAATTATCTTCTGCATTTAAATTTTGATCTATTTTAATCTATTTGAAAACAGTAAATATGAATATTATGCTGAAATCAGTGAACTGGCGGGTGACTCGAATTTGCTTCATAAATTCATTTTTTTGGTGCCCAGTGAACGATGTTCGGGATATATTGCAATAGAACGAAAAAAATAGTTTTCATATTATGTACAATTAAAAGTGTCATGGAAATAACCTTGAATATTTAAGGGGGGGGGGGGGGGGGGGTATGGTCCTGACCTTGAAAAATTTTGAATTTTTTTAAATTATTTTATTTGATTGTTTATACGTTCAAGAGTATTCTGTGAAAATTTCAGCCCAATCTGAGCAAAATTGACGAAAATATTGAACTTTTAATTCGATAACTATTTATTTACTTTTCAGCCGAATGATAGCTCTACCGCTAACATTACTAACACTCAGTATTGTATTGAACTTAGTTGTACACACACTTAACAATATTATTACTTGTTTAACTTGAAAGTTATTAGCATTTTATAAAAATGCCAAGAAAAATTACAAGAGAGCAACGAGCAATTACCGGTTGTCAATTGTCCAAACCAAAAAAAAAAGAACCTCCGAAAAAACGTTCGAGCAGTGAATCGATGAGCGCATCATCGAAAAAAATCAAATTGAGTAGTTCTCTACCTTTGCCTGAAGTTGAAGACACGTCTTTTAAAATAATAAATTTTTTATTAGTATTTAATGGTCTTTCAACTTTTGTCAAATGTGTGGATTGCGGTGGTAAAATCAGTTTTTTTATACATGAAGAAGGAGGTCTTGGATTTAAAATAAAAGTTTGCTGCTCCAATTCGCATTTCTTATGAAAAAATCTATTAGGTCCGCAATGTAGATTTCCGAAAATCATTGGATGCGTATTTTTTCGTTTTTCAATTAACTAAAAATTAACGAAGATATAGCATTTGAAACATCAAGCGTGACGTCACAATCATAGTAAATATAGCGGGAGGAGTACTATGATTGTGACGTCACGCTCATTTTTAACTAATTATACCTCCGTTAATAATTGATAAATTGAAACAAAAAAATACGTGTCCAATGATTTTCAGAAATCTACATTGCGGACCTAATAGATTTTTTCATAAGAAATGCGAATTGCAAGCCACGCTACATTAATTCTTGCAAGAAAATTCAATGTGGTTCTTATGAAATTAATTATAGATTCTTTTTTATAAGAGAGATATTTTATATTGAGAATATTAGGAATTGGATTATCTGGTTGGACATAAAAAAGTCATTTGTAACAAGAGGGGTATACAATAATTACATCAAGAATATTTGTGCAAATATTAAAAATGTTGTGAATAATTTTCTTGCCTCTGCTGTAGTAGAAGAAAAAAAAGCTACAGCAATAGCAAATAAAGTAGAAAATACGTCTGAATTGACAGTGTCAGGTGACGGAACGTGGAAAAAACGTGGATTTTCCTCTTTATTTGGTGTGGCTTCTATAATCGGATATTATACAGGAAAAACTCTAGATATTTGTGTTAAAAGTGGCTACTGTCAACAATGTAAGTTTTGGCAATACAAACTCGACACCGCGGAGTTTGAAGAATGGAAGGAGAATCATGTGAATAACGGTCTCTGCAAAGCTAATCACATCGGACCATCGGGTAATATGGAAGTCTCTGCCATCAAAGAAATGTTTCAACGGTCACTTGATCATCAAGTCAAATATAAAAATTATATTGGGGATGGAGATTCAAAAACTTATTCTGGAGTAGTAGCATCGAAACCATACGGCAATAATTTCGTAATAAACAAAAAAGAATGTGTAGGACACGTTCAGAAAAGGATGGGCAAGAGATTACGCGATCTTATAAAAAATACGGTGAAAGAAGTGATATGTGAAAATGGAAAAACAATTAAAAAAAAATTCTTAGTGAAAAAAATAGGCTTACTGGCAAAATGATTGACAAACTAACAATTTATTACGGTCTTGCGATTCGCCGGAATAATAATTCAGTTGAAGCAATGAGAAGTGCAGTACGGGCAACTTACTATCACTATAGCTCAACAGATGTAAATCCAATGCACGATAAATGTCCCATCAGCGAAGATTCGTGGTGTGAATGGCAAAGACAAACCGTTACAAAAGAACCAAAAAGACACTCTTACGAACCATTGCCTAAAGATGTTTTAGAAGCTATAAAACCTATTTACGAAGACCTAAGCAAAGATGTACTTTTAGAAAGATGCATCGGAGGTTTTACCGAAAACAACAATCAGAGTCTTAATCAACTTATTTGGAAAATCACGCCCAAAATCTTGAGTGGTACTGTAATTATTGTTGAAATTGCTGCTTATGTAGCTGCATGTACTTTTAATGAAGGTAATTTTGTTCTCGTGACAATGCTTCAAGATATGGGAATAAGTACGGGGTCAAATGCACGTGAATGGGCGCGTGATTCCGATAAATTACGAATGGAAAAATCCGAAAGAAAAGCAAAATACGAGAGTAAAGAATCCCGCGTCCAAAGAAGACAACAGCAAAAAGAGGCTCTTGACATTTTGCATGAAAGCTCTCAATTATTATATGGGCCTGGTATTGATTATTCTGCGTTAGTATTAAATTTTTTTATAGCCATCTGTGTCATTTCACGTCAATTCATTTTGTTCAAAAAATTCGTTATAAATAAAAAAATTTTCGGAAAAATCGAAATATCTCTACGTCAGTACCTGCTCAAAGGGTTTATATAGAACTGTGCAAATTTTCAAAAGGATCGGTTGAATACTTTTTGAGTGACGTTTCTCACCGATTTGAAAAATCTTTACGTATAATGTTGTATCTTTAAACTGCAATTCCTCGAAATGACATTTTTCAAATCGGTGAGAAACGTCACTCAAAAAGTATTCAACCGATCCTGTTATGGTTAAAGAAATATTATGAGGCGATGTTTTCTGTTAAGAGCTTTTATTCAGTCTGACAAAAAACAGCGAGAGCAAAAATACAACAACTGAGCGCAAAACAACATACGCGCGTAAACATCTTCGTTGCCCCGCAACCGACTCCATAAAGACGACACTATCAAATGTGCCCTATATTACCGGCCAATGCGCTGTGCTCATGAGACGTCAGAGCATAACGTCGACACTTGAGCCTAAATCTCACAATGTCACGTAGACCTTATACGCAAAGCGTAAACACCTGTGGTGAGGTCTAAAGTGTCCGATGATTATTGATCATCGACACTGCTTGAACACGGGTCTCGCACACGTGCATGGCGGTAACGAGAGAATCCATAACATTCTCCCCCACCAATTGACTATAAAGTCAATTTATTTAGTTAAAAAAAAATTACGCATATTTAACCAGCTTATTTGTTGGGCGAGTTAGCTCGCCAAGCTGCGTACGCACTACTGCTACACGAACCTGACCATCTGACCCAGGCATAAGTTTGATTATGACACCCTTCCTCCATTCATTTCTTTCACATTTTCATCATAAATCAACACAATCATCAATTTTTAAAGGCGTATTAGCTTTATGCCACTTTTTGCGAGGGTGTAATGATGGTAGATATTCGTGTAGCCAACGCTTCCAAAACAAATCAGCGTAGAATTGCGACAGCTTCCATTGGTTTCTTAGATTAAGGGAAATCTTATCGAACCTTGGCAACGATAATTGACCGGAGGACGAGCCGAGCAGAAAGTGATTTGGAGTCAAAGCTTCATAGCTTTTCGTATCGCTAGAAATATGTGTTAAGGGGCGCGAATTCACACAATGTTCGACTTCGGCCAGAAGTGTACGCAAAACTTCATCGCTCGGGTGTTTTTCTCTTAAAACATACGACAATGCCGTTTTCACCGATCTCACTAATCGCTCCCAAGCTCCACCCATATGAGGGGCCGCTGGAGGGTTAAATTTCCAAAGTATTTTACATCTCGACGCATAATCCTTAATTACCGAAAAATCTAATGAAAGTAGCGCTACAGACAGCTCTTTGCTCATTGCTTTGAAATTTGTTCCATTATCACAATACACAATTGACGGAGTGCCACGACGCGCTGCAAATCGTCTAAGAGCCATAATGGCAGAATCGGAGTTCAATGTATGAGCAAGTTCGAGGTGAATAGCTCTCGTGGTCATGCAAGTGAACAAAGCTCCCCATCTTTTCTCAATCCTGCGTCCTATTTTTACACAATACGGGCCGAAATAATCAAGACCACAATGAGTAAACGGTTTCAATCGAAATGCCAATCGAGCTTTAGGTAATGCCGCCATGCGATTTTGCACAGGCTTTGCTCGTAAAATTTTGCAAATGCTACAATGAGCCACCACCTTTTTTAAGGCTCTACGTAAGCCTACAATCCAGTAAGATTGTCGTAACTCGTTTATGACTGTATCATGATTAGAGTGATAAAATTTCCTATGATATTTCTCTATCAGCAGCGTCGTGAAATAATCAGATGAATCAAGTAAAATCGGGTTGTTTGAAAATCCCGCATGCTTGAAAAAAAAATTCGACTTTCCACCCGTAAAATACCATCTGCATCTAAGAACGGACTAAGAGAAAATACACGACTGTGATTATCAACTGACTTGAATTTTTTTAATGATACAATTTCCTGACTAAACGACGTTGTTTGACTTATTCTTATGCATTCAACCTCAGCTTTCGCGATTAACTGTACGGGAAAAATTTCACGTTTTCTCCACCTCGCCACGGCTTCTAAAACGCGACCGACACTATGCACAAGTTTTTCCCAAGAAGAGAAACGCGAGAAATCAATCAGGAAATCATTTTTATTTAATGTCAAAACTACCCTCAACTCTCGTGAGATATCCTTTCCTAAATTCACCTCCGAATTCGAGCTCGACTCTACCCAAAAATTCTCATGAACGGATAAAAAACCGGGTCCTAAAAACCACCGACTTGAATTATTTATAGCATCGGGTACGTAACGCGTCGCATCGTCCGCCGGATTATTTTTGGAAGAAACCCAACGCCATTCCTCGACCTTCGTTTTATCGCGAATTTCATGTAACCGATTTGACACGAACGATTTGAAAACATTCGGTTCCTTCGCGATCCATTGAAGAACAACACGAGAATCTGACCAAAAAAATCGTTGTGTAACTTCGAAATCGTGTTCTTTACAAATAAAGTCAGCTAATCTTACTGCAATCAAGGCAGCTTGCAACTCGAGACGCGGAATGGTAGTTTTTGACTTCAAACTCACAACTTTACTTTTTGCCATGATGAACGCTACATAAAAAGATCCGTCGGGCAAGCGAAAACGCCAATACGCTACTGCACCGTAAGCTCGACTACTCGCGTCACAGAAAACGTGCAATTCGGCTTTTCGTGATTGTACATGTTGTGACTGATAACAACGACTTGTCCTGACTAGAGCTACATCCGGAAGTTTATTCAGCCAATTTTTCCATAGCCAAAAATCTCCTTTTTGCATAGGCTCATCCCAGTTTGTCCCATTTTTGCAAATACCTTGGAAAATAAAACGCGCTTGAATCGAAAATGGAATAAGATAGCCTAATGGATCAAAAATCGACATCATAAGCCCTAAACATTGCCGCTTCGAAGCTACCGAGCTCCCCGATAAAACGTCCTTAGAAACTTTTGAAAGGTCTACATTAAAAACGAGACTATCCGATTCATTCAGCCACCTCAAACCTAAAACCTTCTCTACGTTTTGCTGCGATGCATTAACTACATACGGCGAAGCTTCTTTGTGGTTTTACCATTCAACTCTGCGTGAATAACCGAACAATTACTCGACCAATTGTGCATTTCAAACCCAGCTTGCCGATTAATTAAAATTACTTGATTCGCGACTGCTAAAGCTTCCTCCGAGGACTCGCAACTATCCAAAAAATCATCCATATAAGAATTGTTCATGAGTTTCTTTACGGCTGATGGAAAACGATCCGCGAACTGCCGCGCGTTCTTATCTCTGATAAAAATCGCAGTGCTTGGCGACGATTTTGCTCCAAACAACAATACGCGCATACGGAACTCCGACGGTTCACACGTTCTATTCCTCCCACGCCACAAAAAAACGTTGCGCGTCACGATCCTCAGAAATAATACCAATGCGCATGAACATATCTTTAGTATCACCGACAACTGCGTAAGAAAATTGTCGAAACCGCATTAAAACTCCCGTCAAAGATTTTAAATAATCCGGACCCGGGAGCAATAACCCATTTAAACTCGTCGACCTAGAGCGCGCCGCTGCATCGAAAACAACACGCACTCTATTTGGCTTATTTACATTTTGAACGCCAAAATGCGGCAAATACCATACACGCGTTCCCTGTAAATTCTCCGGCACCTTTTCCGCGTAACCAAGTTCAAACAACCGATCTATTTCTTTATAATACAACTCGGCATATTTCGCGTCCCTGTCAAGTCGTTTCTCCAGTAACTGTAATCGATGCAACGCATTCGCTTTACCATTTAACTTTTCGGTGTGTCTTCTTTCCATAACAAGCCCACTTCCCATTTATTATCAACGAAACGACTAGTACTTTCTAAAATGTCAATGGCGCGTGAATCAGCAGAATCTGAACCACTGACGTTGTTAATACCTATTCCATCTAAACTAAAATATTCGTTTATACGATTATCCCACTCTGCCTCTTTTATCGTCGCTAATAGAAAACACAACCCGCTGCTTCTGCGCTCGTTTATGCGAAGATACTACCGGACTTTCATAAATCCCATGGATTGACCATCCTAAAGTACATCGCGAGACAGCGAGATTATTCCCGCCGAACGTATAGCTTTGTATCACTCTAATCAAGTTACAATTGTCTTGACCAATCAAAATAAGTGGAGTCATATCGTAAGATTCAACGTGAATGTTTAATTCTTTAAAGCACAAATTTAAAATTTCGTGAGGAATGATTTGCTTTGGTAAAATATCTGCGAGCTTATCGACCACGAGAACATCTCTCAGCTCAAAATTTTGATTATTACACGACAAAACGAAAGAAACTCGATGCGTTAAAGAGAGCAAAGCACTGTCTCCAGCTATACCCTTAATAGACATAGGAAAGCGCTTCTTAGACAACTGTAATTGTTTAACGAATTGTGAATCGATTAACGATACCGTTGAACCATCGTCCAAAAGAGCGCACGTTTTTACATTTTTACAATGAACCGGTACAGTGCGTAAATAAACATTCGATTCTAGTCATAACGGCTGCATTGTAGATAAAGTTGTTGGCACATCAGCTTGCGAAGACCTTGGAATTACATTTTGACTCGAATTTTGATTTGAATTTTGATTCGAATTTTGACTGGAGTTTTGATTTTTATAATCCACATGTAACAGAACATGATGATTTTGACTTTTACATTGACTACAAACTTCTCTACAATGCTCTCGTATATGACCCTTTTCTAAACAGCAAAAACACAGGCCACAATTCCTCACAATTTTCCATCTTTGACTCACTCGCTCTCTCGCAAATTTTCGGCACTCAGATAAACTATGATTGTTACGCTGACAAAAATCGCATGCACTCATCACTCTCGGTTTCTTCGCTTGAGGTTCATCTACGTTTTGCGCTACATAAACTGGCTTACTGCAATGAACCTTTTCAGTGCGAGCTCTTTTATTGCTCAAATTAGTTGCCTGCAATGATAAAATACCGACTTTATTTATCTTGCTCGCTTTTTCAAAAAGAAATTCAGTGATTTTTTCCAAAACCGGCTTTTCGGGATCTAAAAACTCCGCGAAATCAACAAAATCGTCAATCTTATTAGATGGAAGTTTGTCTAAGATGCCGGCAACTAATTCCTGGCTATGTAAATAGCCCAATGAACCTTGAACCGACTTCATAGCTTTCACAGCCTCATTTAAACTTGTCGCGAATTCAATCATTCTATTTGGCTCATCAATCAGACTTGGTAGCTTACGAATGCACTCGAGCAACGCATTTAAAATTAACTTTGGACTACCGAATCGAAGTTCCAAAACCTTCATTACAGCTTCAGCATCGTCGCAAGCAACAAATGAAGTTTTAACCGCCTCAAGAGCTTCATCCCGCAAAGCATCATACAAACGAGTCATATTCTCTCTTTGAGAAAAATTGCCAATAGACGTGGAATTCTCGAATGCATTCTTAAAGCGACGCCAATGTAACGGATCACCCGAAAACCGCGGTAGATTCTTGTCCGTAGTCATACGACTTAAAACTACCGAATCATTATTGCCCGAAGAAGACTTATTCAGTAAAGAACGTTCAAGCACATTAGCTAAACGAGAAAAAGGATCTACGATTGAATCTACACGATTACGCGAATTACACTCATTCAGTGCTTGTACATCAAAAACAGCTGTGCTGTGAAAATTTCCACGCTGCCCAAAATTAGCATTAGCTCGCTCGTCCTCAAAATTACCGACATAATCATTAAAAACTACTTCGTCCGGAACTCTTGAATCTTCGAAACTTGGCTCTTGATCTTCTTCCTCGTAGAAAGGCTGCTGTTCGTCACACTCAACGTCCACGAAATCTCTATCGTGTAATACCGCATCCTGCTGCAATGCAACGATCGGAACAGCTGGTTGCTGCACATCTTCTTCAGGAAGATTCCCATCAATGACCTCGATGTCACCCACCAGCTTGACGACCTAACGAGCGTTGAGCAGCCTCATCAGCGGCTCGGCGAGTAGCTGGACGGGCAGCTCCAGCAGCGGCGACAGGTTGGCGGCCGACAGGCCGACGAACAGCAGCAGCCGCTTGACGACCACCTCGCTGATGAACAGCAGCAGCCACAGCAACAGGTTGACGGCCAGCAACACCAGCCGCTCGACGACCACCACGCCGATGACCAGCAGCAGCGATCGGTTGACGTTCCGCTATATTTGCAACAGGTTGATGATTTGCTGGAGCACCAGCAGCACCAGCAGCTGCGACGGGCCGGCGACCCACAGGACGACGTATAGCAGCAGCGGCGCCAGGTTGACGTTCAGCAGCAACGATCAGTTGATGTTCAGCTACATCTGCATCAGGTTGCCGATTTGCCGGGACATCAGCAGCACCAGCAGCTGCGATGGGCTGGCGACCCACAGGACGACGAGCAGCTCTCCTGATCGCCTGACGTCCCGCCGGACGACGAACTGCACCAGCGCGATCGACACCTTGACGACCTGCCGGACGACGAACTGCACCAGCGCGATCGACGCCTTGACGTCCTGCCGGACGACGAACTGCACCAGCGCGAGCGACGCCTGGACGCCCTGCTGGACGACGAACTGCACCAGCGCGAGCGACGCCTGGACGACCTGCTGGACGACGAACTGCACCAGCGCGAGCGACGCCTGGACGACCTGCTGGACGACGAACGACACCAGCGCGAGCGACGCCTGGACGACCTGCTGGACGACGAACGGCACCAGCGCGAGCGACGCCTGGACGACCTGCTGGACGACGAACTGCACCAGCGCGAGCGACGCCTTGACGCCCTGCCGGGCGACGAACGGCACCAGCGCGATCGACGCCTTGACGCCCTGCCGGGCGACGAACGGCACCAGCGCGATCGACGCCTTGACGTCCTGCCGGACGACGAACTGCAGGAGCGACCACAGCTTGCTGACCGGCGAGATGACCATCGACATCATCGTTATTTGCATCAATGAACTCTTCGTTCCAATATTCAAAGACTTCTCCTGGATACTCGACTTCTCCATTTTCGCCATCGAAAACCAGCAAATCTTCCTCAAAATCAGCACGGCTCATCGCGAAATATTTCTCCAACACGCACAAAATCGGATAGCACTAACACTATTCTCAAATAGGTTTCCCGGCCGATGCACCAAAATGTTATGGTTAAAGAAATATTATGAGGCGATGTTTTCTGTTAAGAGCTTTTATTCAGTCTGACAAAAAACAGCGAGAGCAAAAATACAACAACTGAGCGCAAAACAACATACGCGCGTAAACATCTTCGTTGCCCCGCAACCGACTCCATAAAGACGACACTATCAAATGTGCCCTATATTACCGGCCAATGCGCTGTGCTCATGAGACGTCAGAGCATAACGTCGACACTTGAGCCTAAATCTCACAATGTCACGTAGACCTTATACGCAAAGCGTAAACACCTGTGGTGAGGTCTAAAGTGTCCGATGATTATTGATCATCGACACTGCTTGAACACGGGTCTCGCACACGTGCATGGCGGTAACGAGAGAATCCATAACAGATCCTTTTGAAAATTTGCACAGTTCTTTATAAACCCTTTGAGCAGGTACTGACGTCGAGATATTTCGATTTTTCCGAAAAAGTTTTTGTTTATAACAAATTTTCCGAAAAAAAAGGTCAATTTTTCATGTCTGGACGCAATTTTAACGTTTTTTTCAACTTCAAAATTACGTCAAAACTCGAAAAATCACTATAAATGAAAAAACTCTACGTCAGTACCTGATAAAAATCATAAACTAATGATGTAATTTTGCATTTTTCGTTTCAGATGATTCTGTGAAAAGTTACGTGTCTCACCAGAATTTTCACGACTTTTCCGTAGATTTGCTCTCAAAGCCCCAAAAATGAAAATTTTTGGATGAAATTTTCACATACTACTCTCGAAGTCATGTACTTTCACATGTATATTTTAGAAATAATTTTTTTTTTTAACTTGTAAAAAAAAATTGAAAAAATTGAAAAAAATCGATAAATCAGCACCATACCCCCCCCCCCCCCTTAACATTTCGTCACTCGTAACAATAGATACACGGAAAGAGTGTCGAAAAGCATAGTACTATATACATAATTTCGTTACTGAACGCAAGCACGGCTCCAGTTTCCCCGGCTCTGCGTTTGCCGTACACACATATAAAAGCACTACGCGACAGGGAAGATAGGACACACAGCGTTGCAAGCACGGCTTTTTGCACAGATCTGCGTCTATAGTAGCATGAGAAAAAAAACCTTCGAAACGAAAGCCAAGTGCTTGTTTTACTCTTCTAATAGAATTAACTTCGTTATTAGTCTCGTTAAAATCAATCATGACCATGAAGGAGGTGAAAAAGAGTTTTATAACAAAGTCTTTTTAGTATGGGTGATGTCCCCGCAAACGTCGGGAAAATTGAGTAATGGATAATTTTTGTGCCATTTCCTCCGCAAGGACACTCATAATGGGAAACACAATTTTGCAACACAATTTTCGCGCACCAATGAACGCGCAGATGACAGTGTTACATATATATTGATGTGTGTATGAGGGTAGACGCCGGTACGCGTCGTAAATAGATGAGAAGTAACAACAAAGCGTAGCGCGTCAAAATTATCATTTTCCCTGGTAAAAATCGAACATTTGAAACGTTTTTTCAGTCATTTATTAGCCAATCCGGCGAATTGGTCATTTAATGGTCAATAAATGGTCAAGATAACTCTTCATTGATGCTTTGAAAAGTTAAATTTCTACTAAGGTTTATCATTCAACAATGATCGAGTATAATAATAATCGAACTACACTTCTAAGTAAGTTAGTTCGATTCTAAATTATTTTCTCCTTTTTTCAATTAAAACAAACTCATATTTATCAGACTCTTGGTTTACTTAAAACTTTAAATTATGACAAGGAACGTCCCGGAAGGACGAGAGTGCGCTAAATTCAAATCCCTAAAAGTTGTATATTGTTAGGTAACGAGGACTACTACGTGTAATCATCTTGAATGGGGTTTTCATATAATTACGATCGAACTTCACGTAGAGGTAAGTCCGCTCCATCGTTAATTAAATTACTATTTTAGTTATTTCAAATCAAAAATGTCCGAAAACCGCAGTCGATCTTTGAAAACTGCTAGTTTTACCCTAAATACTACCAGTACTTGTATACTAGTTGTTGTTATACTGAAGTATAATATTATTATTTATAATGATATTATTAAAAAATGTTATCTATTTTTTCAATAAAATTAAAACGTTGAATTCATCAAATAACGATTATTACAAAGCAAAGATTACAAGCGAATTTTAATGTCAAGCATTTGAATCGTGATCATATATTATTTCTCGAGGTGCATATGCATATTGTTAAAAATCGATAATGAAAGTCTAAAGTTTAAAGTAATGAGAATAGAGATACCCCTTTTCATAACGCAATTGCAATTTCGTCGAGCGCTTTGGTAGCCCTTTATATGCGGGAACACATTGTTCGTAGCATGTACAGAGGAATCGAGGAGTGCGCACATTTACTACCAGCTGGGCGCATTCGCTCAGCGAAAGCAGCAACTTGACAGCGATGATTTTGACTTGACTATAGCATGTTGTACCAGACTTACTTCGATCTCATAAAAATTTCATCTCGCATAAATTTTATCACACATATCAGTGGAAAGGAATCTAGTATTGTTGAAGCGGAATTTCATACAAGATAAGAAGATGAGAATATTTTCTGTATTGAATTATGTATTATTTCTCATTGAGACTATATAAAGATAACAGATTCAATAAATAGTTAAAAAAAAAATAATAAAAAAATCAATAAATAAATAAAAAATTATTATCGTAGATTTCGAAAAACAAACTACGAGTACACGGTTAAAAATGTAAATTTTTATTTTTCTCACGAAATTCGAAATTGCAATAGAGCAAAAAAAAACAGAAGAGAGGACACACAACATCGCAGCAAGCAGGGCTTTTTGCACAGATCTGCGTCTGTAGTAGCATGAGAAAAAAAGCCTTTGAAACGAAAGCCAAGTGCTTGTTTTACTCTTCTAATAGAATTAACTTCGTTATTAGTCTCGTTAAAATCAATCATGACCATGAAGGAGGTGAAAAAGAGTTTTATAACAAAGTCTTTTTAGTATGTGTGATGTCCCCGCAAACGTCGGGAAAATTAACCCATTAACGCCGGGAGGACGCGATTTTGACATTCAACTTTGCGCTTTTACCATGTCTCAATCGACACGAGAAAAATTATGAAAACCTCTAAACTTTATGGTTTTGAGGGTGTTCTTTCTAATGGTGGTATTAAAAATTGCGTAAATTAACAATTTATAATAAAAAATTGCAAATTTACACACAAAAAACGTGTTTTTGAGGTAAAAAATTTTTTTCTTTTCAATTTTCAAACCACTTATCATTGTTAAATGGGGGTAAAATATATATAGAACGTGCCCTCGCGGTCTCTACTTTAAGAAACCATCATTAGTTTTGTCAAACAATATTTTTTTCTTAACAAAATGGCGGCTTGAATGAAAAAATCGACTTTTAAGTTTCACTATTTTTTATCTCGTAAACTATTGAGTTTAGAGAAAAAGTTTATGGAACAAAAAGTCTTAAAATGCTTCAAGTAACATCCTCAAATTTTTTCAGAATTTTCCGAGATGATTTTTCAATTTCCGGGAAATGTGGGAAATCCGGTTTCCCAAAATCACTTCCAAAAATTCTGAAAAAATTTGAGGATGTTTCTTGGTCAATTCTAAGACTTATTTGTCCTATAAAATGTTTTCCTAAACTCAATATTTTTCGAGAAAAAAAATATTATTTGTTAACATCGCAAAAATTATTGGTATTTTTTTAAATCATCTCGGAAAATTCTGAAAAAATTTGAGGATGTTACTTGAAGCATTTTAAGACTTTTTGTTCCATAAACTTTTTCTCTAAACTCAATAGTTTACGAGATAAAAAATAGTGAAACTTAAAAGTCGATTTTTTCATTCAAGCCGCCATTTTGTTAAGAAAAAAATATTGTTTGACAAAACTAATGATGGTTTCTTAAAGTAGAGACCGCGAGGGCACGTTCTATATATATTTTACCCCCATTTAACAATGATAAGTGGTTTGAAAATTGAAAAGAAAAAAATTTTTTACCTCAAAAACACGTTTTTTGTGTGTAAATTTGCAATTTTTTATTATAAATTGTTAATTTACGCAATTTTTAATACCACCATTAGAAAGAACACCCTCAAAACCATAAAGTTTAGAGGTTTTCATAATTTTTCTCGTGTCGATTGAGACATGGTAAAAGCGCAAAGTTGAATGTCAAAATCGCGTCCTCCCGGCGTTAATGGGTTAAGTAATGGATAATTTTTGTGCCATTCCTTCCGTAAGGACACTCAGGGTGGGAAAACCAATTTTTCAACATAATTTTCGCGCACTGATTTGTTTGAATAAATTTTTTAAATAAAAATAGGTAACATTTAAAACTATATTTTTTCTATGTAATTTGGGACATCCTACTGCTTAATTACTCCTGATAATTCACACTAAAATGAATATTTTTCTAGTTATCAGTAATTCAAATTAAAAAAGGGCTAATTTTGCAATTTTCAGTCACTTATAACAACATGAAAAAACAATGTTTCCGATATTGCTAGCGTTTTTATTTAATTTTGAATGTTCCTTTATCAAGTTACACATAGTTTTTTCTGGGGTTTGTAATAATAAATCTATTTTATCATGCAATCAATTTCGCCCAATTTCTCTGTTGAACGGTCGAGCAACTGAGTGGTAACGCGCGTGCTTCGTCTGTGGCAGTCGGCACGTCGCGGTAGAAGCAACGTATACGAATTCACGGCTGAATTTTTTTGCGCTCAAAATTTAAGTTTACAATAAGTAGTTTTAACTTGTTCATCGTTAGATAATGTACATTTGCAGTAGCGGTGAAGATCATCTTCGGGTTATGTGTTGGAACAACATCAAGTTAAACGTACAAATTCTGTTCAACTTTTAACTGTAGATGCTCCTCGGTATTGATTTTCAAAAAAATTAAGTTCGGACCTATAAACTTTGCCAAACCCGTTTTTTCATTTTTTGAAACCTTTGCGAGAGTTATTTGCCTAACAATAAGGCATGTTCTTGCTATTCAATTTTATCGAGGTGGTCCTTGGGCTTGGGGGTGGTGGTTTCTACGCATGTGAAAAGCTCTCCCTCCCTTTACTTCCTACCTTATTAGGTGCAAGCTACAACTAATAAGTAATCATCTTCAGTACGCGACCGTCAACGATATGATCACAACTGTAACTAAATATCATAGATATCTTCGAAATTTAACAATATCTACTACCTTCAAATCATTTTATTTTAACAGAACTACATAATTTAAATAGTTATTCTACGCCGGTCAACATTAGATGATTTAGTAGCTTCAAACATGAGTAAATATAATTGTATTATTAATTTAATTAATTTAATTAATATAATTCATACAAAATTTCATCGACTTTTAATGTTAAATGTCCTTGTGTTCATGAGTAAATCTCACGAGTTTTTAATATTCTTTCAACTCAAGGAGGCCATGAGATTTACCTATGTGTTAATTAATAAATGAAAAACATGAATTTTCTTCAAAAGAATTTGAAAATGTGAAAACTACTTATCAAAAAAACTTAACATAGAAAAAATTAATAAGCAATCGCATCTTCAAATCATACAAACTCCACTCGATTGTAGCGCGTCCAATGATCGTCCATTAAACTTTTTCAGAGACCCTAATTTGATGTTTTTCTTGCAAAATTCAGAAACCTCTAAAAAAAGCCAATGGACAATTCGAAAAATTCCGAAAAAATTCAGACAGATTCTTTGAAAATTTTCAAAACTTTTGATCGGTGCATTTTTTTGTTTAAGTGCTCTTAACTTGATATAGAAAATCTCAAATATTTCTAATTAAAATAAAAAACCCCTTTTAAAATGGGCATTATTAAGGCCCATCCAATAAAACTAAGTATAGGGAGCTTTATTATTTGGTTCCTGGAGACCCCAAAAAAATTTTGGTTAAGATCCGTGACTCGAAGGTGAGAAGATCTCCTTGTTAGTCGCTTAATCTGCAATAATTAATAAGAAAAATTGAATTTCACTATAATATTTTAGAAAAGAAATCAATGGAGTTTTGGGAAAAAGTGTCGAGAAATTTAATTGTTTAATATGCACTGGTATTCTTTTATCTAATAAGGGTATTTTTTCAGAGTAAATAACCAATTAATTACATTTTACTTTTATATTTTTCTTACTCTTACTTCCAAATAAAGTCCATACATGATTTTTTTTCAAAGTTTCTATTGATAAAGCAATGTTACCACACAATTACTATTACACTGCTTTCAAGGTATTGCGATGCTGGTGGTGTTTTTATCAATGTTTGCAAATAAATCAAATAAAAATTATCGTGAGTCTTAGAAGTATCACGAGTATCACGTCTTTATAACAGGGAACAATATTTTTTTTCTTTGAGCTAAGCAACTTGAGTTACTAAGCCGACTTTCGTCAACACAATTCATTGTAATACTTTTTGATTGAATTACGATTTTTGACTAAGCTTGCATTTAGCCTCATAATGCATATGTAGCCATATGATGTTTGATGCATTTATCAAGCCTTGAATGAATCACTCAAATCGGCTTGTGCTTGTTTTGCTAAAATACCATAGCTGCACCCGTTGAGAAATATACTATTATTTCCTTACCTCTTATTGATAACTTAGATTCCCTCATAAACGGCAACAGCTTTCATTTTTTAATATCTGCCTTCTCTGCGCAGCGCTACTAGTGATTAACTAATACTAAACGTATATGAGTAAACCTCGTGAATATTTTACTATTAAAAAAAATTTTTTTTTATAGCACACTCGTGAAATTTTTTTGGGGACTTACAAGTGATTCAGAAACCTGAAAAAAGTAGTGCCCATCTAACTCGGATGAGGACCTCCGAAGATTTAAAAACGTACAAATTAAATCTGAAGCTGTTGAAACATATTTTCAAGACAATATCGTCGCCCCAGCGCAGGAAGGTATCGCTTCCAATTCTGCAGCATAAAGGATACTTACTTGCGCGCAGAGGCAAAAAGGTATCTAATTCGAGCGCGGCACCAAAACCAGTATCTTGTTCAAACGCAGTGGCAAGAAAGTTTTGGTTCTCTGAATTTAGATTGCCAACGTAGCCGTAAATGATAAAATTTAGTTTTAACATTCAACATTCAACATTTAATTCAAAGTTACTTAAAGATAATCACTACTATTTTCCTCTCAGAACTTAGAAAATTCTCCATAAGTGGCAAATTGAGTTGATATCGCGGTGAGATTTATTTGTTTGCTCGCATTACAAATAGATGAAAATCTTTATACTAACTCACTCGTTTTTTTCTCTTTTTTGCTCAAATACAGAACAAAATTTTATCATTTACGGCTGCGTCGCCAACCTAAATTCAGCAAGCAAAAACTTTCTGCGTTTGAACAAGGTACACTGGGTTAACATCGATTCTCTCTGGTCCAACAGAGTGGTGGAACGTGTTTAAGTACAGAAGGAAATTCCGGCGTTCCATCGGACAGAATCGATGTTAACCCAATGTACTGTTTTGGTGCCGCGCTTGAATTAGCTACCTTTTTGCCTCTGTGCGAGAGTAAGTATCCTTTATGCTGCAGAATTGGAAGCGATACCTTCTTGCGCTGGGGCGACGATACGTGCTCTTTTGGTTAAAATATTAATTTTTCGCTATCTAAAAAACAGCACGCTGCGTTATCTTTTCTAAAGCGTCGAAAACTAAAGTGGGCAATACAAATTATGCCATTTTAAGCACAAATATTGATTTGCCAAGCAAAATTCGATCAAAATGCACTTAAAATCAACAATGTGCACGATCAAAATTTGTATTTATATAGTATACAAGTTTCTTTATAAAGTACGCACATCAAAAATAGATATACATACCTCTCGATTCTACCACTCAAAAACTAAGTTTGCCCATAATTCGGTAATCATTTCGATTTTCCCCATAATTCCCTTGATCCATGATAGGGCCTTTTGGGACAATGAGATCTTATTGAAAAATTGTTATAATACTCAAAATTGAGTTAAATTTTTCTTAAGAGCGTAGAAGGTGCGGGTAACGACGCACCCCATTGTGTAACATTTTTCTTAAAAGTACAGTTTCTGAGGATTGCTTGGTGATGATTTGGATAAAAAAGCTCCATGAACCTCTCGAAAATATTTCTAGAAATGTTGTAGACCAAGTCAATGAGTACCGTATTTTTGTAGGTAGAAAAGAACCGCGTGTTATGACACACCTAAGGAACTTTTGACTATGATAATAAATATATGCTTTGAAACAATATACTCTATATGCCTAATGATAGTTAGGTTTTTTTTTTATACTTGAAAATGTTTTTTATTGACAAAAATATTATTTTTTTCTCCTTACTCGAGCAACGAAAAAAATGTTGTCACATTGCTGCGCGATGCTCGCTGTTGCCCTTTTACTGTCAAGTAGGGGGGATCGAAACCTGGATGATTTCAAAAATCACTTAGTAATAGTAATGAAAGTTATTCTTTTGGTATCAAAAGAAAATACCCGCAACTTGGACCGAAACGACAAAATTTAGATTACTCTGTTCTCCGTTTTCTATTCTCAAGGTGTTTTCAGCGCGGTCGCGCCATTCTCAGTGTTCCTCGGCTCGCTAAAATCGAGACTCGCTCGTATAGCATTGTAATTTGATTGAAAAAATGAATAAAAACATGATTTCGATCGAAAATTTTCTAAATTTTCTTGCGTTGCAGTCACATTTTCCAATAAATGACATTTTCACGAAAAAAATCTAAAAGGAACCTATGAGTTCACTCTTGCCATATCGAGTTTTTTGAGATATTTAGTTCTGAATATTTGATGGCGATTTTCTTGGTGAAAATTGCATATTTCAAAAAATCTAATAATACCATCGGAAAGCTGAGGAAATTTCCTATTGAACACGCGTTTAAAGCGCGTGTTTATCGGCGTCGGATTCACCTCGGCGACTAATTACATTTATTCTGGGACTTTTCTGTTTTTCGCGGCCTAGGGCAGTAATATACTATTTGTAATTTTGAAATGCAATAGAAAGGAGACAAATAATACAACTCATAAATTAAATAAATTTTTTTTCGATTTTAAACCACCGTTGAGCCCTTAATACATGGAATATTATAGTTGCTATTAATAATTTTCAACACATTGTAGCCCACCGGAGCCGCAGGATTTATATTGCTACTATATCAAAAACATAAAAATGAAGATTTGAAAATTAAAAATTTTCATTATTAGTTACCAATTATCGGCTTTATAATACAAGCAATTGTGTGAAGAATTATGTGAAGAAGTTGTGGTTCTACATTGATAATTTTTCTCTTCTTTTCAGCCAAAAGAATTGTATGGTTACTGTCAACATTAATGCTACACATGACATTAACGGCGGCAGAGGTCACACCATCATCATTTTTGTTGCAACAGATGATCGAACTCGAAAAGTACTGCTCAGGTAATTATTATAGATGTAAAGACCAGATCACTCAAAGCAGTTTAATTTATATCCACCTCTTGATTTCCATGTTACATCGATTTTGTTATGAGAAAGATTCCAGTAACATTTTGAACATGAAGAATCATACTCAGGATACTTTACGCAACAGCACTTTGCAGGCTCTGAAAAAGAGTATGTTTGATAATGAAAGCCTAGAGATCAAGGTGCTCAAGGGGAAAAATGACACATTCATCAAAGGTGTGTATACTTCAATTGAAGAAGATAATTTAAATCATGGCAGTTTTATAAAATATATTTTTCAAAAAATTACATACGAGCAAGTTAACGGAGATAGAGGCATTTAAAAATTTACGAAATTTCAATAAAAATTGTTTCTGTGGTAATTTCAATGCGAAGTATACTTAGCCCATTTCCTGTAAAATCGAATAGTATAGGCATTATGACGTTCAATATAGTTTATAATAATAGAGGTATAGTTACAGATCTCATTTAAATAATTACAATACGATTTCTACATCGGTTCCTTAAAAGTTAAAAGTTTCTCGGACTTCGATACAGATATATAAATACGCATTATTTAACGATATAAAACCTTTTTCAGGAATACACTACTTCAATCAGTCGGGGATCTTGAATGAGAATTGTACTAAGATGATACAAGCTTTACATAGACAAAGTATATAGCATGAAGCTCACAGTATTAGAATTACGCCACCTTATTTTGACAGATTGAAAAAATCTGGTGTACATCACGTTCTCAACAGGATACCAAGACCACCATTGAGAAATAGCTCGTCCGATTCCAACAAGAGTAATCAATCAGAATCAGCTATAAAAAAGGTTTTGCAGCAATGTAATAACCTCATTATTGAATCGAAATGCGAGCCTTCACTTTTTGCTTTTATTACTATCCAACATAACCCCCTTCCTGTAACACTCGGCACATTTCCAGCTACTAATACAAAGGAATATAAAATTACAAATGAGGTTCGTAGAATTGAAGTTATATTGATCGTACCGATATTCTATGAATTAATTTTCTATATTTTTTCACAGACATGTTTAATAGTCAGCCCCATTGACTTAAAAAATAATTCGAATCTTACTGTTATTGGCATATATCTATGTCGAGTGGCACAAACAGGTGGATGGACCACATTGAACATCATTTGTTGCAGTTCTTTTTTCAATCTGCTCAATGCTTATTTTTACGTTAGTTAGACGAAAATATCGGCGTGTGCACTCACCAGAGCGTTTGACCCCTTCATTTGAACTCGGCAGAATCGAAAATAATTTCCCGATTGATTTTCGTGCAAATTTGTCTCCAAACGTTGGTGCTAGAGTTGATACGTTATGCCACATTTAGCTTTTCAATGGATTGAATGGAGCAGTCCCTGTAATTATAGTTACCTTACATCCTTAAATTATAACTTAAGCACCCCCAATCGTGTTTAAAATTGAGTGTGATTAATAAATATTCAAATAATAATCTTAAAAACTGGAATTTATAATTTTTAGATTTTAATTATGAACTGTAATCCTTGTGTGGGGTTTTTACCGTTAGCTTCTATAGAGTCATGGATATCTTGAGGTGAAGTTGGATAGCTTGGGTTTGTATCGGTGCAGGTAATGTTGTTGGTGTTGTTGCTGGAGTTTTTTGGCGTTTCTCGCATGGTGAAGGCGATCTTGTCCATTGGTTTTAGTGCTGTCGCTGTGGCCTTTTGGAACTTGATTAGCATTGTCAGAATTTTGAGTGGAATTGCGTTTCAGCGTCTCAGCGTAATTAGCATACTTGTTGTGTATATACGTTTTTGAAGAATTCTTGTTCTTAAACAAGTTAATTTCATTGATCCTGACTTTACATTTTCCGTAAGAAGCTGGGTGCCCAATCTAACCGCATAGAACACATTGTGGGATTATTTCATTCTCTTTAGTTACTTCACATTGACCAGGTTCATCATCTTTGATAACACATCTGTATTTCATAAACCAGTTTGATGCTACGTGCGAGATACGCTGGCATCTTCTGCACTGTGGGGGGTCTGATTTTCTCAACATCTCCCATTCGATAATCTGGCAGGCAATGCATTTGATGTTGGTCAGTGAACTTGAGTTGCTTTCTGGTATCAGCTGGAGCAGAAAAGTTTTGTCCTTCCTAGGTTTAACGGCAAACTCACTAATTTTGAAAATTGTGACGTCGTTAATTGCTAATAAGTCAATTTCCTTCTGCACATCGCTGACAACCATCTTCTCGTGCAGATCCATGAGTAGTATAGATTTGAGGTTTTACTCTTGTGAGTAAAAGTAATGAATTCGATTTTCAAAGCTAATTAAATTTCAAAAAAAAATTTTTTCGGTTTATCATATGACTTAATATTTCCAACTTAATTCAATCATTGACAAATCAAAAAAGTACTTAACACACCTTTTTCTTTCTTTTTTATCTTTTTTAATTTTTTTTTAAAACTTTTAAAAAATTGGAAAAATTTTTTTCTGTCCTGAGACCGTAACAAAATCTGGAGACAAGCCTTTTCCTTAATTCCTTAAAGCAATCGTCGCTCTTTCTCAATTACAAGGCAGGAAAAAAACTGTTATTTTTTTTATATTTAACAATAAGTAAAAGTCATCTTTGGAGGAAGCTCCTTACCAATAAATTGGCAGCGATTTTATTACTTCAGGTCGTGAATAAAAATGTATTCAAATGAAACACGATGATTTTTATTGAAAATATTGATATATTCATGTAATGATAGTCTGATAGACATACATATTAATGTAACAATGTTTTATTTTGTATATTTTTAATAAATCATCAATACCTTCCGCATGTGATGACTAATTTTGCTACCAGATCTTTTAATAAATTAAAACTTTTTAGAAAAATATATATATTTACTTGTTATTCGTGACGTTAAAATGTGATTTACAACATGATGAAATTTAGTTATCTATAAATTCTCAATTTCAATCGTTCGATTAAATAAAATTTTAGTTTGCGCTTATCAACTACATCTTTTCTTATTCAATATTTACATTTACGTAATTTAATACATACTGTAACATTTAATACGTTTTGTATTCTTTTTAAAATTTCTTGTTTTAGATGCTCAATAGCGGGTTCCTGTCATACGTACATTAAACATTAACTCACTCGGAGTCGAATTTGTTTTATTAGTTATACAGAATATCGACAATAAAATTTGATAATCCTATAATTTTATGCTGTATTATTATCTAAATAGTATGCTTTCATCGAGCGAATTGATAAAATTATATATTCAGGACTTTTAAATATACTTATAGTCTAAAAGTCGTTTGAACATTCTAAATAGGAATAAATTAAAATAAGAGGAAAGGCATCAGATATCTAAACTATGTTACAAGGCACTTAATTTATACTCTTTCACATAGTATCGCCGCCTCCAGGACGAGTCTATATATGAGTCATCGTTATATTATAGGCTTTAGAACACCTTAAATTAAAGTCATGGTATATACTTCGACAAAAAAATCTATTCACAATGATAGCGTATTATTGTTGCCGCTTTTGAGCATGTAGTTGTAACTCGGCAATATTCAAGGGAGCTATCGGATGTTGCTTATGAAGTGATAACATTTAGGAAGCGCGCGGAATTTTTCGTTCACGAAAATTCATTTATCATTATCATC
The DNA here is from genome assembly GCA_034770305.1 of Trichogramma dendrolimi. NCBI lineage: Eukaryota > Metazoa > Arthropoda > Insecta > Hymenoptera > Trichogrammatidae > Trichogramma > Trichogramma dendrolimi. Next base: position 1,158,059 of record JAPMIB010000016.1, on the reverse strand, counting down.
CTCGAAATGAGTATATTATTAATACGTTCATAAATCATTCATTATAATGAAATTACTTTATCTACGGGAGCTTGCGATGTGCGCAAGCTCCGATCGGCTTGTATTATATGTACAGGAAAGCACCCGCGCGTCATCGGGCCTACTTCGTTTAACGAAAAAAAAAAAAAAAAAAAATTGAAATAAACACGAATTCGTAAAATTGGCTACATAGTTGTGGCGCGTTCTGAAAATCGTGTGCGATTTAGAAATTGTACTATGACACATGATTAATAGTAATCGGCGATTTTTCGAAGAGTCGATCTCGCGCTATCGACGGCGCGTCACAATTTAATAGTTTTCGCGACATAATTGGCGTAGGAGCAAAACTGTTTAAGATTTCGGTCATGGCTTAATAGTCCCCGTTGCTCTTCTTTTTTCTTTGTAATATCACGTCCAGCGTAATGAATTTATCATATATATATATAAATCGCAAAGAGCGGGACATTTTTAGCTGGAGCTGCTGCTGTTGCAGAGAGGGTAGGACACAGCTTTTCAGGTGCTAATGAGAGGCGCCGTGTCGTCCCTCCTCCATGAGCAGATCGCCACCTACGCCGGCGGTTAGTCAGTCGTTGTTCATGTCTTTGAGCTCGGTATAGGCGAAGCGCTTGCGATAGAGCGTCTGCGCCGCGCCGAGACCGGACGAGCCCCCGGCCGTCTTGTTGCGGCCCGTGGGCGACGTCGGCGGGCCGGGTATGTAGTAGTGCCGCCGTCTGTACATTACCATTCTGCAAAATAAGAGAGAGAGAGATGATAGCCATTAGCTGATTGAATTGAACGAAGAGATCGTTGGTTGGTCGTTCGCAAGCGTCATTTTGAGAAATAATATTTAACGTCGCTGTGTAATACATAGAACGTATATAACCTCTGCGTGTGAAAATGTAAAGAAGTGCATCGCACATGCATGCCATTAGCAAAGACAATTGGATTAGTTATCATCAGGTATAGTAGGGAAAAAGTGTGCATTTTTAGAGCAGATTTTAATTGAAAACTACACCTGTGTTGTAGTAGGTAAAACAGAATATACAAAAACCTGTCATACGTAATGAAACTTGTGTGACTACTGTGTGTTACGAACTCACGTGTTTGCGCTCGTGGTACAACTGTTTTATCGGCACGAAATCGGCAAATTTAGTTCACGAGCTGCAGCCGCGCTAACGGCAGATATGCCCGGTCGAAACTGGTTTTGGACGGAACGATACGGCGAGCTTGCGACGACAATTCATACGTAATCGTGTGCGACTAAAATCGTGATAAAATAGGAAAAGACCAACGGACGATCGGCGAAATTATAACCACGAGCTTTTAGCGGAGAAAAAATATATCGCATCGTGCGCGGCACTGTATATCTAAGCGGTGCAACGTATATAGTTAATGACGCGGACCTTGAAAAATTACGTCGGTTCACACGCGGTATCGCAGGCTATACCTATATACACATACGAGGCAAGTGAATTATCTCATTATGCCGATTCGCCAGTATATGTACGCGTTGAAATCGTTACATATTACACACTGCGGCTATGATACACGGCGATCGAGCGGCCACCTTTCGGTCGCTTTACAAACCGACGACGAAGACGACGACTCGTCATCGTGCGCTGCTGTATTATTATTGCATTACAACAACAAATCTCTCGCCGAGCGCGCGGACAAATTGCAATTGTGCTATATAAACACACACACGCACGAGCACGCGGGCTGATAATTACGTTTGAGAATTGTATACCGCGCGACGTGTTGTAATAAAAACGCACACATAGAGAGCAGCATGCGTCTATCATTTTTTGCAGACAACGGAGAGATATGTATCGTCCGTAATCGACAAAACATTATTTAGCTCGAAAGGCAGCTTCTACTGTAGGTTTTTTTTTCTAAAATTGTGTATTTTATTGATTCATGCAAGAGAACGAGTACACGATAAAAATCGATTCAATCGAGGATTTGGATATTGCGTGACTTAGGGTTTCATTGCACTAGGTGTTAGAAATCAAAGGATCAAGATGGATTATTGAGGACATATGTAGCTGATGTTTTGTTTTCTGTCTATTCTTTTTTTTTCATGCATTTAGACTCATTTTTAATAAGTTAAATCAAGTTATGTACAACATCTATTTTGGCAAAAAATTAAATGATATTTAAGTATAAGGAAGATTTTCAAATTAATAAAGTTCATGCATTAATTTTAGGTGCGTCGACGTTTGGTGGCATCGATGCAAGCTTCTTACTTTAGCTAAAAATAAATACATATAATATGTACATCAAAAAACGAAAGTAATTACATTCACTTATGAGAAAGTATTTGCCTTACTTGCTAATGAAAGTTTTTTTTTACATTCGTATTATTTATTCGTTATTAATTACTACCTAAAGAAATTTTAATATATTTTAGGTAAAGATGTATTGTAAACTATTGGATCACTGGTTCATGTTATAGCCTATTATCGCATCATTTTTCTTTTATTTGACCTACTAAGCAAAAATCATGCATAAAACTCGCTTTCCTCTAATTTCAGGCAATTTTCTTCTTCTTCTAATTCAATAACGATCTACTTAATTGATAATGATAATTTTTTTCTTTACAAACGATAAATTATTTACAAAATAATTTTCTTTAAGGCTCGTTCGTATAATTATCATTACAAAAAAAAATTGTCTCTACGTCCGATCGAATGTGTAAGTTTTGTCCCTCGAGCGAGCTTCGGATACTTAGCTGGATACTTTTCTCTCTCTTATCACGGGTAAACACGAGCTCTTTTGAGTATCACAATGTACATCAATTATAAATCTATACAATTAAAAGTAAAAAAATATCGCTATTACACATCTTTGCACATGATGATTTTTCACGACGTGAAAATAATAACCGATACGCGCGCGGCGCGCAGAGGTCGTACGTATTAACGAATCGCTCACCGTATATGTGCGTGAAGGTACATTTAAGGGGGAGGAAAATCGCTTCAATTGGCATTTAAACGCGACGACGACGGTTGAACTTGCTATGTAACAATGGCCTGTGCCACGGAGAGCAAAAGTTTAAAACTGATGCATGACGCGGCCTTTGCTCGTCCCAGATGCACGAGAAGCAGAGTTAACGCGAAGGTATTTGGCGATTTTACATTTCGCGATTTCGTATACAATCATGAAGATGAAACAAAAAAATAATGAAGAACAGTTACGACGGCCGTACACGATTAGACTCTTTTCTTTTGTTTTAGTTTTTCTTAAAAAACAAAAAAACGCAACAACGAACGGAAACAACTAGGGGAACAGAAAAAAAAAACAAACAATAACAACGAAGTACTGACAAGAGCACAATACAACAATCGAGCGCCGTTTTCATCCATTACACGCTTATACGATAAAAAATATAATAATAATATGTACATCTACACTTGTCCGTTTGACTAGATGAATCGCTATGATATACACCGTCCGCGCGTGATACACGTGATTCGGTATAGATGCTCTTCCTAAGGTTGTACTCTCGATCGATCGATACAACCCTTTTTGTTTCAAAATTATTACGCTCGATGATAAATAATATGCATTTTACGCGCGAATATGAAAAATACTTGATACATTGATCCTACAGCAGGCCACGAGATCAATTTCTTTTCGTTATATATATTAAATATATAAATGTAATGGTAATAATTATTATGCATGTAAAAAAGTTTTTTAAGGAACATCTCCTCAAAAACGTTGATTAATTGTTATTATGTGTAGTTTTGGTATAAGCATCGGCCAGCGATTTTTATACGTCGATTATGATTTTTTCGTTAAGATTGACTCGTCAAAGTAATGCTTGAAAACTTTTTTTTTTTTTGCCAACGAATCCTTATTTAAACGTCTCTCGAACACAACTCGAGGAACATTATCTGAAACAGAAATTAAAAGCGCCATAATAATTAAAAAATTCTCATCCCGTACAATTGACGTGTGCGCGAGATACCAACCTCACCCGATGAATCCCGCCGCAAGCGAGATGATCAGCGCCAGGATCCCCGTGAGGATCTGGCCCGAGGTGGAGACAACACCCGCGGCCTGAGGCCCGGCGTCGTTCGTCAGGGCGCCCGCCCGGTCCATGGCCCCGTGCTCGAAGCTGTTCTCCGCGGTGAGCTTGTCGCCGTACTTGTCCAGCAAGTCGAGGATCAGGCCGTTGGACCAGCCGAAGCCGAGCTGCACCTCGTACTCGCCGCCGCTGCCGTGGCCACCGGACACCGTGGCGTCGTACTGCGCATAATAATAGTAATAACAAAAATTTGAGTCAACGTCCTGCACTCGAGTAGAATAAAAAACACACCTTTTCGAACATGCTGTTCGTCTCGTTGAACGCCTTGTAATTGCTGCGCACCCATCTCTGGCTGATCTCGTAGGCCAGCCTCTGGGCCCACGGATCGCTGGTCTTGTCCAGCGACATGATGAACAGGTACTGCAGCGGTGGCCAGGCATTGGGGTAGTCCCACTGCTCGCCCGAGTGCTCCAACGTCGTCGGTATTCCACCCTGATTCATCATTATCTGGCTCTTCTCCAGGTACTTGAGCACCTTCGAGACGTGATCGTCTCGCCTGGCTGGATCGTAGCAACCCACCCACAGGGGCATGATGTTGGTCGGGTAGAAGTAGTCGCGCTTGACCTCGTTGATGATGTCGTAGTCGAGCCAGGCGCCGACCTCGTCGTGCCACAGCACCGCAGTGATCGCCTCCTGCCACTCGCGGGCCCGCTTCTCGTACTTCTCGGCCTGGCTCTCGTTGCCGAACTGCCGATTGTACTGGGCCAGCAGCACGGCGTTGCGATAGATGAGTGAGTTGAGGTCGACGGGGACGATCGAGCGAGTCTTGAGATTGGTGAGGTTGCCCTTGTTGCTGCCGTCGGGATGGATGAACCAGCGACTGGAGAAGTCCCAGCCGGTCTCGGCGGCGGTCTTGAGTTCGGACCAGTAGTTCTCCTTCTCCTCGGAAGTGCGGAAGCTCTGACTGGTCAACACGTCCTCTCTACAAAATTTAAATATTCCATAATCGCATTCGTCTTTGTCTCATTTTTTCGATAACTTACCTATAGGACTCGGGCCTCGGGCCATAAGAACTTTCGTGATATCGCGCCAGAAGGTACTTCTGCCCGTCCTTCTCGACCTCGACCGTCCTCTTGGTCATCCAGAAATCGAACTCCTTCTCGAGCAGCCACAGATTGTCCTCCAGCCACTTGTAATCGTTCGTGTGCTGCAGATACTCGTGCACCATGGGGGTGAGCATCGGTGGCTGCGATCGCTCCAAATAGTAGATCCGCCCTCCGTTGGGTATGAAGCCGTAGCGCTCGACGATCGAGACGAAATTCGACAGCATACCCTTGACCGTGGCCGTCATCTCCGAGAGCAGCAGACCCTTGACGATCCAGTACGAGTCCCAGTAGTAGAACTCGCGGAAGCGACCGCCCGGGACTATGACCGGATTCGGCACGTAGATGATGCTGTAGAGATCGGCGTTGTCCTTGACGTCGTCGCGCATCTTCTTCCCGAGCATCTTCCAGATGTGATTGAGATCGCTGCCGAATTTGCGCAGCTGGGGATCGAGCACCTTCTTGAGGAACTTGGGCTCGGGCACCCAGTCCTCGGGATCGAAGCTGGCGAACTCCGAGCCGGCCGGCTCGAACGTCTCGTTGACGAATCGCTCGATCTGCGACCGAGTCGGGGCGTTGTCGGTGCGATTCATGAACTCCTTGAACAAGGCCAGAGTCATGGGGGTCGGGTGGCGCATCTTCATGTCGACGAAGGTCTTGGAGTCGGGATAGATGGAGGCCATCTGCACCGTGTGCAGCAGGTCCCCGTGACAGTAGATCTCACTGCAAACGACAAAAGCACAGAGCCACAGAGCGTTAGATTATTTCGCGTGTTCGTATAGAGAGCCAAGGGTCTTTTTAGCCACAAGATGAGTAAGAGAGACGACAAAATCATTCATATGGTTTAGTGGCTTTTATTTTTAGCTCGCTATAAGCGTCTCTCTCTCTCTCTCTCTCTCACTCATCCATCGTTGTTACATTATATTAATATGCGAGTGTCCGAGCTGGCGCAGCAGACACGCGCGACAAGAGTGAGCTGTCTCCTATCACGTGCTTCACCCATTATCGCGCATGCTTGCGATCGGCCTTTTGATCGCTCGTCATCATAAACGAAAGTGCGACTCGTGCGCGCGAGGATTTTTTTTCTCACTCGATAACAGTATCCACGAGGAATAAAGAATTCGTTTGTCCGACTCTCTTATTGCATCGATATCGTATGAAACCAGTTGATTCTAAGACACGCCTTGAGATTCGGATAACGTGATCCTTTTTTTTCTCTTTCTTCGATTCTTTCTTTCGTCTTTCTGAGTCACCGCGGCGATTACTTCATATACGCATCGTTGATAATATACATTACGTGTACGCGACCGGTACCGCGAAGCTCGACCGAAGCTCGCCGCATTTCAAAAGCTCCGTAACCGCTCGCTGCAGTGTATGTAAGGTGATCGATCTCGGAAGTTTGTATAAATCAATCTTTTGCGCCAGACGTGGTCGACTGACCGACCGACGACCGACGCGGTGACGCATTTTTCTTTCTGCAGGAGTATAGCACAGCAGCAGTACTGCGGACGAAAATTGAGGAGGAAGCGAATGCACGATGACGACTTGGCTCGCTCGCGAGAGAGCTTGAATATTACGTCAATATGGATATTATCTACTTGTATTTCACCGGCGTAATCGCTGCTGCTTAAATGCCGTTGCCGACGACTACGACGATGTCCAGTAGTAGAAACGCAATTGTGCACTTATTGAAAAGAACGAGTTTGTTTTATAGAGTACTACTGGCGATTCTCATGTATCGTCGAGTCCGATAAAGCGATTGAAGAAATCCATAAAAAATTCAAGCTCATATACCGATAGATTACTCGGTACAAAAAAAAAAACATTTTTATTAAAAAGTCAAGCAGGTGATCGAGTATTACGACATAATAGGCGACGCGAGATCACGCGAGTTTAACGCACAAAGCTGCGGACGAAAAATGTTAATAATTGGATCGGCGTCTCCATTCTCTATGGAATGTTTGTTTAGACGCGCGCCACGAGTTATCTCAGGAAATAAGCCGTATAGTTATGTGCATGCCGACTATACAGGATGCTAATTGGAATGGTAGTAACCGCGGATACACATCAGTTACGAGACATTGCAAATTGAAGACAATTCTCTTGTGTGGCAAAAAGTCACATACAACTTGCCTCTCTGTGTAAAGTGTACACTCGACGGCTCGCCCATTCCGACGATGACCTTGATACATTACGCGCGTTGGAGCGTATCGCGTGTGTGTCGGCGGAAAAAAAAGGAACGAAATGAAAATTCGGAACTGCGCCAAAGCGAGAGAGAAAGAGATAGAGAGAGAGAGAGAGAGAAAAAAAGAGAAGCTCCAGTTATTCTATTGTAATTTTTTTCATTCATTTTTTTAACAGCCGCACTCGTGTGTAGCAATAACGTCGAAGGATTGTCTTATCTGTGCGTATATGAGTGCATCGCAGGTAGGTAAGTTGTAATAACGCGAAATTGCGCATACTTCGATTTACAATACGCGGAAATCTTGACGACTCGGCGCGTCATCGGTGGTAATAATTTTTTCCTTTTTTTTTCGTTTCGTTTCGTTGCATTTACGCGCGTTCCTCTTTTTTGTTTTACGATTGTTTAACCAAATTAATAAATAACTTGCCGCGTGACGGCCCCGTCGCGGACACGCTCGAAGCAGCAATGAAAATTTGTTTGTGCAATTAATAGATACGAGTCGCGAGAGCTGATGCCTGACATAGCGCACGTGAGTAAGTAAAAAAAGGCAAAAATGAAAAAAAAAACGATAACATTTTTACGGACCGAAAATTCATTATATACGAATTCCGATGTATATGAAGAAGCAACAGCGCGACGAGCACCGCGCATACTTTCCAATAATTTTTCGATGCAGCGACAAACAGACACATAGACAATTCGGCTAATCATTCTAGTTTGTTCAGCTTTGCTAGTCGCGCAAAAACAAAAAAAAGCAGTAGCCGACAATTATTTCACATACCGGGCACGCGAGGTTTTTGCGCTCTCGCGAGACATCGAAACGCTGAAAAATATATTTACTCTTCGTGAGAGAGCAGTGGATGCCAAACGAAACAAGGATATATTTATGAACGCGAATGGAAATTTTAGGGTAAAAGGCGTATTTTACGAAAAATGTATCGACGTTGCTGGTTCAACGACCCCCCTTTGATCTTTGAACAAAAAAAACAGAGATATAGAGAAAGAAGGAAGAGCGAGACACGATTGGCATTTTAAGAACGTCAAAAAACAAAATGTTGGAAACATAAAGAGCAAAGAATTATACAATTGTTATTGTATACATGAGTCGCACTTTCGTATTTATCGAATCGAATACGTCATCGAAGCCAAAAAGAAAAAAAAGAGGAAAACAGATGAAAAAAAAAACAAGCAAACAAAAGCCAAAATAATAAATAAATTAAAATCGTGTCTCGAACTTACCTGGTGCAGGGAAAAGGCTTGTGATGGACGTTAACATCTTGATTGGACTCGCCGAGCGTGCAGGCGATCGACACCAGCACGAGCAATAATCCAGTCCTTCGGTCCATTATTGTGTGTGCTCGAGTTTTTGGTCTTTATGAATTAACTAGATACGAATTTGTGTGCGAGCTCGCGCGCACTTCTCTCTCGTGTTGTGTGTTTGTTTGGAATTAAAAAATACCAGTTGTGCGATCACCTCGCACCTTCTAGGAACTTCTCTCTCCTTTTCTGCTCTCTGGGTTTACACCTAGATCGATGGAATAAAAAAGAGCACATCCTTTGCTTCATTGCGGCATTTATATAATTTTTTTTTTATTTATCTTCTATTTTTTTCGCGCGAAGTATAATTGTATGCATAAATAATATTCGAGATATTTTTGGAATTCTTTTTTTTCATGTTTGTCTACTCTGCTATATAAGCTCCGTCCTTCTTTCTCTCTATCTCTCCCTGTGTACCAATTATTTGCCTGGTGTTATGCCACAAATATATATTTTTTTTTGTTTTTTTGCGGGAGTCAATAAACGAGAACGTAATATCGGTATTTTGCGAACATTCCGATGCGTACATAATTTTTGTGGCAAATAATACGTAATAATTTGTAAATCTTGTACTCACTAGTTGGTGGGCGGCTTCAGGTGAGGATTCTCGGTCTTGCGAAGCCTACGCGGCGGTTTCAACTCCAACCATAGATTAGCCGCATCTTCTCTGTAAAAAGCATAATTGAAAAAAAATCCTTATTACTTAATTGTCTCAAAAACGGCCTTCAAACGTAAATTTTCATAAATATAAATAAGTACGTGTAAACAATTGAACGCAATTATTATCTCGTCGATCGACAAATTCATCATCTTTCCCGCGTCTAAACGAAACGAGGCATCGTAAAAGACACATTTAATGCACATACAAATAATTTATGATTCTTTGTTAATGCGAGTAATATAAAACGCGAGTGTGTGTGAGCCTCTCCTCTCGTCGAGGTGACTGACACCGATAATCCTCAACCGTTTGATTTTCCTTCAGCCAATAAATTGAACATTTTTTTTGCCTCAAATAATAACAAATTTTCTTCTGACTCAGCTGATTTTTGGTTTATTTTTTTTGCTCTCTTCCTAAGCATACGATAACAATTTTCCGGCAAACTGCTTATTTTTCTGTCTCCGCGCAGTCGGAGACATATACTTGAGCTGCGCGAGAGTAAATATTTATCATTCGTGCGATTGTGTGTAATTCACGATGATACAACAATAAACAATTGCATTTCTGCCGCTCGTGCCGCCGCAGTAAGTAATAAATGCATAAAGTTGTGGCGCGCGCCAACATTGAAGTGCGAGATATTCATATAAATTTCTCGAGATAACTCTTGTAATGTCGATCTTTCATGCTCGCGCGCGTTTAGCCAAGGAAAAATCTCTCTCTCTCTCTCTCTCATTATTGTAAAAACGTGTCCGGTGTACACGGCAAACACGAGACGATGAAAAATAAGTATAACGAGACTGTTAGGGACTTCGATTTCGATGAAATCAATCGCGCGGAGTTCGTTGCTAGAAAAAAAAAAAAGAAAAACGTGAATCGTTGCAAATTAGAGGTATATAGAGAAACAGAGTGCAGTGCACACGGAGCAAAATTGCGAGACTTTGACGTCAATGTAAGCGGGTATAATGAGCCCAAGACTCGTTTGCATGAAAACTGACAACTGTAATTAATTGTTTCTTGTTTTTTTTTTATCTCAAAAGGCGCAATGCGACGACTGTATTTCGAGGACTCGATCGTAAGGTATATATCGATACATCGCGGTTTGTAAAATCCACTGCACAGTAGCCGCGACTATAATCACAGCTACTCGATCGCAGCTACGGCGGCCGCTGCTGTTGATTGTCTCTCTCTCACAATCCCAAGTGCACGACCGTGATGAATGACATTGCAGGTACCTGCAATAATTCAACGTCCCTCCCTCCCGATATTGGATGCAACAACAAAAAAAAGAAGTTGAGAAATTCCCAAACGATGTCTTACGATAGGGGGTTTACAAAATCTCGCTCTCGAAATATTATAAGTTTTGCGATCTAGAGCTGCACACACACACACACACACACACACACACGCATTGCAATCTGGAAAATCCTAATGCATATCTGGCACAACTGTCAATTATGAACGTCAGCTGATATTGTATGTGTATTATTATTATATGCATGTATATACGTGTAAAGTCACGGTGTGTACACTTGGCGCTCGTTCATTTTTTGCTCGGAATCTAATTTTTTCCACTTCAATAATACAGACACACACACACACACACACAAACACTTGTTTTAATATTTTTCTCCTTACATTATCGTAGTCGACGTCGGGCGACAAAAAAAAATTTCGTTCGACTCAACCTTGGTAAACAGCACGAGTAGTGTGTCTGATCATCGTCGCACGCTCGTCATTTCTGCGACTGCAACCGCGGCGGTGGCTACTGCATACATACGATCGTCGCGACGGCCGCGACCGGAAGTAGGTGCGACGGAATTGTGTGTACGCGATGTGTATATGTCGCTGCTGCAGCCGCCGCGCCGATCGACCGATTTTAACGACGACGTATTACGATCGCGACGACGAAAAAAAGAGCGAAATAAAAAAACAATAACTTATCGCGGCGCGCACCTATACGATGATAATCTCGATAAAGGGAAAAACCAAAAGCTTTCACACGGCGCAATATAGACTCATCGCACTCATCATTCAAGACGATCGCGCGCTGATTTTTTATTTTATTTTTATTTGATTTTTTTCATGCGAAAAACCTCGCTATGAGTGTTTGTACACGTGTGTGTGTGTGTGTGTGTGTGTGTGTGTGTGTGTTTGTATGTGACGTATGCAGCAGAACTATGCGCCGCGACGATGATTGCTTTTGTTTTCACAGTGATTAGAGATAAGAAGGTATACGCACTTGTTAATTGAGACGATGCGTTGAGCGTCGGCAACGACGACGACGGCACCGATTTTCGGAAAGCTCGCCTCGTGCCTCGTTACAATTAACGCTCACTTAACGCACTCGGCCAACGGACATATATAGCAAACATCTATGGATTATACCTGGTGTATATTTCTCGAGGACGTTTTTACCTTCTCGCGCAATTACATACCTCCCATTATATATACGAGAAAAAAAATGATCGATCTATCGTTGGGTCGACAGTCAGAAATCGTGCTCGATCGTTTTTGAGCTCGCGGTGGTGGCAGGTAGGTATTCGCGGGCGCGCGGATAAATAAACGTTGGACACAAACCGAACCGAACCGACGAAACATTGTATAACGTGGAAGTATAATACTGGTGCGAGAAAATCATTGTTTTAATGCCACATTATTTTGTTGCATAATCCCTCCCGCGCGCGCGAAAGAGAGAGAGAGAGACTAAAGCCTAGGCTACTATACCAACTGTGCACTTCATCACTACATATACAGTTCTCTCGTTCTCTCTCGTGCAATACCGCGACGTTTATTTTATAATTGTAATGACGATATACACAGACACACACAGACACAGACACGATGCACTAGTTGCAGGACAGACAGAGCTGAGCTCGTGGCGCAGAAATTATATTATCGTAGCTGATCACGAACGGCGACGATTATATTCTTCTCCTCTTCTTTTTTACTTCATAATACTTCGCGCTCGCTAATTTCCTGAAAGTCAATTTTGAAAAAAAAAAAAAAAGAAAAAAAAAACGATAATTATAATAACAACGGCGTTAAATAATATATTTCCGCCGCGATCCTTGCAGAAGGCTCGTTGTGGCTCGTAGCGGTCAGAATGCGCGATACCGATCTTGGGAACTCGCGAGCTCCGGCGCGTCATGTGCTGCTGCTGCTGCTGCAACGCAGCGCATGCAGCAGGCTATTGCGCGCGCCCGTAGATTCGTGACATTCGGCGATGATCGTTAATGTATAACGAATTACAATCATTGACGCACGATATTAACGCTCGCGATACGATCGAGTTTTTACGATATTATAACGCGAGTTCGCGCGAGGAAGTGTGTTAAGGTTGTGTATCGTACGGATGTAGAAAATCATAATTAAAAGAAAAAAAAAAAAAAAGAGAGAGAAGAATCGGTTCGACCGATCGAAATCGATCTTTCGTGCATAATGTTAAGTATGATCGTGTGTGCGTGTGTGTCAAATATATACCTGATAGAGAAGCTGCGCTCGCATGGATTGGATAACGAAAATTTACGAATCGGCAAGTCCAATCTTGTAGCAAGGACTACTCGTGCGCCGAGGAGTACCGCACGAGGAACGTCGTGATAGCGGATTCGCGATATATAGCCACACATATATGAATGCAACTCGCTTATATATGTAATACACTTGACAGCTGTCACGGACTGACGACTGCTGCTGCTGCTGCTTTTGCTGCTGCCTGCCGCTGAGCTCGCTAAGATCGGACTGCTGGATCGGCGCGCTTTAATAATAATACACACGTATACGACTGAATATACTCACCTCCCTCGCGCGCCTCGCGTATACACACATACACTCGCACAATCACGGCTTGATATTTGCTCTTCGCGACTCCGGATTTGATATAGTGGGGATTCGGTGTATAATGCAGCGGTTAGATATGATTATAATATTCGCCCAAGTCGTTCTGCGTATAGGTGCGCTTTTTCTCTCTTTCTCGGTCTCATCGTATTAAGTTTTAGTCGCAGTCTCTACACGCCGTATCGACAACGAGCTTTCTCGAATAGAATCGAATATCCATTTTTGAAAAAGACACACGATCATCGCGCGTAGATGCAACTATTGATAAAAAAAAATGAATTTTTTCCCTCTTTTAAAAAAAAAAAAAAAAAATGCGCAGCGTAATGTATTGTAATAATTTACGGGGTCAAGGATTCACAGCGGTACATTAGCAAACTATATACACTCGTATGCACAGAAACACACGCGTGTTTAGAATCAACTGAAATCGAGAGTGCGAGCGAGCGAGAGAGAAAAAAATGTTAATGATATAATTAAATTCGTATGTATTACATGCTCGATGCTCACCGAGAGATAACCGGCAGTATATACAGACAATAATTTACATGAAAAAGTATAAACACAGCGGAGAATGATGCGTCGAGATCGTTATAGCCCCAGCAGCAGCAGCAGCACACCTGATTGGCTATGTATGTATTTTAATAGTTCGCTTATTCCACTTTTTAAAGACGAATGACGAAATTATACACGAGTCTCGAGAGATGATAAAGTTAAAAAAAAAATTGAAAAAAAAAGAAGACAAATTAAATAGGATGATAATCACGAATATTGTTCAATTAAGCGGCAGAAATTGATTAGTGTGTAAGTGTTGAATACGCGGCGTAAAATCGGCAAAATTGTCGACGATTTACGCACGCGCTTTATTACCTGCATGATTTTTATTTTAAAGCTCGCTTTATGTATATCGACGAAGTGGCGATCGCGAATGCGACGCTTATAGACACTATAGTTTTTTTTCCTTTTTTTTCTTTTTCGAAGTGTCCAACTCGAAACCGAGAAGCTTTAATGTACTCTAACGCTACCACGAGACTAACTGATCGTTGGTGTAGAGGGGCTCGCCGTCTTATATGCTCCTACGGCTATTGGAAAAACACATGCGCCGAAGACGCATGTGTGTTCGTATATATGTGAAACTTGTGCTACTACCGCCTGGTGCCGTTCGCTGCATATGGCTAGATAATTACATCAGCAACAGTTGATTGGGAGCTGAGTCGAGCCTCCGAAGATCCAGCCTCTCATTGGTCGCACAGAACAGAGAGACTCGAGACACGCACACACGTATATACTCGCGACAGGCACACACCCGTCCGTAGAATTTCGCGTCTATATCCTTCCACCTTCACTTTCATATATGTGTATGTGTGTATGGTGCACATGTGTCTGCATCATATACTACAGCGTCAGCGGACACTTAAGCTGTCTGGGGGAGAGAGGCGAGAGAAGTGTTGCTGCTCCACGGGAGCGCCGAGGGATCTGACCGCCGCTACATCTACTACCGCTATGAGATATCTCAAGAGTCGGCTATTGTTGCATCAGACAAAAATGCTACATATATTCGTACAATTAATAAATGAAAATATTACAACAATTTATTGCGAATTTAAAAAAACGCCTTGGAGTCGTATGGCTCTGTGTCGCTCCGTAGGTGGTGGCACGTACGTTTCGTCAGAAAAACGTGACTTAACGATACTACAATCGAGATAATGTAATTACATCTTGTACACATGTGTATAAATGACTTATCGGACGTTGAATTTTGAAGATATATAAAAAAAAATGAATCGACCTTATTCTCTGAGACTGAGAATTACATTAATTAATCGTGGCGTTGAAACTATATCTCGATAATTTCGATGCATTATCTGCGGCTTTTTTCGATCTCCTCGTACAAATCGTAAAATTATAAAAATTCATTAGACTAAACGAGCCTATCGACATTAGTCTGACTAGGTGTGTTTACTTTTCAAATGTAATAAATCCGAAACGCTGACACAGATTAGAAAGAGGAGGCTCGTATTATAAAACCTCACATATAGCATGGTTTCGTTTTTCTTCTCGATCCCCATTATCTTGACATTATTGACATTTGTAAAATCAGAGTAGACAGCAAGCACAAGTATAAGAACAAACGCTCACGATCCGGGTTCAACTATTAAGATCTTATTGCTCCAATTAGACGATTTTTTATTGGCTTCAAAATAAAATTTTGCAAAAATTCTTTTTTTCTTCGCCGCCGCGTGTCTATTTTTATGTAATTATCGAATGATGGATTTCGCGTTTGTTACTCGAGCACCTGAGTAAATAAGTGCAGGAGTCCAAAGTGTGTAATTACTATTTGGAAAGATTGATGCACATCGAATATTATATAGCGAAAGAAATTAGCGAACGTCCGTCCATAAATTTGGATTGAATAACGTTCCACTTCTAAGCGACGATCGTCTGAGCGAGTTATTTACTATGTAGTCACTAGCTCGAAGATAAAGATTAATAACTTCGAAGATGATGTTCTTTTCTAAGTTCTAACATACGTATGTATCGATAACTTGAATAGTAAAATTTTTGCTCATTTATTACGCAAAACCATAAATGTCGAAAAAAAAAACTGATAAAACAAAGGAAGCTTACCTCTTAATACGGTAGGGGTATGACATAGACATGTTTGTCAAATTTGAGCGTAATTTGATAAATTTTGGATTAAAATGAGCTGAAAGGATTATATTTAATAATGTACTGATTTTATTCAAGAGTAAACTGACGGATTTATATTGAAAAAGCCCCACGTAGGTTATCAAGTTTATTCAGCTGAAAGCAGCCCAAAACTCGGCTATTTAATCAGCATTACAACAATAAACATTAAAAAATCCAAAATTTCAAGAATCCTTATCGCACATTTTTGCGATATATATAAAATTCACTCGACACTTTACACACGCCGCTTACACTTACCGAAAGAAAAAGGTTCGCGCGCGCGACGATTCATGATGACGAAAAGGACTGCGAACGAACGGTGATGAGTATATGTGCGGACGCGCACGTACATAATACAATGAATTACGCGCGATTTTATTTTTAGAATTACAACTACAACGTGTCGATTAATAATAAAAGTGCACCGATGCCGGCAAAAAGTTTATCGTGCCACGATGCGATGCTCCAACAACCCAAAGCTTGCGCCGATTATCCTATTCACTATTTTTAGCCGGAAATAGGTCGGTATATGAAATATACGCTCGCTACGGATCGAAAGGGATAATCATGTCTCTCACTCTCTCGATGCAAAATCTCGTATGCGCGTCGGAGGAGGGTTTATACCACCATGCTATGTACGCATGCTACCACGTGTTTGATTCATTTAAATACGAAAGATCATTGTGATCATCGCTTAGTCCGTAGGCTATTTTTAGAACGTGCGGGTTTATATATACGATGTGTATCATATAGTGTTGCGCCGTTCATTAATGAACCACAAGTTCACATTGATAAATATTGATATTTTGGCTAATACGTTGAATTAAGACTACCAAGTTTAACGAGCGCAATTTTATCTAATCGCGCATAACTTATATGTATGTGGCATGTACTTGACGAAAAAAAAGCAACAGGTGAATTGTAAGTACAATGCATCGGTTATTACAATGTTCAATAACACAGGTGTGCTTTTGCTTTAAGTACACGTCTAAATTTGTAAAGGCTTGACAATTATAACCGGCCAAGGTTCCGATCGATTTTGCATATTTAGAAAAAGATGCATTTTCGTACGCGAGGACGCAATTATGACAATTCGAGTCCATCTCATTATCTGATATATTATATTATCGAACGAATTTTTATTCTCTCTCTCTCTCTCTCTCTCTCTCTGCCCGGAGTGTATAACGCCGAGTTCAAGATCAATGACAAATTGGTCGCGTTCTTGAAAATTTTTCACATTGAAAGTTTCACACGCACACGATTTACGAGTACGCGTAAAAAATGGAAAAATACGATCGATTTATTTATTGATTTTTTTTTTAGTGCTCGCGACAAAATTTATATACTCCTGCTTCGCAGTGTGTAAAAATATAAATTATCGCCGACAAGGCAGTTGAATAAGATGAAAAAAGACTTGAGCGCGCAGGTGTTACCTACTACAATTGGCAGTAGTCAAACTTAAAATAGGCAGCTTTAATTAATGCGCGTACTTGAGAGATAGGCAATTTTTTATAATTAATACAATTCAAAATACAATGGTTGACTGTGAAATTTATCAATTATAAATTAATTTAATTAACAATGATAAGATATAAGTAATTGGTAATAGGTCAATTTTATAGATAAATTTTAACCAACGAAAAAGCTTCTTAGGAGAGTGGGTCACTTAAACTGGGGCATAATCTAACGAAAAGTGAAACATTTTTCAAAATTTTTTGGCCATATCAAGTTCCACGTCTTTTGAATAAAGATTTTGAGCTCCGAAATTATTCTAAATTAATAAGCGCTGTGCATTTATTTTTTTTGCCGTGCTTCGACTTATACAAATATTTTCACTTTGCCACTTACAGATTTACAGATTATGGTACGCGCCATCTTGTGGCGAAGTCTCCAAGTAATATGATCGTTTTTATAATTGTGATTGCGCATAATTTTCTAGTACACTAGAACCTCGATTGTACGAATTTCACGGTAACAACTATTAACTGTGTCTATAAAGGTTTTTATTTTACAGAGGTTTCTTGTCAAAGAGGAGGGGATAAATAAAATTCGTTTGATAGAGGTAAAAAAAAAATATTATTCACCATTAATTTCATCGCCAAAACATTCTCAGAGCTTTTGTAAAATGTCCACGAATATCCTTTAAATTTTTGTAATTATTTGATTTTTTATGCCCGAAAAAAACCTGAGAGTATCGAAAGGCATGGACAAAAACACCGAAAAAAATTTAGGCTCATCTATACTTTCGAAATTTCTTCCACGTTTTTCGATAGTTTTAGATTTTCTGAGCTGTAAAATAATCAAACCATCACAATATTTTTGGAAATATTAGTCATCATTATGTGGAAATGTTGTGAATTGTTTGTTGTTTGCTAAAATCATACTTGATTCGATTTAGACTTTATGTTTCCTTGTAAAGTAGCAAGCTTATAAAGTACTTAGACTCTTTCGATGAATATTTTTTCTGGAAGAAATTAATCGACTTCATGCTAATACAGTTATGCATGTAAAATAAATTACTTGTAATTGTATAATAAGGGAAAACAACATCATAGAAGTCGATTGTCGATAGATGTTAAGTTAGACTTATAACATTATTTTTACTTTTCCATTTGCAGATTTACAGTTAAAGGTACTCGCCATCTAGTGGCGGATGTACAAAGTGGTATGATCAAATTTAAATTTGTTCAAACTGGCCTTAACTAGTTGAAACAATTCAATGATTATTTTAAATTCTTTTGAAATGCGTTTAACATTTGTAACATGATATTTATCTTTTAAAATTATGTACGTCTTTTAAATCGTTTTCAATTCATAAAAATTTACGAACAAACGTTTCGGTACACCATAAAAAAAAGGTTCTGATCATTTTTTAAACTTTCTTAACGCGCTCACATCCATTCGGTACAACTATATTCATAATTGTCATTCGTGAAAATTCATCGGCTCGCACCGCACCGACATCTAACTAGACTCGCCTCAAGCCCCGTGTAGAGGTAGCGCCTGTGCGGTACATAATACGACCTGCGACGATGATCGCGATCGCGATGACAGCTCGCGATAAATCTCGAGCGGCAAAAAAGTACCATTACCTGCATTACCGACGACTATGCAATGTACAAAACTGAGAGTGTGTGCGTGCCAAGAATATATATATATATGTGTAGTACCGGCGGCTATTCGAATCGACCTGCTTCAGCTGTTCGAAAGAAGAGATTTTCGATAATTTCGTACAAATTATCGGACACGCGAAAGTAAAGGGTTCGCTGATGGGCGCAAGCTTTTTTCCGTAAGTAGGTATGAAAAAAAATCGTGACGAAACCGTAACGTTCGATTCGAGCTGTAAATTTGCAATGAAGGAAAAATACAAACGAGCGGCGTGCGGCACGTAACGCAAGTTGTACTGCAGTAGTAGTGGACATTGCGCGGTATTGCGAAAATAATACCTCACTTTCATCCAGTTTGCAAAGAATTTAATTTTGAGAAAAGAAATATTTTAATTTTTGCTGACGGTAAAGTGTATGGCATTTTTCATGCTAAAACGTGTATATCTGGCATGTGATGAAATGTATGCAACAACTTATTTTTATATTCTGATAACGATGTACGAGTATGCAAGAATCCTTATATCTGCAATATATTACATTACATAATTACTCCAGACGATAAGAAAAAAAAACATCTGTAAACATTAAAGCTTCCATTATAATTAACTCATTAATATTCTCGTGTACTGCATCGCTGTTGATGTTTACCACGCGTAAAAGCGTTGATTTTTTTTCGACAAATAACACGAGATTCGCCGTCTTTCATTCTTGCGGCTGGCATGCAACAATCGCGTGCGAATCAATCAATAACGCAGTGAGCGAACACAATGTGCAAGTTTGTGTTACGACGACGTGCCTCGTTAATAAATCAATTGACGTTGCGGCGTGACACGAGCGTCCAACTAATCGCTGATAACAGCATTAATAAAAAGAGAGAGAGAGAACTTATTTGTCAGAGCTGCTCTCTCGTCACTGGTGCTCAGCGAAGTATTTTTTTTTTCTTACTTCCACATTCATTATCGCGTCTTTCTCGCTTAGAGGCGATCCGTAATTAAAATGATATTTTAGACACCGAACAACGCGAAGAGGCCGAGAAATTATACTGAGTTGGCTAAAATAGCAATCATTATACGCTCGATTAAATCCCCGAGTCATTTACGTTTCTCGGGAGCAGTCGCGGTTCTCGAGGAAGAGAGCTAAGAGAATATTTTTATTTCGCTGCGATCGATTGAAAACTGCAGTGCACGCTATAGTCCACATCGTGCGAAATCAATTAAACGATCGTCGCGTTATTACAGCGATCGTAATCAGACACTCGTCGACGTAAAGCTTGTAAAAACAAGCGCGATTATTGAGCTGCAGTCTATATAGCAACCGAACCACGAGTCATAGATAAGACATAGTCGTCGTCGTCGTCGTCGTCGTCGTCGTTGTCGTCGTCTCGGCATAACTTAGATACGTATAGGATTTTCAAGATTAAATTTTGCTTTCGTCTTCGTCGTCGTCGTCGTTGTCGTCGACGTCGGTGGCGGTGGTGGTCGCGGAGTCGAGCCTCTTTAGCGGCGCCAATGGCGTAGCCGTTCGACACCGGACGCCCACGTCTAGAGCCAATGAGAGAGCTTAAGTAAGAGAGAGAGCAACTAAGCAGCTGAGAGCGACTGACGACGACATTTTATAAGTGTGCTGTGCGTGCGTGTGCGACCTCGTCTGGCACGTTTTTTTCTACCTATGCCTTTTAATTTTTTTTTTTTATATGCATAACTTTGTAAAGCAGATATCGATCGTATACTTTCACTAAATTTCGACTCGAAGCAAGAATGTTGGATATTTTATGAAACTATGTATGCTCGAAACGACTGAGGAATTTTATTATACGTTCAAGAATCATCATGGTGTTTAGCGTCGTTGACAACAACTTGTGTATCATTAATGGCCATTAATGTTATACAGGTGAAGCACTGCGCGAGCCGAAACGAACCTTGGTCGTTAAAAATATCAAAAGACCCTGCAGCAGCTCTCAATCAAATCGAGATTTTGGCCGCGCGTCAACTTTTGCGCGATATATCATTGAGGATAATTTTAACAACAATGGGCCGTTACATTTTGACGAGAAATCATCAGCATTTTAACGCCGACGACGAATAGGCTTAGATGTTTTTATTGACTCTAAGTGAGCTGTGTAAGAGGGTAAGATGATCGGTAAATGAATATTTTACGTAGCACAAGTACCATTGACCGCAACGAGGAAAATTAAATGATTCTCGATATCTACAATCGATCTGACCGATACCTTACGAGTACAAACGAGTTACAGAAAAATAACAACGAGCTTAGCGGGGGATTTTTCAAGAATTAAAAAATGTCTCAAGTTCCTACGCGATGACAAGGTGCATTTTTGCCTCGCGTGCTCTCCGCAAAACTGCTCGGTCACGCGGTTGCGTCGTCGATACAATTGAATAAAGACGCGGGCGGACTGTGTACGCGCGTCAAAATTTACGTACCGCGCGCGAATCGAAGAGAAAATTTGCGTCACGCGCGTCAGAGCTATGAATGAAAGTGGAAAAGCTCCGCCCGAAAAATGTTTTTCATGACTTCTGTGTGTTTCGTACAGGGCGCACCCACATAAACGAGAGTTTAGGTCGCAAGCTCGCAAGTCGAGCTTTTTCGGCATAAGTCATATTTAATAATAATTACGCAAACATCAGTGGCGCGGCAGCAGCTTTTCTCAGTGAGGAGTGTGAGTATAAATTTAGCGAAAGACAGCGAGCGAGCGAGCGAGCTTGCGAGCAAAAAGGAAAAACAGAAATTTTGTTGACCGCTGCGGGTATCATTGGGTCGTTGCCGCGCGTCGCTTCGCACGTGGCCGTCGTAGCCACCACAGTGCCAATGTCAGCACGCAGCGTGCTTTAGCGTACGTATATTTACCACTCGCACGCACACATATAGAGTAGTTCGGCGCAAGCTCTCTCTCGGCCCGAAATCTTGACATCGATACTCGGTTACGGAGCACTGACTTCTTCATCGTCTGTATTATAGAGATGTTGCATTCTCTGCGGGTATAGAGCAGATTTTGGGCGTGTGGATTCGCGCAACGATCGGAGGACGATATACCGTGGGCTCTATTTATAACGAAAAATTGCTTGATGACGACGACGATAACTCGCTCGACCGATCTCGCGACGATTGTCAGCGTCGCGTGAGCGCAAGCTCGCTGATGAATTTCATTAATACGTTTTCTTGCCGGTATATAAAAGCGCCTCTGTCTTATAAATTCAGACGACGAAATGGCACTCAATCAATGAATATAAACGGTGCAGGTAAAGAAGCTTTCGAAGCTCGTTATACCTATATATGTATATCCGCCTGTCGTATCGAGGCCTCATTCTTCGAGAATGACGAAGGATATTGTTATCATCGATTTACCTGTTGCAGTCGTCGTCGACACTCGTATGCTTAACGACGATTTTTCTTATTTTCTCTCCCTCCGATAAAAGAAACGAGTCTCCGTCGCTATCCAGTTCTGACACGCGGCTTTAACTGGTGTGGGCCGACTCGATGCACAGTATTAAAATGAATAAAATTAACACTTCTCTGGCTTGCAGGAAAGAACGAGAAAGAAAAAGAAAAGCGATGCTGCTGTCACGCACTCTCGCACATTATACACCGCAGATGCACATATTATAACACAAACGCACACACAACAGGAATCACACACTGCCGCAGCAAAAGTCACTCGAGAGGTCGTTACTATATATTATAGCTGGGCTGTTTGCTCGAACGAGCTCAAGCGACGTCGTCAGCTCTTTCCGAGGCGCTATTCGCAAAAGACTGGACGCTGACGAAATTCGCGATGATTGTTGCACCTGTGTGTTGTATAGTACGCACACGTCGGTGTGTGTGTGTGTGTGGTGCACGCGTGCGTTAAAACCCGAGAGACATATCGAGTGAGAGAGAGAGAGAGAGAGAGAGAGAGAGAGAAAAGAAAGAAAGAGGGTAGGGAGGAGGGACACACGAGCGTGTGCCGTGTGCACTATATAGCACGTGTAAGAAAAAAAAAAACTATCGGTCGATCGTTACCGATTGCGAGCCGATTTATCTGCACTGCACGGCACGGCACACTCTCGGGTGGCGCAGAGAGTGAGCGCGTTAAGCGCGTGTCCTTCGATGAATGCGTATATGGGGGAAATCATAGGTAAGAAGCTGATATTTCCGAAAATTCAAATGGAAATTAAATTATGTTCTGATAAAGAGTATATTGGAAAATATCAAATGGGCATAATTGGGCAAACCGGACAAATCGTCAAAAATGAATGAAATAACCGACATAAATCATGGCTTATATACGACTATTTTTACTTTTTCGTTTGCAGATTTACAAGTACAAGTAATCGCCATCAAGCGCTAACGGCTGAACCCATGATCCGAATTTTTTTTTGCATTGATTCGGTGATCTTTTACCAAAAAAAAATTGTCTATACAATTATCGATTGCAGTGCTTATTGTTATTCATGAACACATATTTTATGGATACCCTAGTACTTAATAAATTGAAAAATCATTCAAAATAACAATAACTAATATTTTTGCTAATAACTAGCGGTAATAATAGCCAATTTTCGTTATTTAGTAATAAATTTTGTGTACACGCACGTACAAATAAATCTTTACGAATTTAAATTATTTGAAAAAATTATCATTTTGGAAACAATTAAATTTTAATTTTCTGGTAATTTAAAGTGCGCCAAGTATTTGTAACATAATTATATAAGAAAAATTGAATCCAATAAACCGAGTTTTGATAAAGATAAAAAAATCGGGTTTTGATTTATGCAATTATTTTCAATTTGCCACTCGCAGATTTACAAATAAAGGTACTCGCCATCTATCGGTGTAAGATAGCTATAATAGACATTGAATTTTCATGGATATTTAAAGCAATTAACGCGAAAATAAATAACATCGAAGCAGTCATTTTCAGTCAAAATGCTTATATTACATTATAGAATTAAATATTTTCGATTTGTTTTTGCATTAAAAATGTTTTATGAAGTTTAAATCACTGCTTATACATTATTTTTCAACGAAAATTTTATGAAGAAGTTCCAAAAATTTTAAATACAATATCGGTTACTTTAATTGTAAGATATCCACTTTTACATTAAATCTTCATTAAATCTAAGTTTTTTTTAACAGTGCACATACTTGGTTGAAATTTAAATTTTTGGATTATCACAAGTATTATGATTTACCCCATATATTATATAACTACCGCGTGTATGGTTGTTCGTAACATAATTAATTCGATCCATACTTGGAGTAATGGAGATAAGGAGAAAATTAAAAACTTTTAGTAATTAAGAAATCAATTGGGTAGTCGGTTGAGCTCCAACAGCGCAATGTTCGATAATTCACTGGAATATTAATTTCCGGTCTAGAATCTATGGCAACGATAATATATAGTTGCAGATACAAAGTCACGTCCTTTTTAGAATCGATTCTGCTCCAATAGAGAATCAACTTTTCTTAGACAATTTCATTTTATTAGTTCATCACCCACAACAAAAACAGCAATTTCCTTATCCAATACCATGTCACTTTTACAAGGTATATAAATTCGGTCGCACAAAATTCTAAAAACTAATTTTCAACAGTTTCAAAAAAACAACAACAAACAAATCATTGCTATTAGTTGTAAACATCTGACCGAATAAATAAATCGAGCAATCAACGCTTGAAAAAATACCCGCGCACACGTCATTCGCGTACTCCAAATATTTACGCAGAGCTTGATAAGCTTGCATGTAACTTTATTTTTTCAATTTTTTTGCAATGGGTTTTCTTAGATTCTATCGAAGAATCGTCGCAGGTACACACATTCCCGATTGGCACGCATGATCCGGTAAGAATTGGTTTTGCGTTAAAATATAAAAAAAATAAATAAAATAAAACACTCGAGTATGTGACGTAGATCTGCACGTGACATATCGCTGGCCGATCGTCGTCGCTATTTTTTCGCAACTACATAATGTCTCATTAGTTGGGTGAGCTTTTTTCATTTACAAAAAAAACAAACCAACGAATTTGCACGTTTATTCGGTTAGGTCAAACTGAGAATTAAATGCAGTTCTTACACATACATTGGCTTATATTGACAAACGAAAATATAAGTATAAGTTGGAAAAACCACTTCAAATATTTTTTTTTTCAGATAAATATCGTAGAACTTAGTGTAAGATCATCATCGATATCGACGTATATCGATCGTTCCACAGAGAAAAGATAAGAACACTTTGCAAAATTATACAAAGACAAACGATCGCACACTTTTTATCCTGCTTCAATCGGTCGAACAAAAGCAACGATGATTCTCGCGTATATGTAACGTAAAACTCACCTTCGTTCGCGAGCCGCACGAGTCCACGGCGCAATCAGCTGATCGGCTCGCTGACACAAGTAGTCGTACTGCACTCACTCGGGGCACAGCACACAGCACAGAACACGGACACAAGAATCTCGAAAGTTATGAAAACGTGCACAGAAAACTATCTTCTATGAGTAATTTTGTTTTTTCTTTACACACACACAAGATTCACAAAAATTTATTAATTTTTTTCTACCGAACGCAACGAAAATAAACGACAGCAAAATATTTTAAATCGCTTCCCCGTACAAAGCGCGCGCACTTTAACGCGAATAAGCGAGAATGAATAACAGAAGTGCACACAAAAAGAGTCGAATTAAAGCCGGTTTTTCCAAGAATAAATCGCCAATTCGTATACCGTATTTATAATAAATCCGGCAGCCGGTATCACACACAAAGTGGGGACTGATTTTATAAAAGCGAGTCACTATAAATGCCACAGTAGCGAGAGACAACTAGTTGTTGGGTATATTATATACGCTTACAGGCGCAGAGACGACGAAATTGCCCCGCACTCACTGACACACACTCACACACACAGACACAGCGGACACACGGACGAAAAGTAAAAGTAAAAGGACACAAGAGGCTGCGTTATATATCTCGGAGCAGTCACGCAGTAGCAGCGAGAATCGAGACGACGAATGTAGATGTATAAGAATACGATTTATATTTCAGAGCGAACACGCGGCGGACAGCGCAGCTATAAGCTTTGCTCGACCACGACGCGATGCGAGCTCCGCGCGCTGCTCCGGCAATGCGTTAACTCACGACTGCCGCGGGTGGACCGCTCTAATTATTGCAAGAGACACACACATCGACGACGACGAGAGCCCGAAAGAAACTCGAGAGAGGGTACGTTTATAATGTGGCTGTGTGTGTGCGAGTGTGTCCGCGCAGCCACAATACACAGACACGCATTCACGATGAATAAGTATATAGGTATATACAGATCTTGTTTGTATCGGCCTGTGTGTGTGTGTGTGTGTGCTGCAGGCATCGGCATGCCCGACGACAGAGAGAAAAAGAGAGAGAGAGAAGCCTTATATAGGTATATTATTGCAGTGACCGAGGCACACTACTACACACACACAGGCTGAACATTTCATTCAAATGAATTAATCGCTCTCCCCCTAACGATGGATATATCATCATCATACGTATAGGCATAATTGCCAACGCGGATACACGTGTATCGCGTATGATCGGACCCTGGACTCGCATGCAGCTCATTATACTATCGTTGTGCTTATATATGGCTCGATCGTTAAAAGAAAAAAAATGGCTACGAAGATTAGGCAAATTTGAAATGATTATTAGTCGGTCCATAGTTGTCCAATTGTCGGAGATATTGTTTGCCTTTTTTGCGCTCGCTAACAATATTCGACTAGGCGAGCTTTACGTCGTATTTATAATTCCGAGTGATGCAGCTTTTTTTCGTCTTAATTTTTTCCCCCAAAAACTTGATGAAATTCAGCCCATATTAGAAATGCATCTCGCGCAGAAAAGGATCGTTGCTGGTGCAGTATTTTTCCGAGAAGTAGCTAATCTCCGGCAGTGGCGAATGCAGCGAGCGTGTGACAAAATGCAGAAACACGGCCGTATCGAATTCTGTGCAGATGCAAAAAACGTTTTGTCGCGTCAACTATTCCGCGATAGTGAATATGTTATACGAATCACGTGCCGAATTCATTCGGCCGACACTTCTCGAGCGTGCTCGAGAAACCATGTCACCGAGTGTCGAATGGAAAATTTTCGCTAGCAGGTGTACTTCGATCGACTTTGAATCAAAACTTATAAACAGAAATCGAAAAACAATTTTTTTTTTACCCACAAATGCGGAAATCGGTTCAAAATAGAAATGTGAAAGAATGCGTGTAATTGGAAAAAAAATATTTTTCGCGAATACAGAAGGAATTGCGTAATGACATAGCTACGATCCTAGCTGTATCAAAGCAACAAATTGATTTACTTGTTTTTCTGATTTTTTTTTCTATTTTTTTCATTCATCTAGCCTAGGGCAGACATTGTCGCGTGACGTTCGTATAATATGCACTCAGGGGGATTCGTCGCTCGATATAAACATCGAATATAATTGAGGGAGCAAAAGGGCATCCAGACCGACGCAAAAGCGTGTACCCACTGTGTATTATAGGAGCGACTCCCTCTTAACCGACGTAAAAATTTTTCCTACGATCGAAGCTCGAGGAGTCAATCACAATTTATCGAACTAATCGGGGAATTGCTCCCCCTCCCCTGACTATTTTTAGCTCGTATATTCGAGAATGAACCACAAACAGAAGCCATAATATTATTGCAATGGAAAATCGTTTATTAAAAGAAACTTACCGGTCTTCTGAAAGCTTCGGACGCTCGAGCTTTTTGGCAATAATGGGCTCCCTGATGATCGTTGTTGTTTTATTGTTGCTGCGTGGATGCTGCTCCCGATGCTGCTGCTGGTGCTCATCGCGCTGATCGCGTTGTTGAAATTGGTATTTCTGCGTGCTGGAGCCGATTCGACTCTGGCCATTGCAGCAGAGGCCACGCCGAGCGGCTCCTTGCCAAACAATCAGCATCACTGTCGATCGCCATCGTGCGCAAAAGTTTTGGTTTTTTTCCCAAAATTAATGAAAAAATTGTCACAAGTTGTCACATACAAGACATCGGTGTGTTTAAAATAAAAAAAAAAACAACCACCACTATTTATGTACGCCCGGTATACAATATTCCCTATTCACGCGAAGAAAAATAAACTATGAAGCTCAAAGCTCGCATTTTGTTCATCATAGGTATACCGAAACATGGACGCGCGAAAGATACGGAGGTAAAAAAATTGCGTCGATACACACGCACGCGTTCTTTGGTAATGATTTTCAAGGCTGCCGCGCACCGCTGACGAATAAATAATGCAACTATTTCATTTATTTATTGTTGAATTCCGACTGCCAGAGATAATGGCAGAGAAGTGCAAATCAAACATTAATTTGTTTCTTGAAAAACTCGGAGATTTCGCGTTGAATAACTCGCGTTGTATTGAAAATGTCACAAATATTGAAGTTATGACTAATCTCGATTGGTTAAATAAATACAGAAAGATAGAGAGAAGAAATTACGCAGTCGATAAAATTTTCATTGCAGAATTTCAAATGAATGGAATTAGAACAAATTAACAATTAAGTTCTAACAATAGAACAAATGACAAACGGATTATTAATTTAAAAATGCATGCAGCTCTCGGACTGTGTCAACGCGTCTGCAGTGTTGGGAGCTTTCGCAAGCTCTCTCTCCCACATGCGCGGTTCACATGCATAACAACAACAACAGTGCAGGAGGAACTCTAACCTCTGCGAGACGCTCGTCGCGTCGGTGCGGAGGAAGAAAAAAGTGCGCAAAAAGCGACCGAGCACTAGCCAAGGCCACCAAGTCGATCATCAAGGACGTAAGCACAATTTCATCCACTAGAGAGATATTTAGAGTGTTATTGCTCGTGCGTGTGTATACACGCTTACGTATAAACTGCGTACATTGAAAAAAAAAAGCTCAACGCGAGGCAGCACGGAAAATCGATCGCGAGGAAAAACTTTTGTCCGCGCATAAGAAATTTCTCTCCCCGAGTTTTCTTCGCGAATGCCAATGCTTAATAACGTTAAAAAGGATATGGCAAGTTTCCAAAGTCGCGCAGCTATATACATGCATATCGCGTCGTCGTCGTCGCGCGGATCAAAACAACACGTGGGTGGGCTTCGATGCACAGCGCACTGCCCAGTTGTAGCAATGCAACGTTGCAGCGACGTCAATTTTTTTTGTTCTCGACGAATCGCGAACGACGCACAAACACCATCGCGCAATGGAATTTTCTACCAATGATTTGTACGTACTTGTAAATGAAAAACACGTACCCTCGTTGTCTGTCGAGCTGTCGAATGTCAGTCTCTTCCTTCCTCTTGATTCGTACAGCTGTTTCGTCTCGTTTCGCCTGCATAGGCAGCCAATCTATATCGCTGGACGGCAACGACGACGAGCGCGTGCATGAAATTCACGCAATACACTGCAACTATATCAAACGCGCACGGATGATCGCACAACTCGAGCGAGTCGCGGAGGCAAGACGCGTGAAAAAGTTCAGTGTCTCTCTTCGCGATAAGACTTGAAGAAACCCCTTGGACAAGCGCAAACAACCGCACGCGCGTGCCTGTGTAATGCACTTATTGCAGTCGTCGTTGCCACACGCACTATCTTCCGCGCAAGGACAAGGTTACGCTCGTTGGAGAGAGAGAGAGAGAGAGAGAGATAATCAAAGCGCAGCTCATTGACAATACCGAACACACAGGCCCCGGCCTGTTCTGCATGCGTAATCATCGAAAGGTTTCTACGTTCTTCTTGTGTCGCGCTGCATCGCGTCGCGTTGTTTCATCGTTTAACACACATGCACCGCGCGATACACTCGCGAGTCGCGATAATTCGCGGTCACTCGTCGCAGCAGCAGCGAAGACAGTTAAAGTACAGACCAGTGAGATCCTTACACCGATTTCGATGTTGCGTATACACACAAACAAGGCGAGAGAGAGAGAGAGAGAGAGATATGCTTTCGAGGCTCGAACGCCAACACTTGCTGTGTGTGTTCGATCAGCTGTTAGCGTCGCGCACATTTGTTGCTGATCAGCAGCACAGTGAGCGAGCGCGTGGGTTAAGCTCCATCTGGCAAGTATGACAGAAACTACACGCGAATAACAACAACGCAATTTTGATCAATAAATTGTGTTCTGGCTCTCGTTTCAATTCGATCGGGGATGTATAGAGAATTTGGAAATTCTATTGGGTGCTTTGGAAAAAAGTCTATCCATATGTGTCACTTGAATATAGGCATTTTAATGTTAAAAAGCTGAGTATGATTTTAAAAAAGTTTGGTCAAATAAAAGATATAGATATGGATATAGCTTTGCAATGTATGCATTAGGATAGTTCAATTTTGAAATTTTTTTCGTCACTCGACAGATCCAACGTAATCAAAAAGATAATAGTTCGAAAATAAGTAGTTTTTGTAACCCGAAAAAATAATATAAGAATCTATTTGACGTCGAAAAATCGTTATTGACAATAAGTAGCTACGTGTATAGTTTGCCAGCTTTTTAATAAAGGTTTAATAGGTTTTTGTGAATATATTTTTTTGTTTTTTATTATCGTAAAATCAAGAGCCATTGTTGGTTTTAGTCTATATAAAATTATTTTCAGTGATGAAATTGCGCACGTTTTTGATGTTTTGAAAATATCGAAAAAGCGTCTGGGGAAGATGACGAAACACACTAAATCATTCGACCAATATTTTAACGCGTTTTTTGTTACATATCATTGGATATGAAACGAAAAACTCATTAAAAATAAACAAATTAACAATTTTCTCTAACTTTCATCTGACGATAACATTAAACTTCTCCGTTCTCGTTATTGTACGCGCGTTCAAAAATTGTACTGTATCAAACCAACCTTACGACCGTTGCGCGCCAGCTTGTGACAGTCGCAGTCACACACGTCTAATCCAAAAAGTGAAAAGCAGCCGTTACAACCCATCTGTTGTAGTTTCGTGTGCATCTAACTGTAATTCTGGAAAGAATTAGAAAGTGAAAGTAAAGCGAAGTAGGGGGGACAGATGGTGTACTCGGTTTAACGCCGCCGCGCCACGTTAACACGTATATACGAAGATCGCAACGACCGAATAAACGCGTGTTTTTCGAGGCTAAAATAAAAAATTAAATATTTTATATCATTGTGAGTTGTGTGCGTGAGTGAGTGCGCAAAATGGCGCATCCAGCCAATTTACCCGAACAAGTGGATCCGATCGAAAGAACGAAGTTCTTTGAAAGAAAAAGTGTCGATTGGTACTCGAGCGACGAGCGACACGAGGTAATTCGTCTGCTCGTGAAACAACGTCCAAATCTCCTTCAAATTTGTCAACCCTACGAAATCGACCTTCTTCTATACGATTGCGTAAAAAAACCATTCGATTTGCAACGATTCAGAGACGTCAATCGACTATTCATCGATTACGTAGTCGCCAGCGGCTACACGGACGAGCCCTTAATTTTAAACAACGACGATAGAAGCGGGCCGAGGCTGTTACCCCAGGTAACCGCACTGCAGCGCGTGGCTGAAAGCCGCTACAGCGACCCCTGCTCACGGCGGTACTTGGACGATGTGGCCCGCCAGCTTTTCCGAGTGTTCGACCGCTTCGACGTTAACTGCATAGACATTAAAACGGGCTGGACGCATTTGCAAGCGGCCTGCGTGTTCGGCCTCGTCGACCAAGTGCAGAAATTTCTCGATCACGGCCACGATCCCAATTGTCGTTGGAGAGAGACGGGCGATACGCCGCTACATGTGGCAGCGAGGCCAGCTGGAAACAAGAGCATGATCGAGCTGCTGTTGCGTCGCGGGGCCAAGCCGACTCTGAAGAACAAGGAGCGACTGACTCCTCTGGACATCCTTGTCCGTGCCAACTGCAAAGACGACGTCGAATTGGTGAGTATGATGCTCGAGGCAGGCCGTGACGAATTTGAGGCGGACAAGGTCCACGAATGGCTGCATTGGACCGTGTGGAAGCGCCTCCCGAACGTGACCAAGTTACTGCTGAAAAACGGCGCCGATCCCACTTTCGATCTAAACTCACGTCCAACTAATTATGTTCGCCGCAAAGACCGATCGACTCTCTTTCGAATGTTCAATCAATTTGACGACGACTACCTGTTGGCGGCGCTGTCAACGATGCTCGGCCAGGGGCTGCTGAAAATCGACGCCCGGGACGAGTCTCGACTAGGTAAACACGACACGCTGCTGCACATGACTCTGGCTTCGAGCCCGTATCTAA
The DNA here is from genome assembly GCA_034770305.1 of Trichogramma dendrolimi. NCBI lineage: Eukaryota > Metazoa > Arthropoda > Insecta > Hymenoptera > Trichogrammatidae > Trichogramma > Trichogramma dendrolimi. The sequence goes on along the minus strand of JAPMIB010000016.1, from coordinate 1,125,893 downwards.
GTCCGGAGCGGCTCAGTTGCAACACCAAGACGGCCTCGATGCTGCTGAGACTCGGAGCGAATCCGAATACGGTCAATGACGAGGCGAGGACTACTCTGCACGTCATTTGCGCCCGAGACGCGGACGGAAACTTGACGAAGTGGTTCTTCGATATGGTCGACGAGATCGGCTTGGAGGTGGATATCGATGCTCGAGACAAGCACGGTCTCACGGCGCTGCACCTCGCCGTACAATTAGGCAGATGCCTGAAATCGGTCGAGCTGCTGCTGGAAAGGGGCGCGGATCCGAACGCGACCTGCAGCAGGGATGCGCTCCAGACGTTGTTGCCGAGGAGTTTGGTTCGCCGAGAACACCGTGATACGTCCAGCTGGTCACCGCTTCAATGTGCTCTGAGCCTCGGCTGCAAAGAAATTACGAAATTACTGCTGAACAACGGAGTGGATCCTAATTTAGCCAACGCCGAGGGATTGACGCCTCTACTGGTAATTTGCAAGACGGGCTACCCGTACGATGGCTTGTTGGAGCAATTTTTGAAGATTTGCGACGACCTCGGGAGGCCTGCACGGCTCGACGTCACGGACAACGAGGGTCGGACGCCGCTTCAATGGGCCGTGTCGACTGTGCTGCCGAGTACCATCGACGTACTCTTGGATCGTGGCGCCGATCTGGCCAGCTTCGTCTTTCCCACCGAGGATTACTTCGGCGCGTGGTTCGACACGGCGATCGGTTACACCTTTACTTTACACCTGCAAATAGTATTGAACACTCTGCGCACGATCGAGAGACTCGAGAACAGAGGATACGAGCTGAAGCGAAGCGACGCCCTGACGATCATGAAGTTTTTCAAGAAGCACAACTTTTTCGTGGAGAGTTCGGCAGATCTGAAAAATCAGTATTACAACGACAAGGAGGTCGAAAAAATAATCGTATACAGGGATGACGGCAGATTTGTGCCCACGAGGCTATTGTATAAGGTTCCGGTCGAGTATCGTTGGGTTTGTTATAAGCATCGCTGTGAGAAACTAGCGAGAAAATTTTTCCGGGCTTGGGCGATCAAGTGTTTGATGGAGATGACGCGCTCTCGACCTCCGCTCGAGTGCTGCGAAAAGATCATCGACCATGGTTCACTTGTAAACACAGATTTATGTAACATTTGCTTGGCAACTCCGTACATAATGACAATGCAGCATAAAGTAGTCTAAATTTTTTGTAGTCTAACATGTATCATTTTCAGCTCATTTAAAATTGGCCAAATATTTGTAACATTTATAATATTGATAGTAAAAAAATCGCCCGTATTAAACCAATAAATACTAAAATATTTTGACATATTTTAATTTCCCATTATTAACGTCGAGAAAAATTTTTAATTATTTTTTCATTGGCACATTGAAGATAGCCGACTTGAAAGAATAGACGCAAGTATCAAAACCATTGTTTTCATAAATTTAACTCAATAACAAGCTCGGCACATTTTTTTTAAATTTCTTAAAATTAATTTTTTAGTTTGAGTGAGGATATTTTGAAATATTTGCAGCAAGTAGGATTTCAAAAAAATGCAACTTTTCAAAAATTACGAAAAGCCTCGAGATACACTGAAGTAATGCATCACTCACATGTAATTTTGTGTCATTATTTCTGCCTCGTGTGCACGATATAAATTAATCAAAGATGTTCGTGGCCCAGAAAAATTAACCGCATATTGATGCTAAAAGTATCGCAGTCATACCGATATTAAATACTGAACTATGCATGTATGAAATAAAATAAAAACTATTCACCGCGTTTCCCGTCTTTTTCATTTAAAAATAAATGTACATTCATACATATTTCATGAATATTAATAATAATCGTTTACATAAAATTCACGTGTGTAAAGAAGTGTTTCGTTTTGGTTATAGAACCGTTATTTTCGATGAACAGCACTCACAAAAGTGCAGTTAGTCTGAAATTACTACAAGTAACATTTAAATGTTAGAATTATTTCGAAACTAGAAGAATTTAATGACATTCATCAATAACTAAACTCATTTTGATAGCAAAGTGACGATGAAGTGTATTGAAATATTTATTTCTGAAAAATTTTATTCACCATCGGCATTCGTTTATTACTGTCGCAAATTTTTTCGATGGATTTTTTTAACTCCCGATGTGAATCAATATATTCAGTTATTGGGGAGGGCAATAATTTTGAATTTGGCGAGTTTTCAACTATTAAATATGGTAAATATTTATATTTAAAATGTCATTCAAAAATAAAAGTATCTTTTTTACAAAAATTAAAAAAAAATCAAATTAAATGTTCGTAATATTAATACGGGCTTCAATTGAGCTGTTTGCAACAAAAATGAATACTTTAATCTAGCCAATTTAAATTAAAAGATTTCAAAACCAAGTCAAGATCTTTCAATTTTTGTATGCACTTAATTATTGGCAAAAAAAAGTCCGATTGACAGATGTTACTCTTTTACGCAAATGTAATTTTAAGTATTTTTTCCAAAATTGTATGACCTCCATTTTAATCATACATATTATACATTATTGTTCAATTCCAGCTACTCGTACTTATATTTGGAATTATCAACAAAACTTTAAAAGGTAGTGACATTTTCGAAATATGCTATATTAGTTTATTTTTGACTGGCTATATTTTGGTTTATTTCGATGGCATTAAAAAAATTAATAAGGTAGAGTATACGAATCGATCACGTGAGTTACAGACTCTTTTATTAAATAAAAGCTCATCGTGAAAACTATCTCCAGGTTGATAACGTTTTCAATAAAATAGAAGTTTTGTGGAAAAAATGCGAAACTGAGTCAGAGCAAAAAATTATCTTGAAACATGCAAAAGTTTGTTTCATCATTTCAGCAATTTATTTTGGTTTGTACTTAAAATTATATTTTACTATAGATAAATATTTTAAGTTCCGGGAGACCAATTTTTTACTGAAAGTTTTTGAACGCCCTTAAAAGACAGATATTTCTAGCTTAACCCTTTCAAGAATTTTCTAGGATTCTAACATAAGACATCATCTTATTTTTGTTATAAGAAGCAGTATTTGTTATGAAAAAAACTGCACCCTGGAACTATGATTGTATAAACTTGTGAGTAAAATAATATTCGAAGCTTGATTTATATTTGTGCAAACTTTTTTTAGGACTTTTGACAGTTACTTTTTTTTGGATACGCAGTTGGACCAGTTGTAACTGTTTCGATAAGAAATTGGTTATCAGTTAATAATTCACTTGAAAAAATCTTTTACTGTCCCATCTATTTCACTAACGCCCTTAAGAAGTATTATTGGATTATTTTTTGTTTTTCCATAGTATTTCTTTTCATACATGTTTTTACAATCAGCACGATGAATTACTTCCAATTTGCTACGATAAAATATATCGTGGGGATGTTTTCGTCTTTAGGGTAATTTAAAATTTGAAAAATGATTCAAAGGAATATTTTTAACAACGATTTTATTTTTAATTAGTCAAGATATAGTACACATGCATAAAGAATTGGAAAATAGTTCCATACCTTTGATAAAAGAACGAAAGACAAAAATAATAAATGAAATAATTCGCATCAACATTCGTAAACACCAAGAAGCTATCGAGTTGAGTGATTTCAATTTCATTTAAAACTAAAATTTTACAAACAAATAATAAATAATATAAAATTATAATTATTATAAATAATAAAACAATTTCAGCTTATTTGAAAGTCTACGACAAATTACAAAAGAAAAATATTTAATTGTAATAATAGTAATAACTTTGGAATTAAGTTTATCAGGGGTTTGGGTTGGTATTATTGTATTAATAAAAATTAATTTCCTTAAATCTTTTAAATGTTACTAGATTTCTAAAAAGTGTTGTTTTGAATGTTATCATTTTTTTATAGTTTGTTGTCATATTCCTGTATGATAAAATTTATGCTTTTAAAATGGCCATAACGATGGTAGCTACTGTAATGATACTATTGCATGTAATTTATGCTAGTCAAGAATTGATTAATGCTTGCGATCAATTGAACAGGGACTGGTAATTAAAATATATAATTAACTGAAATTTAATTGAAAAAAAATAATATTCCAGTTACGAGGCTGAATGGTATTTATTTTCTGTAAAAGAAAAACGTTTGATCATTTTAATGATTCTACGAACGGCAAATCCTTGTACTCTTACCGCGGGTCCTTCGATTCCCATGAATTATCAGACTTTTAGCACAGTGAGTCATTCAATCCTTATTGATTCATTATATAATTTTACACGAAAAAAATTCGAATCGGTGAATTATTTTGTAGCTTATGAAAATGGTACTATCCTATTTGACGGCATTTCGGCGCATTTTAGAAAAGAATAATTTTTCGATGGATTCGGAGAAATCGTATATGCTGTTGCAGTCTCTCAATAATAATTGATTGAATATACATTTGTTTGAATGCGAATCATTACCAGATACTTTTCAATGCAAATTTGAAAAAATATTTTTTAATTTATTCATTTCTTTATAATAAAAATATCGGTTGTATCAATGTCAATGTTGTACTTGTAACATTTACCGATCTAATTTAATAAATACATCTGTAACTATTTCAAATGTTTATTTTTTCACGTCGAGAATTGCATTAAGACTTACTTTTCTTCGAAGTGGCACTTCATGATGGTATCAAGCTTTGATGATATTTTTCCGAGTTGAAGATTTTGTAAGATATACCGAAATTTCGCTACCAAAGCCGACTAGAAAGGTAAGTTAAAATATTTGTCTAATAAATATTCGTGTTGTTGTTGCTATAGTAGTCTTATTCACAGTACTAACAATTATTCTTGATGAATATGGTAGCATGACTGGCAGTAGACAATTTGGAAGACGAAGAGCACCTAATGTCGATAGGGATTATTTGAACTTGTTGTAGTAAACGTGAACTATCGATTTAGAAGTCGACAAAAGTCCCATGTTTATGGATCAGAAATGAATAGCCATTGATAAGTAATCTGATTATAAAAATTTATTTGACTAATTATTTTGAACTATTGTTTCACGTAAAATTCAAGCCTCTACAAAAAACAATTCACACACTCGGTTTATTGTTTACTTCTTCTTTTTATTTTTCCATACGAACGCTAAAACAATTTTGTTCAATTCTCAAGCTAAATTTCAACAGATATATTTTTTGAACTTTCAAACGGTTCGTGAATCGAAAGTGTATTTAAAATACACTCGCTTCGTACAAAATTTACATAAAAACAGCTTAAGATTTGTAGGGCAGTACTGATTAGTTATATTTTTCAGTCATAGAGTTATTATATTTTTGTATACAATTCATTTTTTAACACGTTTGAGATATTTTATATATTTCTTTTTTTCACAAATAAATAAAGTTATAAATTTTCCTTCTGTATACGAGAGAAAATTTTTATATACTTAAGTAGTTGAAAAACGAAAGAAACTTAAGATGAACAATAAACGATAGATAAAAAAAAGTTTGATTGAGAATATGTCATAATCAGCGTCAAAATCTAAAATTCCAAAAATATTCTTTCATTTTACCGAATCTTTATTGTAAAATGAAACTAGAAATTTTTTCGAATTTTATCCTTTGTACTGTTGTATTTTCTCGACTGTTTTTTTAGTAATTTCATTAGAATTTCTGTCAAAAAACGGTATCAAAACTTTTCGCAAATTGAAATCTTATCAATTTAATTTTCTATTTTCTTAACGTGATTCTACATATAATCAAATTGATAATACTGATAAAACTTATAAAAAAATCTGCAAAATACAAATTCATTTTTTTACATTGGTTGATATATTATATATAGAATAAAAAAAACAAAGATAATTAAATACGGATAAAAACCATTTACACATGTTACGTCTATATGTTAGTGTTAAGTGTCTGTTTTGTAGCTAGTTATGCATTGATGTTTTATAAATATGCCACAAATTACATATTTATATTTAAACTTTAATTATTGTGATTAAACTTATACTACATTGAGCGTGAATTGTCAATGCCTGTATATGAAATATTTTATAATTGAATTAGAAAGTTCAGTGTCTCGTAACAAACGTGGACAGAGAGACAAAGAGTATCTTTTCCTTCACTTTAGCAGTCATTTCGTGCTCTACTGTTAGTCTTCGTAAACAATACTTTTTTAGCCAATTGCAATTAAATTTTTATAAATGTGTATAATTTACAACTATTTTTGGATGTAACTATAATAAATATTCTTATTTTTTAACATTAGATTTCTTGCCTATATTTTGTACAATATTTATTATTTAATAAATAAACTAGTTTGCTCGTAAAAAATGTCGGATAGTCAGAAAAGTACTGCGAGTTTTTTGTAAATAAAAGGATACAAAGTTTCACACTACTAGTATAAAATCAATTTACAATTTCAAACACTTCCAACGCAAGATAATTCTGACATTTTTTTCGTAAAAATGCTTAAATTCATAATTAATTTTTTCTCTGCTATTTATGTATAAATTGAGATTAATATTTACATTAATATGATACATTATGTATCTTTGCAATTTCTGATTCATTGGGTAGTTCATTAACAAACCGCGATATTGGATTAATGCCACATTTTGTGAAGTTTAAGAATTTTTCCTAAACGCTGTTTTACTGTTTTCATACCTTTTTTCGGTTTGCGTTCTGAAATTAAAGATATTTATTAGCATTCTTTCATTTTTAAATTTAATTAAAATAGAAAAATTTGTTTGTCAAACTTACCAGAGGGAATCGGTGCGGCGAGTTTGGCTTTTACCTCTTTCAATCTGTTAGGGCTCGTCAAGACCGACTTATAGTTCGAGAAAGGATTCGACGAGGGACTTAGGGGGTTGAATCCGGAAACAGTTGGTTCAGTTGGAAGTAAAGAAGATGTTTCATTCGTGTCATCTGGAAGCGACGGACCGGGAACAACTTCTTCTTCAGTGGCTACTGTGTCAATTACATCTGCCACAGTATCCTTCTTTTTCCGTTTGTAAATTCTTTTCGGCGTTGTCTAAGGGGAAGAAGACGATAGTTTAGTTATATACAAACCATCGATTATGCGATAAACTTTATTTAATACTCACAGTTGCTTTCGATTTTTTCTTGGCAGCTGCCTCCAGGCCCTTTTCAACTGAGGTCTTTTTCGCGCCCTCGCGCGCAGGTCTGTTGGTCTTCGGTAGAAGTGGCCCCACTCTAGCTTTGGGATTCCACGATTCATCCTCCTCTTTTTTGCCTTTATTTTTGAACCCGAATTCGTCGTCGTCGTCCGAGACGTCCAATGCGGGATATACTGAAAAAACAAGAGCTTACGTAAGTCTCTCGAGCTTACTTAATTTTTACTAGACTCTCTCGAGCTTACTGAAGTCGTCGTCTTGATGAACTTTATCAATATTTTCAATGAGATCGTCGTCGATCTGCACCACTTCTTCTTCGATTTCTTTTTTCTTAATTACCCTGCCCGATTTGACCGGTGACGTGTGTGAAGTTGTCGAGTAGCATTGTGCTGTGAAAGATAACATTCCGGCAATAGCGTCTCTCGTCGAAGGAGAAGCCCTGTATTAAAATAAACATAAGAAATGAGTTAGTATGTTTGAAATAAAGATTCTACGTCAGACTACTAATGTTTGGCGTCCATATGACTACTTCTACTCTTCTACTTTTATTTTGTTAGGATTAATATTAACTAATAAAAGCATCGTTTAGCTTACCCTGTTGTAGCAGGTGCTGATTGGGCACTACTTGCTATATTTGAGGGACTGTAAATATTATATTTCAATAAAAACTAATCGTAGGGTACAAAAAATTAACATTTAGTCAAAACAATAAGGATACTTACAGGACTTGTTCGAGCCTCGGATTAGTCCCTGTTCCTTGCGTATAAATGGAAGCTTTGAGCAACTCCTCGATACCGTTTTTAGGCGCGGTAGTAGCGGTCTCAACTACGGGATCCAGTTTCTTCAATCTCTTTGAATTAGTATCTGCTGCCTTGGCCCGTTTTCTCTTTGGCGCTTCGTCGATGGTAAAACCGCCGTAATCGCTCTCATTGCTCCCGTCGTGGAAATCGTAAACGGACGTCGTTTGTTGCCAAGTTAGCTCCTTACGAGTTTCCACTCCTTGATCCAGCGAGAAGTTTCCGTACATATCGTTAACGACTGGAACCACCTTTGTAGTCTTGTTTGTATTTTCCTCGCCAAGCTTGAGTTTATTCTTTGCTGTATTTTTAGATTTGTTTGCATTTTTACTTTTAGTTGGTGACTTTTTCATAGTTGATTTTTTAGGGCTTGGACTTTTCAAGACATTCTGTACATTACCTGCGCTCGCGCCTTTCTTAGAACCGGATCTTTTGGGAGCAGGTTTTTTAGGACTCAGTGTTTTTATGGTTTTTTTCATAGGTGATCCTGGTAAAATAAGTGGGGGTTGTTCAGGAAATAGTGGACTGAGTTTATCTATTGGCATTGGATCTGGTTTCGGTAATGTTACTTTTATCGTATTTGCTTTAGACTTGGCTGAAGTTTGTTTCTTTGTTAATTTTTCTTTAGCTGGCGTTTTGGCTTTTGGTGATTCTGATGAACGATCAACAGTTTTAAAATCGACAAAATCTTTATTGACTGGCTTTTTCTTTTTACGTTTACTTTCTCTTTCAGGTTTAGGTGGATTTAACGACATCAAAAATTTTTCAGCGTGTCTTATCTCTTTACTGAAATCTTTTAACAACCTTGAACTGTTGATGGTATTAGGTATTTGAAGTCGGCTTAACATATTGTACTGAAATTAAATTAAAATTAGTTGAATTATTATAAAAAACTCATTGAATATAGGTATAAAAATTATTTACATCTTTATCTGTATTCCATTGTTTGAGTATGCTTAATAATGCTTTCATTCCTTGCAAAAGATAAGCTGGACACTTCTTTTCCTCAACATTCAAGTCTTTCAGCTCTTTTAAAAGACGTTTTGCAGCAAACCAATGTATGGTTTCAAATCCTGGATATTGGAATTTCGCAGGGGTCCTTGTTTTTTTCTCAATATCGTAAATTCTATAAAAGTATATTAAAAATTAACTTTGAATGAACCTCTAATTGTAAAGAAATGATAAAAAATGAGACATACTGAATTTGCATTGGTATGTTGAGATTGTGAATGAAATTTCCTCCAAAAACCAAAGAATCTACTGGAGTTAACACCGCATGAATCCAGCCAGTAGGTATGAGCATAGTCTGACCTTGCTTTATAACACATTTATAGCAATTATCAACCTGATCTCCGAAAAACGTTTCACTCTGAGTAGCACTGCACGTCCACTGCTGGTATAACTGTAAGTTTGCTGCAGTAGGTCTAATTAGGTAAAAGATTTTTTCACCGCGTAACACATGATACCACACAGAAGTTCCACCAAAGTCAATATGAAAATCTGTAAAACTATCTTTCACTCCCATAAGACAGTACTTTTGAACTTCTGGTTTTTTCAATTCGCTATCTGCTGGCCAGTCTCTAGGCCATGCATAATTGACCCAATCTAACTTACGAGCAATATACGGGGCTTCTACTAGCGGTGAAAGACTGAAAAATAAAAAATGTTCAGTAAGTATGATTTCATTCGTCAACATCAAAAATTGAAACCAGTTCTTACCCAGTACTTGAAAACTCTAAGCTTATAACATTCAGAATTCTCTTTCTATTTGGATCATAATAATACTCGACAAATTCACCCAGTTTCATTGATATATTATTTTGTTTTGTTACATCAATGACATCTATTTCTCTGTCTGCCCCTGTAAGAATGTAAGAATATATTAGTATTTTTAATTAAAATTATGACATAAGTGAGAAATAATCTTAATTATATTTATTGATTCTTACCAACATATTTAGCTACGTCATGAAGAGTAAAGTTTGGTGGTGGAACCACGATATCAAGACCATCCTTTGTTTCAACCATTATTGGAACATCGAAACCATTTGTTTGTAAATACTGCATGGTTAGCTGTTGACCTTTTAAATGCTTAATGATTTCATCAGCTTTTGGGAAATGCCTGGACTTGAGTTCTCTTATAAATACGGGTGTACCCGATTGCACTGGTTTGGAGTCCGCCTGTTGCTCAGAATAATCATGCCGATGCGAATTGATTCTAGGTTTCACTGGAAGAAAACAATGAAGAGTTAGACAATGAATGTATCATCGATAAAAAATGTATGAGATTATCTTACTTGTCATAGGACCATACTCTTCATCACATTTAGGGCAGTGATACTTATCGATGTCAGTGGACATGTACTCTGTTACACCCACGCATCTGAAAGCACATGTAAACAAATCAGTTTCATATGGAGCATCAATAAGACGCTACCATGCGCCTCGATGACATAAAGATTCAAAAGGAAAATCGGTTGTCCAAAAAAATCGCCGATTCGACGTAGGTTGACACGAATTGAAATTCCGTCAGGACGAGTTCTCTCAAGGTATACACAACGAAATGTAGCGGTTATGTTTACAATAACAAAGCCAAGCTTTAGTCGAATGCTTGCACCAGTTATCAAATAAAATCGCGAAAAAATGCGCGAAATCCACCCATAAAAAATCAACGAGCACGAGAGCCGTCGATCGACGTCGGATATCATCGTCGTCATCATCGTGCCTACCTTCCATGATACCAAATGTGACATATATCGCAGAGTATCATGAAGACGTCTGGGTCCAACTCGGTGGAAGTGCCACAGAGGCAAACAGATACCGCCGGTGGCTCTTCCATGTCCATCGTCTTCTTGTCTTCTCGTTAGAGTTGCCGTTGCTGGCTGTCACGAGCTCACCCGGGCGAGGGTCTTCTTCGAAGATTTATTAACTTGCACACGCGCGACGACACGGAAAAAAAGAGGCCTCGTCTCTCGAGTCGAGAACGCACGAAGTACGTTTGTGCGTATTGTGTGGTGCGTGCGAGCGTTCGACGATCCGCAGGCTCGGCCGACCGAGGTGTAACTGGCGCCGACTTAGATAGGTCGTCTGCCAATTTCGCGGGGGCAATTTTGCAGCACGCGTTCGTGCGCCGATTCGCAGCGCCGCGTAGTTGTGCGTCGTGGGAAGTGTGGAGAAATCGATGATTCGCGGATACGATCAGTGAAACGTTGTAATGTTACGAGCACGATTTTTAGCGGTCGCGCAGATATAATTCGTCGATTTGTGTTGGGAAAAAATTTATTTTCAATCGAAATTTTTAAGAAGTAAACTAAAAATATCTCCGATTATAATCAACGTAAAAACAAGTTTCAAAAATTTTAATTTACTTCGGCAAATTTTCATTTTTGATTATCATTTTTTGCAAAGTTAGTAGTTTGTCAGTGCGCGAAAAAATTTTTGTTGATTTTTAGTTTCTTATATAGCTGTTTTTTAACAACTACAGATACAGTGGCTCACACATTTTTATAATTCAATAAACTTTATAAATAATGGATTCAAACAAAATAGCCGAAAATTGTAGTCAAAAAACCTCCTGATGTTTCTCTTTTTATTTATTACATTTAGAAATGTTTTTTTTATCGAGTGGGTTCTCGAAAATAAAAGTACACGAGCGCATTTCGTGAATCTGAATTATGTCAAGGTCAGCTACGAACGGTGTGCAACCTAATTTGAAACTAAAATGCACTGTAGGTCTACTACCTATTGTAGTAAAATATCATTTTGAACAGGTAGCCATTCGAGTAATATATGTAAATTTTGGGCAATAAATAAAATATCGAGTACATTTCCTAGAGTTTGTGGTTACGAAAAGTTATAAATGCGTTGAATAAGCAGCGGAGACATAGAATTAAAATTCTTTAACTTATTATTACTTTTCGACTATTTTTAGAACAAATAATATTTGTGATAATGATATCATGAGTGACCCATGATTATAACAAAAAAATCGATTACGTCAAAAAGTAACAATGGAAGATTCCTCACTTGCATTTATGAAAGAACATTTTTACTATCATATGAAATTTGTCGAGCTAGCATCGTTATCACCGTATCAGAGTCGTGTACGAAAATTGATTGGCAGATCGATTTTCATATTTGGCTTCCATCATTCTATAGGAGCTCAGGTCAGTCTGAAAAAATTATAATTATCGATGCTTCATTTTCAAAAAATCGTATTCATTTTTCAATTCACTAAACTGTCTTTAAATTTTAGTGGCATACTTTTTTAATTACTATTTTTTTCGACAGTTGTATATGATATTAGAAGAATACCTTTCAGGTGGCAAAAACATCGAATTGTACGTCGACTTGATATTTGAAATTCTTGTCGCGACAGTTATGTTTTCAATTTACTTAGCAGGAATATCTGCTGAACAGAAGGTTAAAAGAATAATTAAATTAAATTTATAAAAATAAATTTAATCATTCTATACTAAATGCCTAGATTAAAGGATTCGTTGAATATTTTGTAATTGATTTTGAGAATGGTGAACCCGAAGCTCGACAGATCATGAAAACTAGTATGAGGGAAACTTATATATTATCTGTAATATTTTCTCGTTAGTAATAAGTATTAATTTTGTCGTTTTTCTTGTAAAACTTGGAAACTATTCTAATGATTTTTTAAAATGTCATGTACATTCATGTAACAGTGGTCATGATTTTCGCTGGTATTGTCGCGATGGTATCCCCATTTTGTATACCATTGATATTAAATCGAATATTCAACACTACTTATAAACCAACCGTTTCGTCAAATGGAAATTTTGGAATAAGCCGAGAAAATCATCTGAAGTTACTTTTTTGTTATACTTTTGTAGATTTAATGTTCTTCATAATAGCTGTGATTGCAGTTTTTCACGCTTTTATAACGTGTATCGCGTATATCATAGCAAAGTCTTTAGTGGTCAAGTAATTTGAAAAATTCATTCTTTGCGCGAGACCATAATTTAAAATTTTAAACGTTTCAGTTATCGTTTTCAAAAATTGGGGAAGCAGTGTCATATGACTAGAGATGAAAGCAATGATCAAATGATCTTCGAAGAAATTAAAATCATAGCCGAAGATCATCATTTTTGCTACGAGTATTAATCTACTTAGTGTGCCTACATAATTAGAATACTTTTTATAAGTATGTTGTAAAATGTTATTTTCTGATTTAAAGGTATGTAAAACAAACGAATAGAATTACTCGAAATGTAATCCTCTTCGTGACGTTTCTACTTCTATTACTCATAACAGTGGCAGGTTCAATGGTGTGTTGAGAACTATTAATGTGAAAAATAAAATTTGATAGAAATTTTTGTTATTGTATAAACCTTCATTTTTAGATTATTATAGAAGCTAAAAAAAATAACATTGAATATTTAATTAAAATGGCTGCAGCTTTTATGATTGTAATGTTTGCAGCATTTTTATTAAGTTTCATTGGACAAAAGTTGGTTGACATCAGCGAAGATATGTTTGTGAACTGGTAATATCTATTTTTTACACTGAACTTAATCCTCGTATTTGTGAAATAATAAGATAATTTACTCGTAGTTACGACTGTGGTTGGGAGAATATGCCTGTAAAAAGTCGTAAAATGATTTTGTTTATAATCCTTCGGAGCTTACGACCATGCGAATTAAAAGCGGGCCCAGCGACGCCGATTAATTTTGAAAATTATACAAAAGTAAGTTTTCAAGTTTAATCAAATGAAATAAGTTTTGATAAATTATTAAAAAAATTTTCTCTTACACATAGCTAATGAATACATCAATGTCTTATATTACCGTAATGATATCACTGTTGTAGTTGAGTAATAAATATTTTGCAGATTGTGGAAAATCCAAAATAAAGTTTACAACATTTTCTAGTTTAGAAATTGATTAATTATTTCTTTTTTCTCAAATTGATATACTATATAGCACTCCAACGTACACTTTTAGCAAGTAGACTATTGTACTTCGAATTTTAAATGTGTATGGGAGACTTTTTATAGTTCGCCTAGAATTAGTACGGGAAAAATACGTTAGAAAGAATAAAATATATAATTTTTCTTAAAATTAACCGATTTTTATATTGTCAATTTTTTGCTTTGATATGAACCTATTTGTAAATAAAAACGTCGTAATTTAATGGAGAAAACAAGAGAAATTAAAAAAAGTCGATTTTCGAAAAGAACCTTCTTTAGGCCCGTGTTATATGGCAAATAAAGCTGTGAAAAAGGAGCATATGGACGAGCGTGATAATCGTTGGCCTAAATCACAGGTACAACCGTAGGCTGGTGGTGGATTATGGAGCAAGACTACCATAGCCATAGTCCGGGATGGATAGATTGGATGGATAGATGGATAGGCAAGATTATGCATGTGAAAAGTGCGAGAAGAAATTTGGGTTAAAATCGAATTTAATCGTCTACCAATAAAGAGTACACAATAGTTCGCAATAATGATTTTTCATTTGACAAATGCGAGAGAGCTACCTCAAAATTCGAAACTAAAGGAAGATTAATAATTCAAAATTAACTATACCATTAAAAATTCAAAATGCATTTTTGATACATTTTGACCCGTAAAATACAATAACATCATTTGTCCATTATCAATCCGAATATTACAATATTGTTTAAGCTATAAGTAACCTAAATTACGAGTTTTTTTTCAAATTTTAAATTCGTATTATATCGAACATTTTATGGAACGAGTGTTTCTCAAAATTTCTTGCTGAAAATACAATATGCCGTATAAAAACAATTTTTTAGAATAATTTCAATGCACAAATGCAATGCCATATATCATCGTTCTGAACTACATCATTTTTATAAATTGTTAAATTTTCAATTGAGTTTATAATCATAATAAAATCTAGTATATTATTCATATTAAGTTCTTAATAATTTAAACTTCATTGCGTATTAAGTATTTTGTTGTTAGTATTGTTGTAGATAAAACAATTTACTGAAATCGCTTCCAAACGCAACACGTGCAGGCATTGAAAGAAATTTTGAATGGTTCTCGTGTGAAGCTCGAAATTGAAAAATAAAATTACTAACTATAATTAGTAATTTTTAATATTCGTATTCTATTTTCAGGCAGCAATTCATTGGGTTTTTATAGCAATATACCTTAACTTTGAAGAATATCAGAGGGAAAGAATGTGCAGTTTTTCTCGATTTTAGTCAACAATAACGATGGAAGAGTCTTCACTCGCATTTATGAATGAACATTTTCATTTACATATAAAATTTGTGGAATTTGCCTCATTATGGCCATATCAGAGTGGTTTACGGAAAAGAATTGGCAGATCAATTTTCATATTTTGTTATATTCACGCTATAGGAGCTCAGGTAAATGAAAGAACTTTTCTGAATCAATCTTTGACATGGGAGATATATATCATATCATCCTCATGTATAATATCTGTGTAAATTTTAATTTTGTGATTTTAACGGAAAAGGTAAATAAAAATTGACGAAATGTCATGAATAGATACTTTTAATTTGTGTTATAGATTTTTTTGCACAGAAATATTTTACAAAAGTACTTTTGGTTTTACGTTGCGTATTTTATGATGCCGGGAGAGAGCTACCTTACTATTAGAATCCGAAGGAAGATTGATTATTTAAAAGTCCTTTTTGATGAATTTTAACTCTTTAATTACAAACATATGAGTTCATTTTTTATCCAAGTGGAAACATAAAATTTAAAATGTATTTGTTTACACTAATTATTTAAATGAAAAATTTTCATTTTCAATTAAGTACTAAATTCATCTTGAATTGCTAAAGCTGTTCAATTTTCTCAGTTATCTCGTTTTGAATATTATTCTGTCAAAACCATTCGTTATGTAGATAACTGCAATAGTCCAAGAATACATTTCTGGTGGCAAGGATATCGAACTGTATATTGACTTGATTTTTGAAACTCTTTTTGGAACACTTATGTTTGGAATTTACTTAGCAGGAATGTCTTTTGAAAATGAGGTAAAAAGTATAATTAAAACAATTTTACAAAAAAGTTTTCATCATTCAATACTACTTGTGTAGATTAAAGGGTTTCTTGAAGATTTTGTTGTTGATTACAAGAATTCTGCAATTGAAGCACGCCAAATCATGAAAGCTAGTATGAGACAGACGTATACCATGTCAATAATTTTTGCTTGTTAGTAATAATTTCAGGTACTAGTACACTTTGGGATCGAAAAAATGAGAACTTTCAATCATTTTCATCTCCGAAATTATTCTGTAGTTTTTTTCTGAAATTTCAACCACCGTGATTTATGCCTTTGACGAATAATTTTGACAAAAACGTGTTTCAAGTTTTCAACTGAAATCAAGTGCCACAAAAGTGTTTGCATTCAATTTTCATTTTGACTGGCTTAAATTCTGAATTTTTCTACAAAATTTTAATATATGATTCATCAGATGATTCTTGAAGATATAAGCCAATTGAAATTAAAGAAAATCGATTTTTCAAAAATCCAAAAGTGTAATAGTGCCCCAAGTTACTTTAAGAAAATATATGAAAATATATATATGACTTCTTTTCTTGCTATACTTTTATAGAATTCATTCCTATAGTTTTATAAAATTTCTTGTACATTTACAACAGTCACAATACTTTTGACCGGTATTGTCACACTGGGATTCCCATTTTTTACTCCATTGATATTGAATCAAATATTCAACACTACTTACAAACCAACCCTATCAACAAATGGAAATTTTGGAATAAATCGGGAAAAACACCTGACGTTACACTTTTGCTATAATTGTATATGTATAATGTTCTTCATTACTGCTGTCATTGCAGTTTTTCACGCTTTTATAACTTGTATTGCATATACCATTGGAAAGTCCCAAGTTGTCAAGTAAGATGGAAAATTAATTATTTTACATGAACACGTAACCACATATTTCAAACGTTTCAGTTACGGTTTTCAAAAATTGTCTCAGCAGTGTCATGCCACTTCTATGGACAGAGATGAAAACATTGATCAAATAGTCTACAAAAATATCAAAATGATAGTCAAAGATCATCATTTTTGTTACGAGTATTAATTAATTCTAATGCACCTACAAAATTTATATATAATCTATTAACGTATGTTTTAAATTTTTATATTTGGAATTGAAAGGTTAGTAAAACGACTGAATGAAATCACATGGAGCATATTTCTTTTCATTGTGTTTCTATTTCTAATACTTATAACTGTGGGAGGTTCAATGGTCCGTTGAAAATTATTAATATGAAAAATAACGATAGATACAAATATTCATAATTGTGTATGCTTTTATTTTCAGATTATTATAGAAGCAAAAAATAATAATATCGAATATTTGATTAAAATGACTATTGTTTTTGTAATTTTAATGTTCGGAGCATTTTTAATGAGTTACGTAGGACAAAAAATGGTTGACATAAGTAATGATATGTTTGTGAAATGGTAAAATTGATTTTTTATTCTAACTAAACATTCATGTTCGTGAGAATAATATAATTTAATTGAAGTTATGGCTGTGGATGGGAGGATATGCCTGTAAAAAGTCGTAAAATGATCTCGTTTATAATCCTTCGGAGCTTACGACCATGCGAATTAAATGCGGGCCCAGCAACACCAATTAATTTTGAAAATTATTCAAAAGTAAATTTTCAAGTTTAATTAAATGAAATAAGTTTCAATAAATTATTAAAAATTTTAATTTTTCTCTTACACATAGCTAATGAATACATCAATGTCTTATATTACCGTAATGATATCACTGTTGTAGTTGAAAAATAAAGTTGACAACATTTTCTGGTTTAGAAATTGATTAATTATTTCTTTCTTCTAAAGTTGATTAAAATATATTATATAGCACTCCAACGTACACTTTTAGAAAGTAGACTATTATATTTTAAATTTTAAATCTGTATGGGAGATTTTTCATAGTTCGCCGAGAAAAGAATAAAAGTAAAAATAAAAACTGTCATATTAATTATACACTCTGGTACTTACAAATAACCAATTAATTTATTAACGTTTAATTACATACGGCCCATACGGGTTATAAGGTGTTCTTATGAAGTGCTACTATAAATCATATATTAACACTGTCTTACATATTAGTTTATGCATTTTGATTAAACACAATTGTATCTACGATTATCATGAATCGTGACATTTTAAAAATAAGATAGTTGATATTTAAATTCATCAGACTGTTTTTAGCAATAGATCGATAAAACTGCACATGAAACTTTTGACTAATAAATTATTAATTTAATAGTTGCATTTTAATATTTTTCATTATTAATATTATAAAAACTAGAAAATAAAAATTTTACATAAAAATATTTTAGGGCTTAACAACTGAATATTTTGTTATAATATTTGAAAATACTGAGAGATACCTTACTTATATTACGTTTACTTATATTTTAAGTTTTTTTAATTTGGTTATTATTCCAAAATTTCTTGGTAATTTTGATATAATTTCAGATTTATTAGAAGTCAATCTCCAAAGAACATTGAATTTGCATATAACTATTATAAAAACTTTAAAAAATATTTATAACAGTTTTTGAAAGTTCTTGGTATAAGCGATAAAACTGTAAAAATGTAGAATAAGGACGAGCGTGACAATCGTAGGCACAATAAGTTCAACCGTAGAATGGTGTCGGATTATATAGCAAGTCTATCACAGCCATGACGTGGGATGCAAAGAGGCGGCAAATTTTGTAATAAATATTACAATTTTTAATAATTTAAAATATATTGCATAAATAGCTATTGACTCGATATTACAAGGAGTTATTTTGAAGTACTCAGTTTTAGAAGTCGAAAAAACTCCTCGAAGAAATCATCGTCAAGCTAGAATTTACACTAGTTACAATTTGGAGGAACAATTTATAAACTGATAAATCAATAACTTAAACGTAAACAATATGATCATAAACGATCTTGACATCGTCCATCGACACACTAATCATGTTCATGGTAAAAACAAATTAGTTTGAAAGTTGTCTTTCAAGTCATAGTATCAAAAATACATTTTACTTATTCAATATCTGTGTTATATTAAATAGTAGGATCCGTCGTTTAGTATAGTCTCCAAAATGGATACAAGTGAAAAGAAATCCGAGGAAATTGTATCATAGGATAATTTAAGTGAACACGATATTGTTGTTTCGGATGACAAACAAAACATTGGTGGTATTTGTCAGGAGACATTTACACTAGAACCAATTATGATAGCGCACCGAGACACAATTTACAATGAAAAAAAAGATTACGCATGCGACAAGTGCGAAAAGAAATTCGGGTTCCGAAGTCATTTGAGTAGACACCAAATATCAGAACACAAAAGCCGCAACGATTTTGCATGCGACAAGTGCGAGAAGAAATTTGTAAAAAAATCGAGTTTGCTTATGCACCAAAAATTCGTACACAAAGATCGTCATGATTTCACATGCAACAAGTGCGAGAAGAAATTTGAAAATAAATCAACTTTACTTAAACATAATAAAATATTCCATGAAGTTTTCAAAGATTACTTATGTGAACAGTGCGCCAAAAGATTTGGAAATAAACATTGTTTGCTCAGACATGTAAAGACAGTCCATGAGGGTTACAAAAAATTTGCATGCGACAAGTGTGACGAAAAATTTAAAAAAAAATTGCATTTACTCTTCCACCTAAAGACATTACACAAAGATCAGAAAGATTTCGCCTTAAAAGTCTTCAAAGACTACTTATGTAATTGCGGGAACAAATTTGAAAATGAATCGAGTTTGCTCTTCCATCGAAACGCAGCCCACGAAAGTCACAAAAAATACGCATGCGACAAGTGCAAGAAAAAATTTGCGAGTCGAAGAAATTTGAATAGACACCAAAAAATAGTCCACGAAAGCCGCAAAGATTTTGCGTGTGATGAGTGCAAGAAGAAATTTGGACGCAAAGAGTATTTGCTTATCCACCAAAAAACAATACACGAAGGTCGTAAAGATTACTCATGCAACAAATGCGAGAAGAAATTTGGAGAAAAGTCGAATTTGTTCAAACACCAATTAACAGTCCACGAAGGCCGGAAAGATTACGCATGCGATTATTGCGAGAAGAAATTTGGACAAACATCGCATTTGCTCGTCCATCAGAGGACAGTACACGAAGGTCGGCTAGATTATGCATGTGGAAAATGCGAGAAGAAATTTGGGGTAAATTCGAATTTAATTGCCCACCAAAAAAGAGTTCACAATAGTTTGCAATAGCGATTTTTCATTCGACAAGTGCGAGAAATTATTAGGACAAAAAAGGGATTCGTTTAGGCACCGCATGACAACCGACCAAGATCATTAAGATTTCGCACGCGAAAAATGTGAGACGACTTTAAGTTTCAAACTTATAAAAAAATATGAGGTTTCTTAATTAATTTATGAGTACTAATAATCTATTCTAAAATATATTAATATTTTTTTAAATTTAATTAGACGACCTAATAACTGTAAAATAACCGCGTTTATTATGATAATATAAGATGACATTATTCCAAATTTCTGTGTGGGCCTTGATCACACGTGTTTTTTCTTCACTTTTTACCAACTGACCAAAGAATATAGAATCTTTTCTCTAAAAACTTAGGTAATAACAATTTCTTGATAATGATATCAAAAAAAAGTTGTCTTTCATATGACATAAGGGAAACACTATGACTGACCCAGGAAATTGATTTCAACGTACTTAATTAATTGAAGATTGTATCAGATATATTAAAATTGTTTTGTTTACATACGAGTATCAAAGTATACCCTTAAATAGTCGAAGAAAATTATACCTAGTAATAGCAATCAGATCAATGAAAAAACTTCTCTCGATTTTTTTCGAGTATCTGATGATAAAAATTATAAAATTTCGCATTATAAGTTAACTGGGCTTTACGAAAATTTAGGTTATTCGTTATGAATATTTGTAAATTAGCTTTAAAGCAATACATTTTTTCAAAACTGAATAATATACTTACAATCAGGATAAATAATAACATTCTTTAAACAAATTTTACATTAACAAAATCTATAAATCAACGATAAAAAAATCAAAATTGAGGATCATATTTTCCCACAGCTCGATGAACAATAAATATGTGACTCATTAATTCGCGTCTTTGATGAAATATTTTATGACATTCTTTGCATTTCCTGCTCGCTTTATTTCCATTCATTGTGTCCAAAGTCTGTTTTGTACTGATTTGAATGGTAAATGACAAATCTGAGATATCATTTTCTTGTGTTTTGGGATCATCGTGTGCTCTCATGTGCTGTAACAAATTGTTTTTACATGAAAATATTTTTGAGCAAGCGTAGCACTGAAAGACTCTATGGTCTCCGTGAGCTGTTTTTTGATGTTTTGCCAAATGCTGATTGGTAAAAAACGACTTTTGACACACGACGCATACGGGATCTATTCTCTTTTCGTGAACCATTTTTTGGTGTCTCTTTAAATTGCTGGTTTGGATACATTTTCTTTTGGCACACGTCGCACACGTAGTGTCTTTTCGTCCTTCGTGAACTGTTCTGCGGTGAACTGTTAAGCTGTTAAATGTTGTAAACGATTTTTTGCACACGTCGCATTCGTAGTCTTTTCGTCCTTCGTGAACTGTTTTGTAGTGCCTCGTCAAATTGTCCTGATATGAAATAGTATATTTTGCACCTAGGGAGTGAAAAACTGGAAAGTCTCAGAGCACATGTAATTTATCAGCCGAGGCGAAGCCGAGGTTGATAATCACGTGCTCTGAGACTTTCTTTTTTCGCTACATAGGTGCAAATACAATTTTTTGTGAATCCCCTAGCCTAAAGTAACATTTTGGTTTTGCTCAGCGGGAGCAAAATGTTACTTTAGGTTGGGGTAGCACAAAAATGTTTTTTAACACTCGTTGCATTCGTAGGCATTTCGGCTTTCGTGAAGTGTTTTTTGATGAGCTGATTATATATCAAAGAATAGAAGAACGTTGGCAATTGATTCCACAAACAGAAATAATTTATGATTGAAACTGTTTTGTGAACAAATTAGAAAAGATGATATTAATATTTCCAAATTATTTCCAAGTTAAAAAAAAGTATGAGGAAGCTACTTGCCAATACATTGGCAGCGGTTTTTTGTTTGTTCTCAGGTAATTGGCTGAAGTCGATCAGGTAAATAAGTGGATTTTCCAAAAAATAAACTCAAGCGTATTTGTTAAATTTGAATTATTATGGTTAGTTTTGGAACACGTAGCTTGTTCGAAAAATATTATCTCAAATTTATAAGATCATAATTTATAGATCTTGCGTACTTTTTTTTTAGGACACGTGTGCGTCCCGAAACTACGATGCGCAGTATGTGTATAGTCGTTCATTGTAGCCACATATAATTTTAATCGCGTAGTCATTCAAGTTGAAAATGTAAAATAAGCTTTTTTAAATAAAGCATTCGTTTTTCCAGAGCTTGTACTCGCGAGAAGTATGAACCCATAAAATAATTATTAGCGATGTAAAAGTGAACGTTTGTGTTCAACATTAATTTCTGCCTATTATTTAAATAAATAAAATTAATGAAAACAATACCTCCAGTGGCATACCATTGTTACACTAGAGGATTGAACATTTCGATTAAGCTCTTTATTTATTTTTTTGATAAATTTTTATAGTGACCATTCATGGATTATATTCGAAAGTAACAATGGATGATAAATACTTTTCTTCGCAAAAATTTATGAACGAACATTTTTATTTTCATATGAAATTTTTCGAATTAGCATCTTTATCACCGTATCAGAGTGCTTCACGAAAAATTATTGGCAGATCGATTCTCATATTGGCCTTCAATCATGCTATAGCGGCCCAGGTATGTTTAAACAAATGGAATTACGAATGCTTCATTTTGAAAAAATTATGAATTGCTAAACTGTCTTTAAATTTTAGTTTCATATTTTTTTTTAATTGCATTTTAATATTTTAATAATTTAATTGCATATTTAATATTTAAATTTAATTTTAATCAATTAAACAGTTGTATGCAATGTTAGAAGAATACCTTGCAGGTAGCAAGGATATTGAGTTATACATTGACTTAATTTTTGAATCTCTGACCGGAATCCTCATGTACGCACTATTCTTAACAGGAATGTGCGTTGAAAAAAAGGTAAAAAATATAACTAAAACAAATTAATAAAAAAAATTTAAATCATTCAATTAAACTACTCGTGCAGGTTAAAGGATTCGTTGAAGATTTTGTTGTTGATTATGAAAATTCCGATCACGAATCACGCCAAATTATGAAAACTAGTATGAGACAGACTTACATTGTATCTGTAATATTTGGTTGTCAGTAATAATTATTAATTTTGAAGCTTTTATCTCATGAAAATTTTTTAGAAACTGTTCTGATAATTTTATTAAATTTCATATGAATTCATGCAACAGTTATATTGATTTTCACCGGCTTTGTCACGCTAGGAGCTCCATTTTTATTTCCATTGGTAATGAATCGAATATTCAATACAACTTACAAACCAACACTTTCAACCAATGGAAATTTTGGAATAAGCCGAGAAAAACATCTTACGTTACATTTTTGCTACAATTTAACATGTCTAACCTTCTTCGTAATAACTGTGATTGCAGTTGGCCATGCTTTTATGACATGTATCGCATATATCATAGCAAAGTCTCATGTAGTCAAGTGAGTTGAAAATTGTTGTTTTGCGAGCCCTATAACTAAACAATTTAAACGTTTCAGTTACTGTTTTCAAAAATTGTGTCAGCGGCATCGTGACACTGCAAACGACCAAGTTGAAAGCATCGATGAAATTCTATACAATAATATTAAAATCGTAGCCAAAGATCATCATTTTTGTTGCGAGTAATAATTCTTTTAATGGTCATACATTATTCGAGTAATTTTTATAAGTATGTTTTAAAATATTATATTCTGAATTGAAAGGTTAGTAAATCGAACGAATGAAATCACTCGGAATATAATCCTTTTCATTACGTTTATATTGTTATTACTTATAACAATGGCAGGTTCGATGGTACGTTAAAAAATATCAATAGAAAAAAACAAATTTGTTTAAAATATTTAAAGACGTATAAGGCTTTATTTTTAGATTATCATAGAAACTAAAAAAAATAACGTTGAATATATCATTAAAATGGCTGCAGCTTTTATGATTGTAATGTTTGCAGCATTTTTATTAAGTTTCATTGGACAAAAGTTGGTTGACATCAGCGAAGATATGTTTGTGAACTGGTAAAATCTATTTTTTATACTAAAAACTTATTCCTCGTATTTGTGAAATAATAAGATAATTTACTCGTAGTTACGACTGTGGTTGGGAGAATATGCCTGTAAAAAGTCGTAAAATGATTTTGTTTATAATCCTTCGGAGCTTACGACCATGCGAACTAAAAGCAGGCCCATCAATGCCACTTAATTTTGAAACTTATGCAAAAGTAAGTTATCAAGTTGAATCAAATGAAATGAGTTTCGATAAATTATTAAAAAATTTTATTTTCCTCTTCTAAATAGCTGATGAATACATCAATGTCTTACATGACTGTAATGATATCTCTGATGTAGTTGAATAATAAATATTTGTAGATTGTTGAAAATCAAAAAGTGTTACTTATGGCACTTGTATCGTGGAGTATTATTTTTATTTATGGACCATTTTCGAAAATCCAAAAATTTTCCTGGGAAATTCTGAAAAAAATTCAGGGTCAGTTTTTGAACTATTTTAAGAATTTTTGGTTCTTAGTTTCCACATAAAAAAATTGACAAAGTATAAATATGGTTTTTTTTTACGAGGCGCCATTTTGATATCCGCCATGTTGAGTTTCGATATTGTAACTATTGGACTTTTATGTGTACATCCCATGGACGCAAAAAATGCGTTAGACCTATGGATCAAGTCTTTTTCGATTCGAAAATTTGGGTCAAATCTAAATTTTTTTCCAAAAATTCGTGTTTTTTTTTGTTTCATTGTTAGTAACTTTTACGGATCAACTTATTTGACGATTTTGACGCCAGATTTGAAGAGTTGATAACATTTTACGTAGAATATGACTATTTAAACATTTCTCATACAATTTTTTTCACAACGCCAAAAGAAATGTTTAAAATTTCGTCCGTTTGGCCCGAAACGGGTTAACTTTTCAATAGAAAGCAAAAATTAGAACAAAGACCTGAAAACAAATGGAACCAAAAAATAGGAAAGATGCCTAAAGTTTCACTTCTAATGCTTACATAATAAATAAAATGCAGACTACGCCACCAAATCATTAGAAGTAAGAATCAGAAAAAATTGAAAATGTACGAGCTTTTAAAAAGGGAAAAAATAATCTTCACGAAAATGTTTTTGACTGAGGTTGTTTTGGATCGTTGAGTTTCCAAGAATACGAAGGACTCAGTAAGTTAATGGGTGAGCTGTTATAATACATTTTTATCGACCAAAAACTATAGACGCTATTTTGTATTCATGAAATTTTAATGCATCATCGGAACATTGAGTCATGTTTCAATGAAGAGAGTTTTTAAATATTAAAAAAATACCAAAACGGTTAAAAAATCAAAATTTTCGTGCTTTTTTTCAAAAGGCTGTTAATTTTTTTTATTTTTGCTTTTTTTAGATCTTTTATCCGATGATTAAAAAATTTTTCCTGTGAAATCTAAAAAAAAATCTTTAGAAATAAAATTTTTTCACATCAAACTAAAAGACATTTAATGAATTCATAAATACGTTTTTTTAAGAATTTAAAAAAATTATGTGAAGGTTAATAACGAAAAAATGAACTTGAAAAAAAGTAATACATTTTCAGTCATTGTGTAGCGAATGCCATATAATGCTTTGTTATACAAGAGATATCATTACGGTCATATATGACATCGATGTATTTAAAAGCTGAAAAAAAAATAATGTATCAAAAATCAATAAACTGCAGAAGTCTTACATAATGCGCACAAAAAAACTAACTTTCATAAAAGTTTCAAAGTTTAATGGTATCGCTGGACCTGCTTTAAGTTCAATTGGCTCCATATTTCGGAGCATTATGAACAAAATCATTTTTCGAGTTTTCAAAGGCATGTTGTACCATCCACAATCGTAACTATAATTGAAACTTTTTAATCAAAACAACATACAAATACCAATTCTGCTATCGTATTTCGTTTAGACGATTACCATTTTAAAAGCATGTTTTCGCCAGAAACGAGCAGGTCTTGTCCCACAAAACTCATTAAGAAAGCTCCGAACATCAGAATTGCAAAAGAGATGGAAAATTTTAGGAGAGGTTGAATATTTTGTTTTTTACCTTCGATAATCATCTAAAATTAAGAAAATGTAAATAAATGGCAAATTTTTGAACTGACCAAGTTTTTGAACTGACCATTGAGCCTGCAACTGCTATGTGACACAAAAATAGAAACACAATGTAAAGGAAAACATTTACAGTCATACCCACCACTCTCAACGTCATCCTATTTAAATATAGATAATATAATCGAATATAATATGTTAAGTAAAAAATGTAGAAAATATATAAATCAATCATGGATCATACGAGTAAACAAATCTATGATCTCTGGCTATTTTTACAGTTTCATCATGAATATCTTTTGCGAGTGCGTCTGCTTCGTTTACCGAATTATTTTCACACAGTAGCCATAACTGTTCAAAACGATAACTGTAAAAAATTAGATTAAATAATTTAAAATTTTTATTAAAATAAAAAAGATTTCCAGCGCTTACTTGACGACTTGTGTTTTTGCTCTGATGTAAGCTGAACAAGTTATAAACTCGTGCGCAGCTGCTACAAGGGTTGTGACGAAAACAGTTAGGCACATTAATGTGTAGAAAAAAAGCAGCTCGATATGCGTCTCTGGATTTATTCCAAAGTTTCCATTTGTGGATACCTCTAGTTCGTAAGAAGTGTTAAACGTCAGATTAATTGCCATTGGGATTACAAATGGAACGAAGAGCAGCAGGACAATCGTTGCATACATCAATACTATCGAGTATCGAGAATAAACGTGATACAGTTGAAAAAAAAATTTTTCGAGCTAATGGTCAATTTTGTGACATCTTATACACGAAATTAACATTTAATGATCTATAAATATACAAACTAGCAAAACCAATAGATAGGACATATATCTGATTCATGGATTCTTTCATGATCTTTTTCACTTCAGTTTCAGTTATATTCAGAAAATCGACCACCATAAGTTCAAGAGTCTCCTTTACCTATGCACACACTATTAGTATATTCATTAAAAAAATCCATGTTTATCCAGATAAGTTAGATATTTACTTTTTTTTCGTTTACTACCCCTGCCAAAAAAGCAGCCGCTAGGAGTGAGCCATTTAGTGTTTCAAAAAGTAAATCGATGTATAATTCAAAATCGTTTCTCCCTGAAAAATATTCTTCGAACATTGCCACTATCTGTACATATAATATTTAAAAAATTTAAAAGCTCAAGATAATCAAAATGCCAATAATTTGTGCATGCCTGGGCCCCTATCGCATGAATATAGAAGAATATAATTATTCCTCTTCCCATCAATTTCCGTAAATGATGTTGATACGGCGTGAGCGATGCAAATTCGATGAATTTTAAATGCCAATAAAAATGCTCGTTCATGAAAGTCATACTTTTATCAGCGAGCTCCTTTTCGTCCATTTTGATTTTAATATGTGCTTGTAGTGATAATATCAGCGTCGAGGACGACACTGCTGTGTCCGCAGACGTGTCGCGGTATGCACCTCGCGTGTTTCTCCGAAATTGAAATAGTCGAATTGTAGATCGAGTGGCGAGCTTGCGCGCAAATGTCGGAGGTGAATCGCTGCGACAACAGTAGCTGCTAGTATGTTGTAAGGCGAGGTTCAAATTTCTACGAAAGTTGACGGCTTATTTCCGCGTTCGCGATCGGTTGCGACGGCGAGCCCCCTTAATGGTGACGCTGGGGATAAAATCAAAACATTTAAAATCAAAATGGATGATAACGAGCTCGTAAATGAAAGCATAGCTTTTATGAACGAAAATTTTTGGTGGCATTTAAGATTCATCGAGCTGGCATCGCTATCACCGTTCCAACATCCTTTACGGAAAATCATAGGAAGAGGAATAATTTTATTCTGCTTTACTCATGCAATAGGAGCCCAGGCAAGCAAAATTTTTTTCTAAATAGTATTGTATTTTTAATTAGTTTTAATCTTTATTTACAGATAGTGGCAATGTTCAAAGAATATTTTTCAGGGGGTAAAGATTATGAACTGTACATCGATTTACTTTTTGAAACCCTAAATGGATCGATCCTTGCCGTTGCTTTTGTGGCTGGGATAATAAACGAACAAAATGTAAACGTATACCCAATTAGAAATTATATAGATAAAAATACCTTTTTATTGTACATACTAAATACCATATGTATAGATAAAAGAAATTCTCCGACAAGTGGTGTTGGATTTTCTGAATACTGAAGCTGACGTGCAAGAAATTATGAAAAAATCCATGAGTCAGATATATGTCATATCCATTGGTTTTGCTAGTTTGTATATTTATCCACTATGAAATGTCGATATTAAGATCTCAAGGAAATCGAAAATTAACTCAACAAAATTTTCAACTCTACCCTATTTATTTACGTTTATTCACTTTAGTATTATTGTATTCTACAATTATCACAATGCTCGTGATTCCATTTGTTACCCCAATGACAATGAATCTGGTGTTCAATACTTCTTATGAACTGGCTGTATCCACCAATGGAGATTTCGGAATAAATCGAGAGACGCACATCGAGCTGCTATTTTTCTACACACTGACGTGTTTATTTTTTATCTGTACGGGCGTCATTGGAGCTGTGCAGGAGTTCTTAACTTGTTCAGCTTACGTAAAAGCAAAAACAAAATCTGTCAAGTAGATGTCGAAAATTTTATGAATCAACAAACATTTGAGATTATTTTGCAAACTTTTTATAGTTATCGTTTTCAAAAACTATGGACACTGTGTGAAAATAATCCGTTAAACAAAGACGAAGAGATTGCCAAAATCGTTTGCAAGGAAACTATAAAAGTAGCAAGAGATCAAGAATTGGTTTATTCGTATGACACATATTGATTGATTTACGTATACATTTTTTTTTCTTACCAAATATATCACTCTATATAAAAGAATGCATATTTAAAGGTTGATGATAAGAATGGAGAAGATAACAATACATCTTATCCTTTACATTACGCTTTTATTATTATGTAACATAGCAGTTGCAGGCTCAATGGTCAGTTTAAAAAGCAAAATTTAAAAAAATTACTATTCAAATCCTCTTCGTTTTAGATTATTATCGAAGCTAAAAAACACAACATTCAACCTTGCCTCAAATTTTCTTTCTCTTTCATAATTCTGATGGTCGGAGCTTTCTTAATGAGTTTCGTAGGACAAGACTTGCTTAATTCTATCGAAAACATGCTTGTAAAATGGTAATCGTCTATGAAATTAATCGAAGTCAAATCAATATGGATGTAAATTAATTTGAAATTTGAATTAATTATAGTTACGATTGTGGATGGTATAACATGCCATTGAAAACTCGAAAAATGATATTGTTCATTATGCTCCGAAACTCAAAACCAAACGAACTTAAAGCTGGTCCAGGGATACCGTTAAATTTTGAAACATTTATGAAAGTTAGTTTTTCTGTGCGTGTTATGTGAAACTTCAACAGTTTATTATTTTTTGATACATTCTTTTTTCTTTAGCTCTTAAATACATCGATGTCATATATGACTGTAATGCTATCTCTTGTTTAACAAAGTAACGGATGAATTCACCACATGATTACAATGATGTAAAAAATTTTCAAGAATATCAACTTTTTCATAATTTTTATATTAGATTTACCTTGAACTGACCCATGGTATTTACAATAATATACAGCCGAATTCGAAATTTTTGAAATTCTCTAAAAATGTATAATTGAATTTATTAAATGCCTTATATTAAATTTATTTAATACAAAAAAGTTGCATTAAAAAATGCCAAGCTAGTCAAAATATGAAAATTTTCAAAAACATTTTTCAAAATTTCTACCAAAATTTTCTTAATAACCACGCAAATGTTTTAGATATTGAAACATGCTCTGATGATGCATTAAAATTTCATGAATACAAAATAGCGTCTATAGTTTGTTGGTCGATAAAAATGTATTATAACAGCTCACCCATTAACTTACTGAGACCTTCGAATTCTGGGAAGCTCAAGGATCCAAAACAACCTCAGTCAAAAACATTTTCGTGAAAATTATTTTTTCCCTTTTTAAAAGCTCGTACATTTTTAATTTTTTTTTGATTCTTACTTCTAGTGATTTGGTTGCGTAGTCTGCATTTTATTTATTATGTAAGCATTAGAAGTGAAACTTTAGGCATCTTTCCTATTATTTGGTTCCATTTGTTTTCAGGTCTTTGTTCTAATTTTTGCTTTCTAATGAAAAGTTAAGTTGTTTCAAATATTTTTAGTATAATGTATAAAGTCGGTACCTTAATTGTAAACAAGATGATCATATACGATTTTGGCATTGCCCCTCGATACACTGATCATGTTTATAGTGAAAACGGATGAGTTTAAATGTTGTCTTTCTCAAGGAACCAAGTAATATAATAGTAATAAGTAGTATAATACCAAATGATAAATTTTACCCATTCAATTTCTGTGACACTAACAAGGAGAGCCTTTCATCTGTGGGTCACAGATCCTTACCAAACTTGTTTGGGGGTCTTCTTGTACATAATAATAAAGCCCCCTATAGTTACTTTGTTCCAATGTGCCCTGGAAACCATTATAAAGCATCATGAAGTATATAATATAATATAATGTATAAAATACCATATATTAGCGTATAATGGTATACAAGTTTACACAGTCAAGTCTAACTGACTGAGAAGTATTTATACTTTGACTTTTCAATGTCCAAAACACCTTTTCAATCAATAAATTTAACTCAATTGGTTTACTGAGAAAGTCTTAAAGAGCGAACCAATTTGAGCTAAAATTTATGCATTTATCAACTAATATTTACATTAAATCATGTAAAAATGTTTTCATTCATAAAACTTACTGTTCTTTTTTTCTCACCTATTTCTGACACTCATCTGGAGTGAATCTGAATCCGGATGAGTGTCAGGAATAGGTGAAGAGAAGGGATTCATGAGTTATACAAATAAAAACATTTTCATATAATTTACATCAATATTTATTGTTTGGTACTTTAATTTTAGCTCAAATTGGTGCGCTCTTCAAAACTTACACAGCAAACCAATTGAGTTCAATTTTTTATTATTTGCAAAAGTGTTTAGAATGCATAAACGTTCATGTACAAATATTTTTGAGAGAGTTAGACTTGACCGTACAAGGCCTGATACCAATAAGTGGTATCTTTTAACATTATATTATATTTAATACTTTTTTCTGCTCTATAACTCTTTCCAGGGCCCATTGGAATAAAGTAATCATAGGGGGCTTTATTATTATGTACAAGAAGACCCCCAAACAAGTTTGGTAAGGATCTGTGACCCGCAGATGAAAGGCTCTCCTTGTAAGTAGACTGATCCATCGATTAATTTAGGCATCAAAATGGACAAAATTGATACGAAATCCGAGGAAATTGACTCACAGGATAATTTAAGCGAATACGACATTGTTGTTTCGGACGAAAAACGAAACATTGGTAATATTTGTCAGGAGACATTTACAACAGGGTTGAACGCGATAACACACCGAGACATAATTCATAATGAACCAAAAAATTACGCATGCGACAAATGCGAGAAGAAATTTGAGTTCCGAAGTCATTTGAGTAGACACCAAATATCAGTACACAAAGACCGCCAAGATTTTGCATGCGACCAGTGCGAAAAGAAATTTGTAAAGAAATCGAGTTTGTTGACGCATCAAAAATTGGTACACAAAGATCGTCATGATTTCACATGCAACAAGTGCGAGAAGAAATTTGAAAATGAATCAACTTTACTCAAGCATAAAAAAATATTCCACGAAGTTTTCAAAGACTATTTATGTGAAATGTGTGCAAAGAGGTTTGGAAATAAACGTAGTTTGCTTTTGCACATCACGAGGGTCCACGAGGGTCGCGAAGATTTTACAAGTGACGCGCGCAGGAGAGAATTTGATCGAAAATCGACTTTGCTTCTCCACCAAAATACAGCCCATGAAGGCCGCCAAGAATACCCTTGCGGCAAGTGTGAAAAGAAATTTACAAAAAAATCGAGTCTGTTCTGCCACCAAAAAACATTTTACGAAGGTCACAAAAATTACGCATGCGACATTTGCGGAAAGAAATTTGCACAAAAACCAAATTTAATCTACCACCAAAATACAGTACACGAAGGTCGTAAAGATTTTGCATGTGACAACTGTGAGAAGAGATTTGGAGTTAAAGAGCAATTGCTCAGACATAAAAAAATAATCCATGAGGGACGCAAAGATTTTTCATGTGACACATGCAAAAAAAAAATTGGAACTAAACAGTATATGCTCGTCCATAAAAGAACAGTCCACGAAAGTCGCAAGGATTACGCATGCGACAAATGCGAGAAGAAATTTGGACAAAAATCGAGTTTACTTTCCCATCAAAATGCAGTCCATGAAGGTCGGAAAGATAATGCATGCAACAAATGCGAGAAAAAATTTTCATATAAACACTCTTTGCTCATACACCAAAAGACAATACACGAAGGTCGTAAAGATTTCACATGTGACAAGTGTGAGAAGAAATTTGGATATAAACATACTTTGATTATGCACCAAGAGACAGTCCATAAAGTTTCACAAGGTTATAGGTATGAAACAAGTACAAGTAGAAATGATGATTGACAATAGTAAATAGTATAGATACTCATATATTTTTTAAATTTCAATAAAAATTATGTCGAAACGAATGTATATTACCTGAACTTCGGGCGTTTAACTATAATAACACCTTTTCACACTGACGTTATGGTGTTTTCAAATTTTTCGTACTCTTAAGGGCTTATATACACCTTAAACTCGAAAAATTTTTTTTTGATATTTTGAGTAGGATTTTTCCTCTTCTTTCCATTGCATTATTCAGAACTCCAAAATGTTGATTTTTTACTTAGATACAGCTACATCTGTGAACCTTTTTTCTATGCTTTACGTGTTAAATTTTTTCTTCTTTTGCGTTTTCTGGAAAGTCGTGTTTTTGGTCACCTGTCGTAATATTCAGAGGGTACCAATTGAGATATTTGAACTAGGGTCGTGTACACTTCTTCAGAACATGACTGGTTACGGCCGCTACCACGGGTAAAACGATAGAACTCGCAGATTGTTCTCCATGAACGGTTAAGCACACTTTTTTTTTTCATTTTTCGTTTTTGCCGAAATTTAAGTTATAAAAGTACTGTTTGAGAGTGACCTATGAGTTCAATCGTTTCACCCGTGATAGCGGCCATAACCAGTCATGTTCTGAAGGAGTGTACGCGACTCTGCTTTGAATACCTCAATCGGTACCCTCTGAATATTACGACAGGTGATCAAAAACACGACTTTCCAGAAAACGCAAAAAAAGAAAAAATTTAACACGTAAAGCATAGAAAAAAGGTTCACAGAAGTAGCTGTATCTAAGTAAAAAATCAACATTTTGGAGTTCTGAATAATGCAATGGAAAGGGAAGGAAAAATCCTACTCAAAATATCAATAAAAAAATTTTTGAGTTTAAGGTGTATATAAGCCCTTAATTACTAATCTAAATGAATTTTTAGATCATTTGGTTTCTGCAGCTCTTATATGCAATCGTCAATTGAGCCTTTCTTCACGTCTTGTTTGGAGGTGTATATGGTGAAAGCATTTAGTTGCCTACTGAATTTTTGATTAATCTTACGAAATACGCGACCCCGAAATGATCAAACACACGTTTGTCAACGGTTTAGATACATTTGCTGACAGACCAATTATTTTTGATACGAGAGACGTGATCGATAATAACAATATATTCTACCTAGAAAAAAAAACCAGTGGAAATCATTTATTAATTTAATTTGAACTAAAGAATTTTTTCTAAATGTATTAAAAATCATTAAAAGTTCTCATAATTGTATTTATAGAATTGCGTGGGTCGACTTGCGGGGAATTTTTCTTATCCGCCGCTTGACTAAAAGGATATTATCATTGTTTCGTTGGTAGATTTTTTAATCAAAATACTTAAATATCATTTGATCTTCGTTATCAATATATATGATCTATATTTTTGTAAAATAAATATTTCATAATCATCAAATTTAATATTCGAGTCAATTTATTATTTATCTACGACTGAGCGTGAATTTTCTCGATACACTTGGCGATGGTCGTCAGCTGCATATTGCTCGTACCCTCGTAAATCGTGCCCGCCTTGCAGTCCCTGTAAAACTTCTCCTGCGGATAGTCCTTGGTGAAGCCCAAACCGCCCATGAGATCGATGCACTGCGACGCCACGCGCTGGGCCATCTCCGACGAGTGTAGCTTGGCCATGGATGCGGGCATCCTCACGTCCTCGCCTGCCTCGACGCAGCGCGCCGCGTTGTAGACCAGCAGTCGCGAGCACTCGAGCTCCGTGGCCATGCGGGCGACCTGGTGCTGCACCGCCTGAAAGCCCCAGATCGGCTGGCCGAATTGCCGACGTTCCATGAGGTGGGGCAGGGTGGCGTCGAGGCAGCCCCGAGCCAGGCCGATCATTTGCGCGCCGATGCCGACTCGGCTCTCGTTCAGCAGGGCCGCAGCGTAGCGATAGCCTACTCCAGCCTCTCCCAACAATTGAGCCTTCACCCCATTGAATTGCAAGGCACAGGTTCCCGAGGCTTCGAGGCCGAGTTTGCGCTCGGGCCGGGCGATCTCCAGACCGGGCGTGTCGCGTTCCACGAGAAAGGCAGTGACGCCTCGATGGCCGTCCGCCGGACTGGTGCCCTCAAGTCTGGCGAATACCACGAAAATTTTGGCCACGTCACTGTTCGATATCCAGAGCTTCGAGCCATCGATCACATACTGACCTTGACTGTCCTTCTTTGCCTTGCAGGACAGAGCGAATGCGTCGGAACCGGAGCCGGCTTCGCTCAGGCAAAAGCTGCCGACCCAGCTCTGTGCCAGAAGGGGTAGATATCGTCGGCGCTGTTCCTCGGTGCCAAAGCGACGTACGATCGCCACCACAAGGGTGTTCTGTATATCGACGAGTACCGCCAGCGAAGCGTCGACTCGAGCCAACTCCTCGACGGCCAGCATCAAGCCTAAAAAGCCACAGCCACTGCCACCGATTTCGGGATCGAGCTCGGCACCCATGAGCCCGGCCTGGAACAGCTGATCGAGTACGTCCTGATCCATGCGGCCCTGCTGCTCCATCGCTCGCACGCGTGGCAGTAATTTATCCTGAGCCAGGCGACGTACCGATTCCTGAAGTAGACGCTCGTCCTCGGTGAGCCTCGTCAGCGGGCCCGGGGTAGATTGATGTTGTGTCGCAGTGCTGTGGAGACTTCGACGACCGATCGATGATCGGTTGATCTGCAACGCTCGGCTAATCAAGACCCGACAGCTGACCATGATTGATTATGAGTTTTGTACTTAAAAAACAGAGATTGGCTTGATTGTAGAGATTTTAGAGTATGAATTAATCAAGTGGAATCGGGATATGATTGATAACAATTATTTTTCTTATAAAAAAATTCACGGATCTTTTTATTCTTATTATTTATTCACTGTACAGAACTCCTTATTTTTTTTACAGTCTAATTCGAAAAATATACGTCCTAACTCAAGGCAGCTAACTTTCGTATGGCTTTCAAATCGTTCAAGACCATGAGCAAAGCTTGGCTCGTGTGCATGTCGCGATCGTTCGTGTCCGGTGCCCACTCGAACTTCTCCTCCAGAGCCTCTATCTGTACCTCGATGAAGTTCAGGGTCGAGTCCACCCACTTCTGGAGATTTTCGATGTGCTCCAGTAATCGAGATTTGCACTCGAGCGGATCGATGGGCGCCTCGGGCTCGGGTATGAAGGGTTTCGGTGGCTCGGCGATCGACTGGCTGGCGGCAGGCTGAGCCGAGATCATCGGCGACTTGTCGTTCGGTCCAAGATCCATTGTCTTCTTGGTCGGGTCGGAGGAGAGAAGATCGTGATGGTTTTCCAGCATCTGATCAGCCTCAAGACCGTCGCGTGTCAACGCGTCCAGTAAAATTTTGTTCTCGTCCTTGACGAGCGAGCCATTCTTCGCGTCGTCTCCGGGGTC
Organism: Trichogramma dendrolimi; assembly: GCA_034770305.1. Classification (NCBI taxonomy): domain Eukaryota; kingdom Metazoa; phylum Arthropoda; class Insecta; order Hymenoptera; family Trichogrammatidae; genus Trichogramma; species Trichogramma dendrolimi. Next base: position 1,089,657 of record JAPMIB010000016.1, on the reverse strand, counting down.
CTCGAGGATTTTCATCAATTCCAACGTATCCGAATCCGAAGCCATTAACTTTTGATCGTCCTCGGTTTTTAACGACAGAGAAATATCCGACGTATCCAGCAAGTTATCGATGTTGCTGTCGTCGTTATTGTCATTTTCGTCCTTGATCTTTTCCAGCAAAGGTACTGGCTCGTTCTGGTACGATGGTATTTTGATTTTACTCCAGCTCTTCGCCCAGAGATACAGTTTCGGATGATCCTTATTTTGCGCTATGTTAATTTTCACCCTCAAACTGTGCAGCACGTCGTTGGTTTGCAAAACCATGTTCATAACGTCGAATGCACGCTTCAGCATAGCGGATCTTTCTCTGTATTTTACAGTATCGACCTGGATTGTATTTAACTTTGGTAGTATTCCTTCGCGTATCCAGTCTTGATCATGGAAGTATTTTTTGGACGTTCTTTGTTTTTGCGGATTGCGACATATGTAACATATGTATTTATCGGGTACATCTTGCTCTCGTTCTATCGCATTACAGACACTGTGTTGCCAACATTGGCACAGATCGCACTGAATCATCAATCCGTCCTCCTCCATCGAGCCGCAAGTGCAATTAATTATTTCTTCTTTGCGTAATTTTTCGACTTTGATAAGCTCGCCATTTACTAATATTGTATCACCTACAGCAGGTGGAATTATATCACTGGGAATATCATTTGTTAATTTTGTACTATTTAAAAGGCTTGAATTATCACTGGGATGTAAAGTATCGTCTTGATCAAAGACACTATCGTCCAATTGAAGAAAACTGTCGCTGTTTTCCGAAAATTGCCTTTGTTTTTTGGATTTTGGGGGTATACTTGATTCACTGATAAGTTTCTTCTTCATTCCTCTTGAACTGCTTGGCTTGCAAATCTCTGGTTCTGCATTTTGTGGACCAGAATTTTCTGGTTCATCGAAAACAAAAGATGAAGGATGCCTCACTGGCAATAAAGTTTTTATACCAGTATGGGTTCTTTCATCTTTCTTTCTCATATCAAATAAAGTTCCAGGAGACATAGTACAACTATTGACAGTACTTCTTTCGGATAAACTATCTTCATGTATACTGTTACTTCTTTCTGCTTCTATTTTAATTTCAGCCTGAATTTCAGATTCTGCTTTAGGAATTTCTTTTTCGACACAGCTTGAAGAAGTACGCGAGCTAGTATAATTTGGCGTTGAAGTTGAAATTCTAGATTTTTTTGGAACTACATCTTCAACGGGCTCTCCAACAGTTCGAGCATAAGCTAGGTCAGCAACATTAGGTGTAACTCCCAAATATTGAACAAATTCTGGATGATAGTGTTTTATGTGCATGATGAGTAAGTGTTCCTTTCTCACTAATTTTGTACAACCTTCCTTTGGACATTTTAAAGCACTATCTTCTGTTTCAACTCTCAAACTTCCAATTAAAATACTGGAATCATTTGGATCACTTCCAATTGGATTAACTGAAATTTTAAAGTTGATTATTAAAACAATGATATTTAATTAAAAATGTATAATTGAATAAAAATTTAATAAAAATGTACCGGGTATTTCCACAGGAGTTTGAACCTCAGTCTTTACGTCTAGTTTTGCTGGCTCTGGCGTTTGAATAACATCTGTCTTTTGTACTATTTTTTGGCTGCTGGTCTCTGGTTCTTGTACCTCTTTTTTGGCAACTTTTTCATTGTCCAGTTTTGATTTTTTCTTGTGACTAAATAGCTCGGTTATGGTATGTTTTCTTTTTCTATCTCGTCGCTCTTGTTTACTTCCAACATAAGTGTTTTCTGTTTTGACTGGTTGAACTGCTGGTGTCTCTTGTGGAAGTTTGGTAATTTTGGAAGCTTTCAAAGCTTTAGTAAAACCATCGTAAAAGAGAACATTGTATTTGTCGTTGCCGAGACATGTCTTGATTTGGGCAGGGTACTTTACACCATCCACCCAAGTAGCCATAACATTCTCTCCAACCTCGAAGGTTTTGTTCTGTTCCTTAGGAGACTGAGTCATCATTCGTAGTCGAGAACTATCCATGGGTATCCATTCATCGTATCGAGTCGACCACTTGTCAAAATGAATCAAAACATCCTTCTCTTGATGATCTACCTCGACTACTCTAGCACTATACCAAACATCATTGAAATCCTTGGCTTCCAACTTGAAACCAGGTGAAAACACAATGTCGGACCTGTTGATGGTCTTTGTCTTGGAACTGTCAACAATTTGTTTGGGCTCTGTTTCGTCGAGGCCGATGGTCTGAGCGACTGGCATTGGACTAGCTACAGATTGACTACTTTCTGTAGCAGCAGGCTGCTGCAAAGTACTTTGCGTGGAAATCGAGTCCACATCCTGGCTCACCCCGGTCGACTCTATCGACGACGGGCCTAAATGCTGGCTTGTCGAGTCGTCCGCGGAGCCATCGTAGCTCGCAGTGCTCGCCGCAGTGTCGTTCAGCGGGTCGTCTAGTAGCTGACTGCTATTATTACCGGCCGCGGCCGCTGACTGATTGCCCGTTGGCGCTGTCACTTGCTGCTGCTGACTATTCTTGAGCTCGCGCGCCTGCAGCCTCGTAGCTATGAGATCGCTGCGAATTGGATCCGGATGATTGGAGTAGTCGGCGAATACGCTCGGCACCGAGCCCTTCTTGAGGAAGAGCTTATGATGCGTGCCCCGACTGACTTCATAGTCGGACTGTCTAAAATGCTTGTAGCAGACGATCTGGCTGGGGGTGGGGCGAAAGTCGTCGGGGAAACCGTCCGTTGCGAGCCACGAGGTACGCTGCGCCGGATCTTTTGGAAATTTGTGTAGCGGCAGGCAGCGAGCCCGAGTTTCTTTCACGAGCTCCTCGCAATCTTTCACGCAGCACTTCTGAGTCATGTTTCTACTTTCACGTTGCATGTGTGTGTGTGTGTAGTATTGTAACGAATAACTGTGTGTATGTCACGTATGCACTTTTAATAATGATAATGCAATCAACAACACTCGCGCGTCATTTGTATCGATGCACCGATTGGAACGAATTTCAGCATGACCGGAACAAGAGCGTTGTTTTTTTGTTATATATATATATACACGACGCGTGATACACTTGGCGCAACGTATAACGCAACGCAATCGAGTCGAGAATCGTCGTTATTTCACGTTGTGTTGGCTTGGCGATTTGGTGCCGAGACACGCACTATCATAGACATACTATATACTAGCATAGTATACTAGCATCGTATACTATGTCTATGCGCACTAATCACTATCGCTCGAGAATATATTCGCGTAGATTCGCGTTATACTTTATCGTAGCGGCAGCATAGAACATATTGTTCGAACGAAGATTTCTAATTGCGCTCGAAAAAGTACAGTCACGGTGGAGTCGCTGCTGGATGCGTGACGCGGGCGCGCGCGCGACTGCACGAGATGCCTAAAACCGACGCTCGAACGGCGGTTCACTGTAAAAGCAGCTGTAGGCGTGAAATAGAATCCCGATGTCATCACACGTGCTGCTGGAAAGTATTACGTGGATGATGTTGTTGTTGTTGTCGTCGTCGTGCATTAATATAATTGTCACGAGCCGATACGGAGCAAAGTGAACGTTTTATAGCGAATTGTGAACGAAAACCGAATAATCGTAATGACGAATAATTTCTAACCCGGTTACCCGTTTCGATAAAAATCGCTAAAATTGATACTTTTTTTGTTGTTTAGTGCAAAAACGAATTTTATGAACATTCATAGTTAATTTCCATCATAGTGATAAACTTCGATAAACAATCCTCGTAAACAGCCTAATACACGCGTAAACAGATTATAAGAAAATATTCCCAGCAGAACATCTTATTTAATATTGTTATATGAACTTAATGCTACACACAGCCATCGATAATACTCACATTTTGCGAGTTGGTATGGATGCACGCGATGCGACAAATAAAATGACACTGCCTCGCCGCCGGAGTTGAGTAGCTCACGAAGTTTAACAAATTCATGATACCGCCGATAAATTTACTCAGTCATTCGGGCGCGATCGCCTGCATAATTATATAGAAGCAGAGCTCGTAAACAATCGAACTCATTTATTTGCCACCTCCGGCCTTTGCGCAGTAGTACCTCCCGCGAGCGTATTTGAGACAGTTCGCGAGAGAATCGCTGCAGTAACGTAAACTTGTTTAACGTTCATGACGTTACGTTCGATATGATTGTGAATGTATTATTATTTATTATAATTATATATGCACGGAAATCGTCGATTCAACTTTTGCTATGTAATTTCTGGCTGATGGAAAATGCAATTGTACCGAACGTCAATCGTTCAAATAATTTGAACAACACATTTTAAGTCAGAACATTTATATTAAATTTTTCTCAACAGTGTGAGAATAGTATATTACTGCCCTAGGCTACTTCACCGTCCACTAGTCTGAATTTAGAGATCAAAGACTTGTTATTTCTTCTTTGAGTTAATTTTTTATCGTCACCGTGATCCAAGAGTGCATCGAATTCACCCGGCGCAAAAAGACGCTCCAGAGCGCGTCGAAACTGCACTCGTCCCGACAAGTCCAGCCGGTCGACCATCTGGCCAAATAACTTGTCCGAGACCTCGTGCTCCAACAGCCTCGCCAGATCCACGGAGCGGAGTTCAAGATCGCAAATGAAGGGCAAAGGAGTCCAATCTTGATCGTTGGTGAGATTCGGATTTGCTCCTTTCTCGAGCAGAAACTCGGCCAAGGAAATGCTTTACTATTCCAGGGCCAAGTGTAGCGGTGCATCGCCCTGATGGTCCCCAGTATCGATTCTCAACGGAAGATGCACTACTGCGCTTTTGTTCCTAAACAGCCTCGCCAGATCCACGGAGCGGAGTCCAAGATCGCAAATGAAGGGCAAAGGAGTCCAATCTTGATCGTTGGTGAGATTTGGATTGGCTCCTTTCTCGAGCAGAAACTCGGCCAAGGAAATGCTTTACTATTCCAGGGCCAAGTGTAGCGGTGCATCGCCCTGATGGTCCCCAGTGTCGATTCTCAACGGAAGATGCACTACTGCGCTTTTGTTCTCCAACAGCCTCGCCAGATCCACGGAGCGGAGTCCAAGATCGCAAATGAAGGGCAAAGGAGTCCAATCTTGATCGTTGGTGAGATTTGGATTGGCTCCTTTCTCGAGCAGAAACTCGGCCAAGGAAATGCTTTACTATTCCAGGGCCAAGTGTAGCGGTGCATCGCCCTGATGGTCCCCAGTGTCGATTCTCAACGGAAGATGCACTACTGCGCTTTTGTTCCTAAACAGCCTCGCCAGATCCACGGAACGGAGTCCAAGATCGCAAATGAAGGGCAAAGGAGTCCAATCTTGATCGTTGGTGAGATTCGGATTTGCTCCTTTCTCGAGCAGAAACTCGGCCAAGGAAATGCTTTACTATTCCAGGGCCAAGTGTAGCGGTGCATCGCCCTGATGGTCCCCAGTGTCGATTCTCAACGGAAGATGCACTACTGCGCTTTTGTTCCTAAACAGCCTCGCCAGATCCACGGAGCGGAGTCCAAGATCGCAAATGAAGGGCAAAGGAGTCCAATCTTGATCGTTGGTGAGATTCGGATTTGCTCCTTTCTCGAGCAGAAACTCGGCCAAGGAAATGCTTTACTATTCCAGGGCCAAGTGTAGCGGTGCATCGCTCTGATGGTCCCCAGTGTCGATTATCAACGGAAGATGCACTACTGCGCTTTTGTTCCTAAACAGCCTCGCCAGATCCACGGAGCGGAGTTCAAGATCGCAAATGAAGGGCAAAGGAGTCCAATCTTGATCGTTGGTGAGATTCGGATTTGCTCCTTTCTCGAGCAGAAACTCGGCCAAGGAAATGCTTTACTATTCCAGGGCCAAGTGTAGCGGTGCATCGCCCTGATGGTCCCCAGTATCGATTCTCAACGGAAGATGCACTACTGCGCTTTTGTTCCTAAACGCCTCGCCAGATCCACGGAGCGGAGTCCAAGATCGCAAATGAAGGGCAAAGGAGTCCAATCTTGATCGTTGGTGAGATTCGGATTTGCTCCTTTCTCGAGCAGAAACTCGGCCAAGGAAATGCTTTACTATTCCAGGGCCAAGTGTAGCGGTGCATCGCTCTGATGGTCCCCAGTGTCGATTATGAACGGAAGAGCACTACTGCGCTTTTGTTCCTAAACAGCCTCGCCAGATCCACGGAGCGGAGTTCAAGATCGCAAATGAAGGGCAAAGGAGTCCAATCTTGATCGTTGGTGAGATTCGGATTTGCTCCTTTCTCGAGCAGAAACTCGGCCAAGGAAATGCTTTACTATTCCAGGGCCAAGTGTAGCGGTGCATCGCCCTGATGGTCCCCCAGTATCGATTCTCAACGGAAGATGCACTACTGCGCTTTTGTTCCTAAACAGCCTCGCCAGATCCACGGAGCGGAGTCCAAGATCGCAAATGAAGGGCAAAGGAGTCCAATCTTGATCGTTGGTGAGATTCGGATTTGCTCCTTTCTCGAGCAGAAACTCGGCCAAGGAAATGCTTTACTATTCCAGGGCCAAGTGTAGCGGTGCATCGCTCTGATGGTCCCCAGTGTCGATTCTCAACGGAAGATGCACTACTGCGCTTTTGTTCCTAAACAGCCTCGCCAGATCCACGGAGCGGAGTCCAAGATCGCAAATGAAGGGCAAAGGAGTCCAATCTTGATCGTTGGTGAGATTTGGATTTGCTCCTTTCTCGAGCAGAAACTCGGCCAAGGAAATGCTTTACTATTCCAGGGCCAAGTGTAGCGGTGCATCGCCCTGATGGTCCCCAGTGTCGATTCTCAACGGAAGATGCACTACTGCGCTTTTGTTCCTAAACAGCCTCGCCAGATCCACGGAGCGGAGTCCAAGATCGCAAATGAAGGGCAAAGGAGTCCAATCTTGATCGTTGGTGAGATTTGGATTGGCTCCTTTCTCGAGCAGAAACTCGGCCAAGGAAATGCTTTACTATTCCAGGGCCAAGTGTAGCGGTGCATCGCCCTGATGGTCCCCAGTGTCGATTCTCAACGGAAGATGCACTACTGCGCTTTTGTTCCTAAACAGCCTCGCCAGATCCACGGAGCGGAGTCCAAGATCGCAAATGAAGGGCAAAGGAGTCCAATCTTGATCGTTGGTGAGATTCGGATTTGCTCCTTTCTCGAGCAGAAACTCGGCCAAGGAAATGCTTTACTATTCCAGGGCCAAGTGTAGCGGTGCATCGCTCTGATGGTCCCCAGTATTGATTCTCAACGGAAGATGCACTACTGCGCTTTTGTTCCTAAACAGCCTCGCCAGATCCACGGAGCGGAGTTCAAGATCGCAAATGAAGGGCAAAGGAGTCCAATCTTGATCGTTGGTGAGATTCGGATTTGCTCCTTTCTCGAGCAGAAACTCGGCCAAGGAAATGCTTTACTATTCCAGGGCCAAGTGTAGCGGTGCATCGCCCTGATGGTCCCCAGTGTCGATTCTCAACGGAAGATGCACTACTGCGCTTTTGTTCCTAAACAGCCTCGCCAGATCCACGGAGCGGAGTCCAAGATCGCAAATGAAGGGCAAAGGAGTCCAATCTTGATCGTTGGTGAGATTCGGATTTGCTCCTTTCTCGAGCAGAAACTCGGCCAAGGAAATGCTTTACTATTCCAGGGCCAAGTGTAGCGGTGCATCGCTCTGATGGTCCCCAGTATCGATTCTCAACGGAAGATGCACTACTGCGCTTTTGTTCCTAAACAGCCTCGCCAGATCCACGAAGCGGAGTTCAAGATCGCAAATGAAGGGCAAAGGAGTCCAATCTTGATCGTTGGTGAGATTCGGATTTGCTCCTTTCTCGAGCAGAAACTCGGCCAAGGAAATGCTTTACTATTCCAGGGCCAAGTGTAGCGGTGCATCGCCCTGATGGTCCCCAGTGTCGATTCTCAACGGAAGATGCACTACTGCGCTTTTGTTCCTAAACAGCCTCGCCAGATCCACGGAGCGGAGTCCAAGATCGCAAATGAAGGGCAAAGGAGTCCAATCTTGATCGTTGGTGAGATTCGGATTTGCTCCTTTCTCGAGCAGAAACTCGGCCAAGGAAATGCTTTACTATTCCAGGGCCAAGTGTAGCGGTGCATCGCTCTGATGGTCCCCAGTGTCGATTCTCAACGGAAGATGCACTACTGCGCTTTTGTTCCTAAACAGCCTCGCCAGATCCACGGAGCGGAGTCCAAGATCGCAAATGAAGGGCAAAGGAGTCCAATCTTGATCGTTGGTGAGATTCGGATTTGCTCCTTTCTCGAGCAGAAACTCGGCCAAGGAAATGCTTTACTATTCCAGGGCCAAGTGTAGCGGTGCATCGCCCTGATGGTCCCCAGTGTCGATTCTCAACGGAAGATGCACTACTGCGCTTTTGTTCCTAAACAGCCTCGCCAGATCCACGGAGCGGAGTCCAAGATCGCAAATGAAGGGCAAAGGAGTCCAATCTTGATCGTTGGTGAGATTCGGATTTGCTCCTTTCTCGAGCAGAAACTCGGCCAAGGAAATGCTTTACTATTCCACCAGGGCCAAGTGTAGCGGTGCATCGCCCTGATGGTCCCCAGTGTCGATTCTCAACGGAAGATGCACTACTGCGCTTTTGTTCTCCAACAGCCTCGCCAGATCCACGGAGCGGAGTCCAAGATCGCAAATGAAGGGCAAAGGAGTCCAATCTTGATCGTTGGTGAGATTTGGATTGGCTCCTTTCTCGAGCAGAAACTCGGCCAAGGAAATGCTTTACTATTCCAGGGCCAAGTGTAGCGGTGCATCGCCCTGATGGTCCCCAGTGTCGATTCTCAACGGAAGATGCACTACTGCGCTTTTGTTCCTAAACAGCCTCGCCAGATCCACGGAGCGGAGTCCAAGATCGCAAATGAAGGGCAAAGGAGTCCAATCTTGATCGTTGGTGAGATTCGGATTTGCTCCTTTCTCGAGCAGAAACTCGGCCAAGGAAATGCTTTACTATTCCAGGGCCAAGTGTAGCGGTGCATCGCCCTGATGGTCCCCAGTATCGATTCTCAACGGAAGATGCACTACTGCGCTTTTGTTCCTAAACAGCCTCGCCAGATCCACGGAGCGGAGTCCAAGATCGCAAATGAAGGGCAAAGGAGTCCAATCTTGATCGTTGGTGAGATTCGGATTTGCTCCTCTCTCTCGCAGCGAAACTCGGCCAAGGAAATGCTTTACTATTCCAGGGCCAAGTGTAGCGGTGCATCGCCCTGATGGTCCCCAGTATCGATTCTCAACGGAAGATGCACTACTGCGCTTTTGTTCCTAAACAGCCTCGCCAGATCCACGGAGCGGAGTCCAAGATCGCAAATGAAGGGCAAAGGAGTCCAATCTTGATCGTTGGTGAGATTCGGATTTGCTCCTTTCTCGAGCAGAAACTCGGCCAAGGAAATGCTTTACTATTCCAGGGCCAAGTGTAGCGGTGCATCGCTCTGATGGTCCCCAGTGTCGATTCTCAACGGAAGATGCACTACTGCGCTTTTGTTCCTAAACAGCCTCGCCAGATCCACGGAGCGGAGTCCAAGATCGCAAATGAAGGGCAAAGGAGTCCAATCTTGATCGTTGGTGAGATTCGGATTTGCTCCTTTCTCGAGCAGAAACTCGGCCAAGGAAATGCTTTACTATTCCAGGGCCAAGTGTAGCGGTGCATCGCTCTGATGGTCCCCAGTGTCGATTCTCAACGGAAGATGCACTACTGCGCTTTTGTTCCTAAACAGCCTCGCCAGATCCACGGAGCGGAGTCCAAGATCGCAAATGAAGGGCAAAGGAGTCCAATCTTGATCGTTGGTGAGATTTGGATTTGCTCCTTTCTCGAGCAGAAACTCGGCCAAGGAAATGCTTTACTATTCCAGGGCCAAGTGTAGCGGTGCATCGCCCTGATGGTCCCCAGTGTCGATTCTCAACGGAAGATGCACTACTGCGCTTTTGTTCTCCAACAGCCTCGCCAGATCCACGGAGCGGAGTCCAAGATCGCAAATGAAGGGCAAAGGAGTCCAATCTTGATCGTTGGTGAGATTTGGATTGGCTCCTTTCTCGAGCAGAAACTCGGCCAAGGAAATGCTTTTGGTTTGGAGTTTTTGTATCCCAATCCGGAAAAACTAACCCCTCGATTATAATAGGAACTGCGACCCTCGTAATCTTTTGCAATCTACATAATAGCTGATCAAATCAATTCTGACATATTAACATAAAATCATGCATTCACATTCTATTCGTACACTCGATTGCGAAAAAATGTACCGTTTCGTGCTCGAGTTTCGTCAAACAATTTTTTCCAGTAAAATTTTCGAACAATAGGTAAACAAAATTGTTTTTGTATACTTTTTTATTATAGACGTGTATTACAATCTATTTACTCTATATTTTTTTGAAGAAACTCCATCTTGTCTGTTGAGAGTTTTTTGGAGTACTTGGTTTTGTAAGGTCCAAAAATTCCTCGGAGGAATCGTCGCCGAGTTAGAACTTTATATAATTTCAAATATTTGAAGTATAAAATGAAGTATAATCGATACCTTATTTGTAAACAGTATGATTATTAACAATTATGATATCGTCCCTTGACACACTAATCACGTTTAGAGAAAAACAAATCAGTTTGAAAGTTGTCATTCCCCATGAAATACGTCATAAAATCGAAATATAAATTTTACTCATTCGATTTCATTGTTACTAAATAGAAAAATCAATCGTTTAATTCAGGCATAAAAATGAATAAAAGTGAGAAGAAACTCGATGAAGTTGTTTTGGAAAATAATTTAAGTGAACACGACGTTATTGTATCAGACGACAAACAAAATATTGGTGATATTTGTCAGGAGACATTTACATCACAGTTATGTATGATAACACACCGAGACACAATTCATAATGAACCAGAAAATTACGCATGCGATAAATGCGAGAAGAAATTTGTGAAAAAATCGAGTTTGTTTACGCACCAAAAATTGGTACACAAAGATCGCGAAGATCACTCATGCAATAAGTGCGAACGAAAATTCGAAAGTAAATCAACTTTACTCAAGCATAAAAAAATATTCCACGAAGTTTTCAAAGATTACTTATGTGAAAAATGTGCCAAAAGGTTTGTAAATAAACAGAATTTGCTCTTGCACATCACAAGAGTCCACGAGGGTCGCGAAGATTTTGCAAGTGACGAGAGCAAGAGAAAATCTGGTCGAAAAACGAATTTGCTCTTCCAACGAAAAACAGTACACGAAGGTTGTAAATATTACGCATGCAACAAGTGTGAAAAGAAATTTAAAAAAAAATCGAGTCTGTTCTGCCACCAAAAAACATTTCACGAAGGTCGCAAAGATTACGCATGCGACAAATGCGACAAGAAATTTGGAAAAAAATCGAATTTGTTTAAGCATCAGAAGATAGTCCATGAAAGTTGAAAAGATTTCGCATGTGACAGGTGTGAGAGGAAATTTGGAGTTAGAGCGGATTTGTTTAGGCATCAAAGGACAGTACACGAAGGTCGTAAAGATTATAAATGTGACAAGTGCGAAAAAAAATTTAGATCTAAACAGTATGCACTCGTCCACCAAAGTATAGTCCACGAAAGTCGTACTGATTTTACATGCGACAAATGCGAGAAGAAATTTGGACAAAAATCGCATTTACTTTCACATCAAAGGACAGTCCACGAGGGTCGCACAGAATACCCATGCGACAGTTGCGAGAAGAAATTTGGACAGAAATGGCTTTTGCTCTCCCACCAAAAGACAACTCATGAAGGTCGTAAAGATTTCACATGCGACAAGTGTGAGAGGAAATTTGGAATTAGAGCAGATTTGTTTCGACACCAAAGGACGGTACACGAAGGTCGCAAAGATTTTGCATGCGACAAGTGTGACAAGAAATATGGACAAAAATCGAATTTGTTTAAGCATCAAAAGACAGTTCACGATGGTCGCAAAGATTACGCATGCGACAAGTGCGAGAAAAAATTTACGGAAAAAAGGAATTTGCTCTACCATCAAAAGACGGTACATGAATGTCGCAAAGATTACGCAAGCGACAAATGCGAGATGAAATGATGATTAATAATTGTAAATATGTATAGATACTTATATACAAGTTTTTCTAAAATTTCAATAAAAATTGTACTGATACGGTGGTGTTTTATTTATGTTTCGTGCTATCAACTATTATTACACCTTCGATTAATGTCTTGGTCGTGCTTGTCATTTGAACCAGATTTAACGTACTGCTAATTACTACTTCACGTAAATTTTTAGGCTAATTTTTGCATCTCTTATACGCAACAATGAACCAAGAGTTCTTTTCGCGTCTTGTTTGGAGCTGTGAATGAAGGGAGGATTTAGTTCGCTACTAGATTTTCGATTAAACTCACGTTATAATACGCCGCCTCGAGTGGATCACTTACGCGCTAGTGCTAAACATTTCGATAACTTTGCTGATGGACCGATTATTTCTTCTAAGACAAATGAATTAAAACCAAAAAATGTTTTCTATATTTTCTCAAAGTTAATGAAAGCTCTTATAATTGTTATCCTTTTATGAGTACTTCTATCAATCCAAAATTTGACCAGGAACACCTCTTTTTCTAATTCACCTCGGATATTATTCAATCATATTGTTCGAGGAATCAAGACACAAACAAACGCTCTACTCTCGAAGCTCGATTCAATCATTTCGCTCAAACTTGCAGTTTCATATTAGAATTTCGCTGTTGAGAGAAAAAAAGATCGCCACATTATAATCGCGAAAAAATTTATCTCGCCGCTATTATACGCGCGCGACGATATTTTCATCGTAAAGAAGTCGGGCCGCGCTGTATTCGTTGAAGCGAGATAGGGGTCATCTTGCTTGTTGATACTAGTATATACGCGAAAACTAATCGAACAGACTGCGGTGGCACGTATACACGTACACGAGACCGTAAGATACTCGCGAAAAAATAAACTGCGAATCTCTCTTGAATCATTCGCAGTCAATGTGGGAAAAGCTATAGTCTAATTTCATTCATACTTTTTCACGAGCAACAAATCGAGAAAAATATGTACAAAAAAATAAAAGTACGGATAAGCGCAGAATCGCGAAGCAGAATAATATTTTTTTTTTCATGTACTTTGGGAAAATCCGTGTAGTTAGGCGCCAGCTCATAGACCCATATCAATGACAGACGGCTAACACGTGTTTATATTTAAAGATACGCCGCTCGACATATGTGCCACCGGTAAACCTACTTCTTTGTGCCCTATATATCCTACGATATACTTATGTCGATGAAAAAGTACAGGCTCGCGAGCGTATCATTAGCGTATGCTTACGCGTTGAAAAATACATATATACGTACTCCAGCTTGAATGGAGTTATTAGATTACGATTCGTCGTACAAGAAGGCAAAATCACACATACACATACGAATCAGCGCTATGTAGTATATAATGTAAAACGTGCTGGCCTTTGCCAAAGCTGCTGCTACTGCTGCTCTTTTATCTAATCTCATTTTGACGGAGTTGCGGAGACCTTTCCCGACCCCTTGGCGGGGCGGTTGCGCGAGAGAATCGAGTCATCGTCGTCGTCGTCTTCGGGCATCTGCATGCGGTATATTATAGAGGCACGAGGCACGACTCTCTTTACCATCTCTCTCTCTCTCTCTCTTGCTCGCTTCTTTCTTTCCTCGAAAATCTCCGGATGCTGCGTCGCGCGTAAGGCAAGCAGCGACGGTGGCGGTGGCATAGAGCGAACTAATTGGCGGAGCTCGGAGAAAAACCAGTCGCTTCCGAGGCCTCGATGCACCAAGAGCCCGAATTACAGAACTTAGAAATTTAAGTGAAATTAAGTTCAAAAAAGGAAGATAAATCGATAAAGCGATAAAGGATTTGTTGTTTTTAATATTACATTGTTTAGTCGATCGATCCAGCCGAGGTAATGCTGGCGTGGGTCGACGTTTTTCCATTGCTTCAGTGATACGAGAGTTCCGTGAAAAAAAGTGCGCGATCTCTCGTTACAAATCACGATGGGGTCGATCCCATTGCTAATTTTGGGGCTGCTAGCATTAACGATCTCGTATTCAAATGCAGGTGAGCAAATGGCATCCGATAATACAAAAAAATAACAGTGTATTTCAATTATTTTTTTGTTGCTTCGAAAAAGCTCTATGACTTTTACATTCATCGGCGCGTTAAAAACGAATTTTTATCTTTGAGATTTGATTTTCATACATTATTAGACTGGTTTATCGGTTGCCGTCGCGTACTTTGTTCGCTCGTTGCATCTGCGCTCGAAGGCAGATGCGATAGCGGCCCGTTGACTTTTTCATTACATCCGTTTTCTTTTTTTCTCTATAAGTGGCTGGTAAACAAGTTCATTGAAATTTTTGATTAGTAAAATGACAAATGATATACTTTTTATGACAAAGAATATATAATAATTATTAGTTTTGGCTATATCCTTTCTTTGGATAGATCTAATCGTTAGCTCGGATTGCAGAAAAAGTTGCAATGTTTAATGCTCGGAATTGGATACAACTATATATCGCGTAGAAATTAAAACATGTCTTGTGTATATCAGTGCGCAGATAAAATTAAAAAATTATCGTATCTCAAGTCTGAAGCAACGAATGTTGATTTTCTAAGCGCTTCTCATAATTCCACGAGATAAATTCACACGCAATAATAAATACTCATTTTACAGAGATCGTTAAGGATCCGACGCTATGCGGCCGATTAAAATGTCAAGGTCAGTGTCTCATACTTGTTCAAAAATATTTCACAGCGAAATATCTTACCCTCGATTTCTCACACCCACAGTACCGGACGATCCGAAATTCAAGTACCAAGACAAGCTGTTCTACCAGTACCGCTACCGAGTGGACGTCAGCGCCAATCTCGGCGAGGCCGTGCGCGCCAAGAACGAGTCGCGCGTGTACATCGACGCCGACGTCACGCTGCGCTTGCTCTCGGCCTGCGACGGCCAGCTGCGCTTCGCCAACGTGAGCATCAGCCACGATCGTCGCCTCTATCAGGCCGATTTCCCGGATCGAGCCGGCGCCGAGTTCAAGGCCGGCTTGGAGCGTCACGCGCTCCGATTCGCCTTCCACGATGGCCTGGTGCGCGAGCTGTGTCCCGAGCCACGCGACGAGCCCTGGGCGCTCAACATACGTCGAGGCGTGCTGTCGATGCTGCAAAACACGATGCTGCGTTTCGACGTGGACAGGCGACACGAGGAGCTCGACGTGCACGGCGTCTGCGAGACCACTTACAGGCTGCACGAGGCACGACGTACCAGTTTAGTGCTGCGCAAGAGCAAGAGTCTGGCCACCTGTCGACAGGCAGGAAAGCACCTGTCACTGGTGCAATCGCACGCCTATCGCAGCCCACTGGCCCGGGTTCACGCGTTGAGACAGCCGTTGGTGGCTTCGAGCAGCGAGTGCGACATCACCATCGATCACAACGTCTACGAGCGGGTGAGCTGCATAGATCGGCATCAGTTGAGGCCTTTGGCCAACGGTGACGGCACAGCTGGGGCTCGAACAGAAGTACTCACCACTTTGGACCTCATCGCCGAGACGACGACCGATCCTTTCGCTGGCTTGACTCCGATCGACGACAACGACGAAGATGCCGAGCTCGCACCGTCCGACGAGCCCAACAGGTTGTCAAGTTCCGGTTCCGGTAGCAGCGGTGCAGCCCCACCGATCGTCGGCCGCCGCACTAGTCTCCTCTACGATCACGGCCGCTCGACCCGCACCATCTACGGCGAACTGCGAGCCTCGCGCGATCTCCTCAAGACCATGTGCGTGCTCGGAACACCGCAAGAGCTGCGCGATCAATTCTCCGAGACGTTCACGCGCTTCGTGCACTCGGCCCGTATGCTCGACTATCAGGGCCTGTCGCAGCTCTATCAACGCTCGTCGGGCATCTGCAAGACGGGCAAGAAGCACATCGTCAATGCTCTGCCGTTCATCGGCAGCAACGCCGCCGTGGGCTTGATGAAGGACCTCATCGTGAAGAAGCAGGTGAGCAAGGACAAGATCGACTACTGGATCACGGCCATCACCCTGATACCGAGGCCGGATCGCCAGACGATTCTGGCGCTGGCGCCGCTGCTCGAGCATCAGGCCAAGATACCGCAGGTGCAGTTCGTACTGAGCTACTCGGCGGTCATACACTCGTACTGCTCGAATCACGAGGCCCAGGAGTGTCTTAATTTTGAGCCGGTGAAGAAGTTCATGAGGTTCGTGGAGGACAACGTCGAGAAGGGATGCAGACCGCGAGCCTACGCGAGAGCTGATATCAAGCAGGTGAGGATCGAGCGTCGGGCGATGCGCGTAATTACATATACGTGAAATGTATAAATTAGAGAACTTTTGATATCAGGAGGTTTCGGAACGTAATGTTTTTTTTTCAACTTCTTATGACCGTACGATGCTTTGTTTGATTTTTAACTACAACGTTTAAATGACTGATTCTCTATATGAAACCGCACTCTAACTTATATATTTATTTCTACTTTGCCACTCGGGGATATACAAATTACGGTGCTCGCCATCTGGTGGTAAGGGTTTCAAGTAGCATCATCGTGTTGGTTGAAAACGGCATTTACGAAGCAAATCTCTTTTAGACCGGACGATAGTATAAGAGATTATATGTCCTGATTTTGTAACTTATGCTCTTAAAAATCCTGAAAGATCAACTGTGGTCTACTATTTAAAACTGCAGCATGATAATTTTCCGATACAAGAATTTATTTTTAGATCTAGTCATCAATAAAATTACGAGTTAGAAAAATTTATGAATCAGAGACTCTGAAAATAAGCAAGGCTTAACCGTAAATAAAATCCAAAAAATTATGCAACTTATATCCATCCGGTCGCAGACGCTGGAAGCTTTGAAGGCCATCGGCAACGCCGGCGTCGAGACCGAGACGCTGTCGCGCAAGCTGCGCCAGTGCATCGGCGACGAGAGCGGCTTCATACCCATGGAGGTGAAGATCGCCGCCGTGGAGGCTCATCGTCGTCTGCCCTCGTGCGAGAAGTCGAGGGATCAGTTCTTCCTGGCGAACTATCGAAACTTCACCGTCGACGCGGAGCTGCGTATCGCGTCGTATCTGCAGGTGATGCGCTGTCCCGATTACAACGTCATCAAGATCATACGACACACGCTCGAGGAGGAGGAAGTCAATCAAGGTAAGGGTTAAAATTTCTATATCATTGAGCGAATACTAAAAATTTTTGTATATTATACGCAGTTGGCTCGTTCGTCTGGAGTCACCTCAAGAACCAACTCACCTCCTCTTCACCCACCCGCATCGAGATTCAGAGTCTGCTCACGGATCGCGACCTCGGCAACAAGTTCAACAGCGACCTGCGCAAATTCTCGCGCAGCTACGAGTCCTCCTTCTTCTCCGAGGAGTACAACTTCGGCGCCAATCACCAGACCAACCTCGTCTTCTCGCCCAAGTCCTACGTGCCGCGCACCGTCAACTTCAATCTCACCGTGGACCTCTTCGGCGAGTCCGTGAATCTTTTCGAGGTCGGCATGCGAGCCGAAGGCCTGGAATTCTACGCGGAGAGTCTCTTCGGGCCCAAGGGTCCGTTCAGCGGCGTCAAGGTGGCCGATCACTTCAGGCAGTTCATACGTCAGTTCCGGGACGCCAAGCCCGAGGACGACGGCCGCGAGTACTGGAAGAAGGTCAAGAGTCTGCCGAACGTGATCGACAACGACTTCGATCAGCCGCGCGTCAGTCTGAGCTACAAGATATTCGGCAACGAGCTCAAGTTCGTCATGCTCGAGACCGACGAGGAGATACGCACGACCCTGGCCAGTCTCATCCTTGGGAAAAGATCAAGCAGATACTCTCGGGCAAGGAGATAGTTCACTACGAGAATTACGCCATGTTCCTGGACTCGTCCTACGTACTGCCGACCACCGCGGGTTTGCCGGTGAGGCTCGACATAGCCGGCTCGGCGGCGTGCAACATCAAGCTATCGGGTATTTTGAACAGCCAAAAATTGATGAGCGATGGAGAGCTCGAGATCAACGGTAACATCATGCCAAGGTTGGTATTAACTTGCAATTAAGAATGTGATTCATTTTTATCCAGCGATTTATTGGTTTTCTTAAAATTTAAACATGGTTTTTACGTAATGATATTATTACAAATTTTCAAATTAATCTTTTGAAAAAGTACATTAAATGTTACATATTTGCTGAGTGATGCACTGCATCATCGTTTCATCTGAAAATGTTCCATAAATATCTCAAACGTGAGATGGATGTAGAACTTAAAACCACCCATTTCTATAAATTACTTTTAGCATTTATCAATTACTTGTTCGACACCAATGTGCTTACAACGCCTACCTTTGCACACTAGTGATGTGATTTCTGAGATTATTCCTATCCGAGATCTTTCCGCAAATATTACACTTGTACCTGACACCGTTGTGCATCCCATCGATGTGGTTTCGGAGATAATCCTTCCTTCGATACGTCTTTTTGCAAATATCGCACTCGTGCGAGACGCCCCTGTGTCTGCTGTTCTTGTGATGCCCCAAACTGCTCGTGTAGAGGAACGTCTGCAGCGCGTGCATATTACCGTGCACCACACCTATGTCGTTTTTGAGACTTCTCTTCTGCGTGAAGGCCTGCTGGCATATGTCGCAGGTGCACTTGTAACCGCTGTGCACCGAGTGCACGTGAACTCTGAGATTACCCTTGTCCGAGAACTTCTTGCCGCACACGTGACACGGGTGTTTTATCTTACTGTGAATCGAATTGACGTGATTTTTCAGAGTATTCTTGGTCGAGAATATCTTTCCGCAAATATCGCACGTTTGCGTGACTCCGCTATGACGGTACTTCGTGTGGGCCAGCAGAGTACTTCTGTAGAAAAATACCTTTCCGCATATGTCGCATGGATTTTCCACACCATTATGGGCAGCGTCGATGTGGACCTTCAGAGACTTTTTACTCATGAATATCTTTTTTGCTCAGGTCGCACGGATATTTGACGCCGATATGCGCCACCTCGATGTGGGTTTTCAGATAACATTTCGTTGTAAACGACTTTTCGCACTCGTCGCACGTGAACTTGGCGCCGTTCATGTGAACTTTATCGATGTGAACTTTGAGACTACTCATGGCTGAAAATTTCTTGCCGCACATGTGGCACGCGTGTTTGATATTTTGGTGCAAGGATCGCATGTGCCTGACGACGTGAGCCTTTTGTACGAATGTCTTTCCGCAGATGTCGCACGCGTGGCTGACGATGCCGTGCCTCGTCTCGATGTGTATTTTAAGATTGCCTCTTTGCGCGAACGACTTTCCGACAAAAAAGATCAATTATTTTATTGCAATATTTTTAATAGTTTTCATTTCTGATAAAATCCAAATGACCCGACAGCATAGTTCAATAAATCAGTGGATTCCATCTTTCTCACTTTCGTAAACGATTGATCTCCCTGTGTTGATCGAACGAAGTACACAAGAAAACTGACGAAGAGCATTGAACAGTTTTCGTTCTAATGCTTACGTCGCGTTTGGTATGCAACGACCTCGCAGTGTGTTGCCAGACATATATGATATACTTATATTAAAGAGGATACGCTTTACGCAGAACTGCGAATGAAACAAAACTAAGTCATTTCATTTATATCATTGTAGAAATTACATCATACACCTCAAGTCAATTAAACAGTAAATATTTTTCAATCAATAATTAATTGAAAAAAATTATTCTATGGTGTGCTAAGTGCACTGAGATAGAGCTAGAAAATGACCTCAAACTTATATCAATTTTATTGATATAAGATATTAGATTAAAAAAAATGTCAAATGACTCAAATATTTTGAAAAAAAATAAATTTTTAAATAACACAATTAAATTCTGATCGTATAAGATTCCGTTCTTATTTTTGCTCGTGTCCGTATAATTATTCAATAATTAACATTGGTGATATGATTATACATAAAAATAATTGAAAATAAAATTATGACCCGAATATGTTTGACTAAAATATATTATTTGAATATTAGTATCAAGTTTTGATCTTATGTCAACAATTAATTTGAAGTTTAGCTAAAATAGGGTCATTTACTTAATAAAAAATGAATTAAATTTTAAGGGCAAATATATGAACGATATTCAATGAAAGTTTGTGATTATGCTTGCAGCGTAAGCGTCGACGTCACGGGTACCATGAAGGTGGACGCCTTCTACAAGAGCGCCGGCCTCAAGCTGAAGAGCAGCGTCTACTCGATCGGCGCCGTCGAGGCCGATCTCAAGATCAAGGGCCTCAAGCTCGTGCGACTCAGCTGGAAGATACCGAATCACAAGATGGAGGTGTTTTCGCTGACGACGGACATCATGCTCGTGACGAGCAACGGCGCCGAGACCAAGGAGCAGCCGATCGGTCTCTTGCTACCTGCTTCGGATAAGGAATCGAAGTCGATGTCCGGTAGAATCATCAAAAACACGACGTGCAGCTGGTCGGCACTGGACAAACTAGTAGGTTTGAAACTCTGCGCGGACTATCAGTTCCCGAACGTGACCAAGGACGAGAGCGCCTCGTACTTCCTGCTCAACGGGCCGACGATCTTCAAGCTGTCGCTGATCAAGGCCGATCCGACCGCAGACAGCTATCTGCTCGAGTACAAGTGGAAGCGTACGGTAGTAAGTGTTAGTCTCGTGATAATTTATTAATCGTAGCGTACAATTTCTTTAAATTTTTTTTCGCTTTTAAACAGAACGAAAGCACCATCCGCGTGGCCTTCGACACTCCTGGCTCTCAAACTCAGCGTGAAATCAGTGCCACCCTGTCGTTTGACGCTCTCAACAACAACGTCTTGCTACTCCTCAAGTCCAAGGGTAACTCCCTCATAGCCCAGGGCACTTACAAACGTACCAACGACGAGACCTTCGTCGATATCGGTCTTGACAGCAACGGTACCAAACACTTGGGCGCTAGTGTCGGCTACTCGCGCAAAAAAGCAAAACACGGCTATACGTACTTCCCTAAAGTCTACCTAGCGATCAACAACGAGCGAATCGTCAATCTCTCGGGTGCAATCAGAAGTCAGGACAAGGCTGACTCGGGCTCCCAGTGCGACATCGATCTGCGCTTCGAGACAAAGAATTTAGCCAGTCGAGTGCTTGGATACGTCGCGCGAACCAACGCCAGTGTCCAGGGCAACGTCAAGGTCGACTATCGTTTCCACGCCAATTCAAGGGACGAAGTGTTGCAGACCGAATTCTCGCTGATCAATCGCTCCACCAAGCAAGTCACCTACAAGTCTGCGGACATGAAGCTCCACTCGACGGCATATCCTCAGCTGAACGTCGTTGCCGGGCTCAGATATCAACACGCCCTGGGCCATGTCGAGCTGCAGCTCGAGGTCAATACTAGTCCACATCTGCACAATCCGGACAGACACAAGCTCGTGGCGGAGTTCGTCGCTACGTACTCCAAGCCGTACTTCCAGACGGACGGAGCTAACGTCAGTGCCCACATAGCTATTAGAAAGCCGGTTCAGGACATCGACATCAAGGTCGGAGTAGACTATCACTCCGTCGGTCCCGAATCCAAGACCGTTTTCCTAGTGCGCTACGCGCCCAACAAGGAGATCACCTTGGCGGTGGATATAGTCATGCCGAGAGGTACGCTGCTCGTCGTCGACGGTCGCGCCAATCTCACGGTGCCCAATTTCAACTCGATGCTGCTCAGCGCCAAGATCAACGAGCGAGCTCGCAACGAGTACGAGTTGGATTTTGCCGGCACCTGGTTCAGCGGCCACAATCTCTCGGCCAAGGGTAGCTATTACGATCGCTCCACGGCTTCGGTGACGAATCACAATCTCAAGATGCTGCTGAGATCACCGAGTTTCGCCAAGGACGTGCTCGTCACCTGCCAACTTTACCGCGACGTGGCTGATCTCAGGGTGGGTCTGGACGTCGAGCAGATCGACATGGACAGGTACGCCCTGGCGCTGAATCACACGAGCCTCACTGCCCGACACTTCCGCACGTTCCTCGAGGCTCGCTACAAGAACAGCACTTACTCGATGCTGGCCGAGGTGGATACTCAGCGCGAGGCCAATGTGAAGCTGCACCTGGACAAATGGCGCGACGTAGATTTGACAGCGGTGGGTATCAACGAGGAGGCGAGGAAGGAGGCCGGTCTCGAGATCAAGTGGGATGCCGCGCGTGATCCTAATCTCAAGTTCTTGACCAACTTCCACCTGAGCCGATTCACGAGCTACGATCAGGGTCGTAACTTGAGCGCTGTGATGAGGATTTCGTATCCAGGTCGTAGTCTAGTCGGCAGCTGTTTATTAGCCCAGCGACCTAGAAATAATTACGTCCTCGACACGATCCTCGAGTGGAACGTCGATCGAGCGATACGATTCAGCCTCGACACCGACTTCGACAATCACGACTCCAACAAGATCCTCAAACTCGAGTCTCAGCTTTTGACACCATTCGAGAACTGGAAGAAGACCTCGCTCAACGGCAAGTATCTACAGACCGAGCAGGACCTCGAGGCAAGCGGCAGCATCTACTGGCAGGACTCGCAGCACGTGATATTCGACGTGACCGGCCAAGCCCGCGGAGCCAAGGACAATCTAACTTCGGAATATAGTGCTAATGCAGGACTATTGAGTACCGTCCACGCCATCCAGTGCGTCACGGTAAATCTGACGCACGCCCATGTGTATGGCCGTAGCGCCGATTCGAGAGTGCTGATCAAGTATCATCCGGACAAGGTGATAGACGCGAGGAGCGTTTGGCTGATCGAGAGCCATGGAAGCGATGATTCGTTCAACGTGACGGGAAATCTGCAGCTGTCGTCGCCCGTGGTGAATTACAAGAAGGGAGAGTTGAAGTGTCATCTGAGCTCGAGACCCAATTGGCGGTTCTATGGAGCGGCTAATCTTGAGCTGGATAAGAGGAAGTATACCGGACATTTGGTCGGCGATTTGGCGAGATTGAAGGAATCCATGGTAAGTGGTGTTATTTGTCCCCTTTCTTCTTTCAATTATAGTTTTCGATTTTGATCTGGTGATTAATTAAAATTTATCCGTCACAGGTTCAATTAAACGTGACGACGCCATTTGAGAAATACTCGTTCGTCCGAGCTCGCTTCGGACTGTCCGAGAGAAACAGGCACGTGGTGGCGGAAGTAGCCACCCCGGCTGGACCGCTGGGCATCGAAGGTATCTGCCAGCTATTCACCAACAGCTACGATTTCAACGTGAAGCTGCTAGTCGCGACTCCGATCGACGTGTTGCAACAGGCTCTGCTCGTAGCCAAGCTCAATCAGAGAGAGGCCGATTTCCGAATCGCTTACAATAACATAACTGCTGGTTTCCAAGTACGTAATATACGTTTAAAATGGATTCGCACGAAGAAATCCAGTAACAAAATCCATAAGTGCAATCAAAATTTCTATTGGATATAACCATTTTCATACTTGATCTCGTTTCCAGGGTGTTTGGTTCTACCACAACATCACGAGTTTCCACTACAGCTACATCCTGTACACACCGTTACAAGGATTCGACGAAATTGGCATAATAACCAAACTGGTGGTCGAGCAAAAAGAACCATCCGGAATGATTGACGTCGACACGGAATTCTCGCTGCGCGTCGTCGAGCTCAAAGCCGGAATCAAGGCGCACGCGGGACCGAAACCACTGCCACCCGTTGCCATTCCCAGCAAGCCGGACTTGAGCAAGGCGACGAAGACCGAAGAGGACAATCAGGAAACGTACGACTTTAGTGACGAGTTCGACTCCAGTATCTACTGGAAAGGCGAGCTGGACATCGACTTGGTGATCGTCGAGACGCTCTCCGCGTCCGTAGACTTCGAACGCGAGGGTGCGATGGACAAGATCTTGGCCATAGTGAAATTACCCGTTGGTAATATCGTCCTCGAGGATCGATTTACTTTGGAGGACTTTTTCCACATTAAGAACGAATTGAGTATCGATACGCCGTTCCCCAGCGCGTCGGAAATAGTGTCGCTTTACAATTTGGCGCTCGATATGGAGACATCCGAGTATTTGATGGATCTAAGCTTTAACGTCAGAAATTATTCCGCCTGGATCGAGGTAATAATTTTTTTTAATTTAGAATTATAATTCTAAAAAGAAAACTGAAATGCTAATCGTTATTTCTTGTCACAGAGCGGATTCAATATCAATTACACGTCGCGAAATTTCGAGGACAGCGAGCAACAAATACACATGTTGAAGTTCGACATGAAGACTCCGCTACGTTTCCTACTGTTCCTGAAATCCAACTCCGTCATCGAGATCGATGAAAATCTTTACAAAGCCAATGTGTCGATGCGTTCAGTGGAGAGTTTGGTAGATTTCCTTGGATCTGTCGAGGTGCGTGCATTCTCTTTTTAAATATTCAACATTACGCCCACGTCGGTATGATAATCTTTTATATTTTATCTTTTCATTCATAGCTCGATACGCACTATTTGGACGTCAATGTCGAAGCCAAGTTAGACAGTCCCATAATGAGCCTAGCAAAAACCAAATTCAACGCTAAAAAAGATTTCACGGACAAAGAGAAGCATATTGAAATGATATTGGATGTTCTCGAACCTACGGTCAAAAATGTAAGTAAATTTATAAAAAATAAAAAAGAATTTAATAAAATTTTAATCAATGAAATCATTTTTTAGAGTAAATTTGCCGTCAGCTGGCTTATCGACGACGGACCAGAAATGAAAGGATCGATCTTCATAAATACCTGGATCGAGCCCATAATCAACGTCGAAGCCGAGGTTGATTTCAACAACAACCTTCTTACCGACAACTCAGCAGACCTGACGGCTCGTTTGAGTCATCACAAGAATCAAGAATATAAACTTACCGGTCGCTTGAAGGACAAAAAAGTAGACGCCGAAATAGACACGACTGGCAAGCGATACGTCTTCAACGGAGACTTCAAAACCATAAGCAGCGGCTTGTTCGAGCTCGTCGGGACATTGAAAAACTTGGACACGGATGAAGTTTACGACGTCGTGGGTCCGATAAAATACGAGAACGACGCTTTCTCTTCCGTCGACCTGACCATCAGCTCGAAAGCCGCGAGCTCGACTCAGCAGCCGATGAAGCTGAGCTTGAACAGGGAAAAGTACGGAATCAGCTTCACGTCCGAGAGCCATCGGATCAACAGCAGCTTGAAGATGAACTTCGTCAATCCTTACAACTGGGACGTGCGCGTGGCGGTGGCACCCGTCGACGCCGGATCCTACGACCTGGTCACCTTCATGAACGTCCAGGTGAACGGCAACACGACGCTGTACGTCGAGGCCGAGACACCCTGGCCGGAGCTCGCGAAATTAGTGTTCGACGGCAATCTGCTGCTGGACAGCCAGACGGGCTACGTGCGAGTGGCCCATCGGCTGAATCACGAGGTGGGCCGCTGTCTGTTCGCCTGGCGGCTCTTCTACATGACCGACATGTTCGCGCAGATCTCGGCGGGTCGCGAACTGGACGGCAGCGACAACGGCAAGGACGTCGTCGCTACGGTGTTCTACGCGAATCCCCAGCGCACTTTCAAGCACGTGGAGACCGGATTCGATATCAACGTCGACAAGGATCGGTGGCGATTCGGTACCAAAGTGTCGGTCGGCGCGCAGGATCAGAACAACGTCGACGCGCTGTTGACCATAAGATTGCCTCCACCCGATGCGGACACACACAATTTGATACTGAGCTATCACGTGCGTGACGAGTTCAAAGATCTGGACTACGTCGTGGGCTACAAGACCGACGTGGGACAGTCGAATTACGCGTCCGATGGCTCGCTGAAGATGTCAACTTACGAGGTGGACGGCCACGTGAGACTCGCTTGGGGAACTCAACTCAACGAGACGCTCAACAACATCTTCAACGTTACCTTCGACAGTAAAACAATCGACTTGAAGTACTCGCTCTTCACGCCACTCTATGAGCAAGAGGAGACGCTAGTACTGTTCGCGGGATACGACAACAGTGACGAGGATCACACGCTGCTGAGGACCGAACTCGATCACCCCGGCCGGAAACGCGTCGGATCGGCGATACTGTTCTACGAGAGCTTGATCAATATCAACGGTACGCTCAACGCGTCGACGTCCTTCCCGCATCTGTCGGAAATCGGTTGCGAATTCGTCATCGTGACGACTCTGTAAGTATATATATCTATAAAATATATATAGCTGGATTTCCCGAATTCACCTTCGCTTTCAGAGTCTTAGAATTAATTTCCCATTATGTTACTTTTACAGGAAAGAAAACAAGCGCTTCGTCCAGCTGTCCTGGCCCAACAACACGGCGCTCGTCGACTCGTTCTACGCCTACAACAGCGAGCGCCTCGACTCCTACCTCGACGGCCACCTGCGCGCCGAGGTGCCGCTCAGCACCCGCCACTGCGGTCTCTTCACCTACGGTTACAGAAAACTTCCCCTCCACACCCAAGGCTACTCCGAATTCATCTACAACGAGGCCAAGATCATGCAGGGCAGCTACCAGTCCAAGAGCGAGTCTCGCGCAGGCTTCGAGCGCGATCGCATACAGATCAGCATCGAGAACGCCCTCATGCCACTGGGAATAGTGTATCTCAATCAGTTCGAGTACAGCGGGGGTAATTACGGCACGAATTATCCCACGGTGGAGTTCAAGGAGGTGAACGTCTATCAGTTGAACAACGCGACGGCCTTCAACGTAACGGGCCAGTCGAGGATCCGCACGACCCATACGGGCCAGCAGATCGAGTTACAGGCTGTGCACTCGAATCGCACGGTGAAGTTCAAGACGGATTACGACGTTCTCCCGGGCGAGTTCGATCAGAACTGCTGGTTTAGCCTGGCCGAGGACGCCTGGATCTCGTATCACATCAACATATTGAACAAGACCACCGACGACGCGGAGAATCAGTTCATGATACTGAGCGTCGTCTATCCCAGGCGTAATTTCACCCTGGACAGTTCGTATTTGATAACGACTTCAGCACTGAACGCTGAAGCCAAGCTGATCTGGGACAGCCACATGGACAGACCGAAAGATCTAGGAGTCGCCTTCGACTGGACCAACTCTACAGAATCGGACAACGAGATCAGTCAGCAGAAAGCCATACTGAGCTTCAGGCATCCTAGCTTCAAGAAGGACGTTAGATTCATCGGTACCCTGGCCAGACGCGATTTGCGCGATCTCCTGAACGTCGGCCTGGTCGTCGACTACTCAGCCCAAGAAGACAAACTCGTGCAACTTCAGGCGGTGATACGCGACGAGAGCGATCTGCCTACCGAGCGCAAGTACAGCTATAGAATTCGAGGTGAACATCCGAAGACTCAACTGAAACTGGACATGAAGGGCCACGCCCGAAGATACAGATCGGAACTCGCTGAAACGCACAACGACGCCAAGTACAAGCGCAGCTTCCTGCCCGAGGAGAGCGGCATGCTCATGGGCCGAGTGGATCTGAGCACGAACGAGGTCGAGTTCCGTCGCGAGAGCAACGACCTCGTCAAGTATCTGCAGGCGAGATACTATCCGACCTACCCGCGCTACTCGATCAACGGTAGCGCCGTCAATGGTCGCGAACTCAATGCCACCGCGGATTTCTTCATCGATTTCGATGAGAAGATGACCAAGATGATGGTGAATTACACGCCCGACGCCGTGGAGAGTTTGAGGATGTACGGCAGCATACCCGACGCGAGGAACGCTCACTTCGATATCTGGCGTACGTACGATCAGGATCTGCAGGTGTCCGATGTGACCTTCTACTTGAGGCTGAATCATTCGAGACTGGTGACGTCCAAGATGAAGTGGCGTCCGGAGCTAAAATCCGACATCATCAATGCCATAAGAACTGCTCTGTCGAATTCCTATCAGGAGCTGAGCAAGGATGTGGATTATTGGAGACATTACGTACGCAGTGAGACTGTCAGTGTGATATCCGACATCTGGACCGACGCCCAGGACGAGCTCGAGGACTTCCTGGAGGATCTTAACGAGCTAAGAGTGATCGAGGGTGACTTCGAAAATCTCAAGATCTATTTGAACAAGTCGTATCAAGCCAATGACTTCTACATCAAGGACATAGTGGCCACTGCGATTTACGCCATCGACGAGTTAGCTCTGCGCAGTCACATCCAGTCCTTACCCAACATCATCAACGAGATCTGGGAGATAATGGGTGAATCGGGTCAGGCAGTGCGAGACTCACTGCTCTGGATCATCGAGACGGTGAAACAAGCCTATCAGAAGCTGTCAGAGATCATTGGAGCGATTCTACGAGGTGACTCGATGAACCAGATCGCCAGCATCGTCGAGAAGATCATCATCAAGTACGACATGTTCGTCAAGGATCTGCACGTCTCCTTCATCAAATACATCGAGCATCTCTACAACAAGATCTATCAGTCGATCGCCCTTCAGTGGCATCGTTTCCTCATGCACATGGAGCCCATCTTCATCCAACTAGCCCACTACCTCGAGACCGTGACCTGGCGAGCAGTCCAGGAGTTCTTCAACTTTCTGTACGATCGCAAGCTCGAGCTCATCACGTCACCCTACTACGATCATTTCTCCAACTTTACCCAGGACATCGACAAGTTTTATCGTGACGTTAAAGCCAACGACATCATCACCAATATACAGAAGTACTCGTCGTCCGTAATACAGTTCTTGAAGGAACGCTACTTTGCCTTCGTGCCATTCGGCAAGGAGTTGAAGGACGTCGTCGAGGAGATCTTCAGCGAGCTCCAAGAGCTGCAGAAGCTGCCCTCGGTCAAGTACGCCACGGAAAAACTGGGCCAGCTGCGCGACCGAGCCATCTACCTCTGGGAGTACTTCGAGGTGCGAGCCAAGCTCGAGACCACTATCCGCCTCGTACACTCGAAACTCATGGACATCAGCCAAACTGCCCTCCAAGCCGAGAGCCGCTACCGCGAGGCCAAGACCAAATTCGTTTACGACCCCAACAACGGCCTGATGCTGCTCGAGCAGAAACTGCCCATGTCTTGGCACGCCTTCAATCAGACGCCCGAGTTCCAGGAGATCCCGGAGTATCGAGCACTGGCCGATATGGGCTCGTACTTCGCCGCCTCGAACACGACCTTCTGGACGCTGTACTATCAGATCAAGCCGCTCACCGAGCCCACCAACTGGCTGCCACCCTTCAAAGGTAAGCAGCTCGAGGAGGTGTTAGCGGAGCTTGCGGAGAAGGCGCGAGATTTAGCCATTGATCTGTTTCACGTAGCTCGTAAAATCGTCTGGAGATGTATCGAGATAGTATTAACATGAAAAGAGAATTGATTTTTTTTATAATAAACTTTTTTTACTTTACAACACGGAAATCTTTGCGAGTACAGTTTTTTTTCTGAGCCCTGTTTAAAATAAACAACTGTAATCCTAAATGATGATCTACATAGATTGAGATCGATTCCACGCGGTTTTTTCCCCAATTGATAACTCGTAGATTTCCTCGTAGAAACAACTGTATTTCCACGATAATATCTACGTGGAAATATGCGAATTCACCAATTTGAAAATTATTCAAAATTTATGTTAAAGTCCACATAAAAATCTATATGGAATCCAGTACGAATTCATCTTATTTAAAGTCGATATTGGCGTAAAAATACGGCTGTTTATTTTAAAATTGACGATATTTAACTGCAACCAAATTCACAAAATCATATTGACACTCGTGTTACAGCTCAAGCAATGATAATTGGGGCTCAACATTTGCGCACCTTCGACGGTCGTCACTTGGACTTTGCGGGCTCTTGCTCGTCGTATCTGTTGGCACGCGACTTTGTCCGCGATTCGTTCGCATTGCTTATCAAGTACAAGGTTGAGTCCGACGGCCGATTGACACATCGGCTCGTCGTGCTGGTCGGCAGACATGCCGTCGAGCTTGACATATTCAACGACGTGAGTTCATAAAATTTTTACAATTAATTAATAATCGGGGACGAGTTCAAACGAATAATTCGAATAAAACAAAATACAGAGCGTGAGACTGCTGGGCGAGGACAAACCGCTGCAGATGCCAATGGAACTGGACAACGGCAACGTGTTCGTTTACCAAGACGAGAGCCTCGTGACCGTCGAGCGCGCCGACAAGCAGTTCAAGCTCGAGTGCAATCTCAAGTACGAGTTCTGCAACCTCGAGCTATCCGGTTGGTACTACGGCAAAACGGCCGGCCTACTCGGCACGATGAACAACGAGCCGAGCGACGACTACCTCGCCTCCACGGGCCGAGTCGAGCGCGGAACCGTCGCCCGTTTCGCCCAGAGCTGGTCCCTCGATCCCGAGTGCTCCACCGACAACGAGAAGTCCGAGGAGAATCTGGCCAGGTCGGCGCCCGTCACTTCGCAGCTGAGCCGCGAGTCCGACTTCTGCCAGCAGCTGTTCGGCAACAAGAGCTCCGAGTTCAGCTCGTGCTTCCCCATCGTCGAGCCGCACGGCTACCTCGACGTCTGCGCCCGCAGCCTCGACGATCGCGAGGCCTGCGCAGTGGCCATGGCCTATCTGCAGACCTGCATGTTCCACGACACCTACCTGCGCATACCGAATCGCTGCACGACCTGCAGCGAGATTGGAAGCGGCCTCGAGGTGCCCGAGGGCGAGTTCCGCAAGCTCGGCGCCGACGAGGGAGACGATGAACGGAGCAGCGGTGGAATCAGCGTGCCCCGGTCCGTGGACACGATCTTCATCGTCGAGGCCAAGGAGTGCAATCGCGCCATCGGGCAGAATCGCAGCATCGACCAACTCCTTCAAGCCATCAACAGGGAGCTGCAGGAAGCCGGTATGCGCGACAATCGCTGGTCCCTGGTGACTTTCGGTGGCCAGGGCGTGTACGAAAAAGCCCGCAGCCTCGTCGTCGACAGTGCCATCTTCGCCCGGGACGCGGCGCGCTTCGCCGAGTATTTTGAGCGTGTGCCAGTGGCAGAGGGTGGAAGCCAGGACATATTCGAGGCCATCAGGTTCGCCGCGCAGCTATCATTCAGAGCCGGAGTTGCCAAGACCTTCGTCCTCATGCCTTGCTCGAAATGCGATCCCGATGCTCAGACGGTAAGTTATGATATATTTTCACCTGAAAATCCGCTTATTTATTTTTAATCGAGCAGGGATTTTGCTTTGCGAATTGTCAACTATAATTTTTTTCAATAACTTTTTCATTCCACTGTAGCTCGACTACTCGACGCTGTACCACGCGCTCCAGGAGCGCGGCATCACCCTGCACATCCTCATGGACGGCGAGTTCCACTTCGACAAGGGCCGACTCAGCAAGATCTTCTACGGTCTGGACGCGCAGCGCAGCTACACGAACAAGGACGCCCGCGTTCTCAGCGGCGACACGGAGCTGCGGCGCCAGGTGCGCCTGCCGAAGAGCGCCCTGGGCTACTGCATGCCCCTGGCCCTGGAGACCAACGGCACGATCTTCGCCGGGGCCAAGCTGAGGCAGCGCGAGCGCGCCGGCGCCCTGCGCAAGTTCTGCGCGGTGTTCGCCAAGAGGCTGGCCCTCACGGCCCGACCCAGTCCCTGCCAGCACTGCGAGTGCATCGCCAACAACGACGGCCTGAGCAAGATGGAGTGCGCCCCGTGCGACTATCCGATGCCGATTACCGTGGATTTCGTAAGTTATTTGCGACCTTTTACCCACTAAGTCATTTTAATTTACTTAATTTATTCTTTATGCAGGAGACTACCGACAACGACGACGATATCTCAACTATTCAAGGCGGTGATTTGGATTACGATCTCGACGAGGATTAAACATCTATAACGTCACCCTTATAGTACTTGTACAAATGTATCATGTAATATCTTCTCTTTTTTTTTGTTTTAATTTCTATCTTCTTAATTATAAGAAAAGTATCTAATGTGAATTTTGGAAAAATAACAATTAACGCAAATTTTAAACTATATAATATATCATGAATTTACTCTTACTTTATACAGATTTTATATAGGACATCTTCATAGGTTTATTACAACATTTAGATTCGATTCAGTCTCTGTAATGTAACGCAATGAACTATCTCTGTGTTACACAATGTGTTTTTCTCAGTTTGAGAGTGTCTTGTATTTATTTTTTTTATATCATAAATTTTATAAATATTTATAACAATATTTGTTCTTAGAAATTTTTCTCCTGTGTGTGTTTATTTTTACTATTTTATAGACTGATTAAAAATGCAAACAAAATTACTTTAATTAGTCGTTCGATGATTCGCAGATATCAAATTTCATTAGTTCATAGAGCTTAGTTTCATATTTACAATTTTTTTTTCATTCTCATTCGATACAAATTCAAATTTTCGAATTCAGCAACAGGCGAGTATATGTACAAAAATTTGTCTCGAAAAAGACCATACTTCGTTTTTTTTTTACTTTTGTGCTTACAAGACACTTGTTATATCGTTTTTTACCCTGCACGAAACGAATTTTTTCAATACAGAACTTTCATAGTTGATACACTCTTGGAGGACAATGATTAACTTTATATTGTGTATATAAACTTGACTTAAGATATTTACTTATTAATTCATTATTTATTTACTATTTATGATCTTAATAAAAATATGGACTGAATGTTTTACATGGATCCATACTTATATAATTTTAAATCTTAGTTTTTGATGAAAAAACAAAATATATTATCACACTTCTCGCTGTTTTCATTATTTACAGCCGTTTTGTCAGCGGCAGTTTTTGTTTAGTTTAGTAGTAGTAAATTGGTGAGCACAAATAATCGTCACTATGTATACTGCCGATTCCCTGCGAAATCAACCATACAGATAATGGACCTACATATAATAATATAGTACAAAAATATAATATATCATCTATGTTGTTACAAGTTTACCAAACAATAGTTTCGCTAAGAGATTACAGAAGACCTACCAATATGGTATCATCTCAAAAAATGAAAAACTATTGTAAAAATCTTGGACAATAACGTGTAGTGAACTTATTACGAAAAAATCGTAGACTGTTTTATGTCTATTAAAGCGTTTCGATAGATTCCGTAAATATTTTTTTGTGATTATCAAATTATACCAGAATAAAATTTGTATTAGCAACAGGAAAAATATAGATCTAGCATAATATAATCAGAAAAAGTATTCTTAAGTAAAATTCAACGATAACATATCTGTAGAATTTATGACAATAATAGTAATGACAAGTTATCATGCTTTTACTGACTTTGCAAAAAGTAGTACATAATAACTAGACATAATATTGTCCATTTGGCAACGTTCATAACAATTGTTAACCATAAAAAAAGGTTAACTGTTTTTCACATCTGGTCACCTAGAGTCATGGGCTTGTAAATGATTTGGCGCGTCTGCAAAAGTAAACTTTAATTTGTAGGCTTCAGCTACTAGAACATTGATTTCTGAGTCAGACCAGTTCTGTGTAGGTAGATTTTGTAGCATTAACATCAGTCCCTTAAAAAATATAACAAAAAATATTTACATAATGTAAGACAATTATAGATCAATTTCTTTTGCGTTATCAGGTAACTCACTTGAAAATCTGGTTGAAGAAGTAAATGTTTTCTCCAGCGTAAAAGAAAGGCTGCACACACATATAATTGAAACGATGCAAATTGATCTGATTCAGCTAAATATGTATCCCACAACCTTATAGTGCAGTGTAGAGGCAGTTCTCTAGTTAGTAGATTATTCATCCAACGAAAAGAAAATTGAAGATAATCAATACCATGCTGAGCTAAATGTTGATGGAGGGGAGCTAAAATTTAAGAAAATATTAGTAATTGAATTCAAATGAAGAGCATATCAAAGGAAATAATGCAGTACCATCAATTCGCTGTATTAATTCTTTTAATTGATTAACTTTTTGTTGAATTCCTAACTGGGCAAAAATATAGTTATCTTGAATTCCATCAAGAAATTTAGATAAGCACCAAAAACTGTCAGCTTCAATGATATCACGTTGAACTTGTGGTAAAGAGGCAACATCATAATTTTCTATGGTCTGCCAGGCTGATGCTGGAATGGCTTCTTGCAGAAACACAAGAAAAAATGGTGTAACCAAGTCATTCATACCCTAAAAAATGAAAAATGACTTAAAATTTTTGAAACCTTATAAAATGGTAAAAAATTTTCCCATAAAAATTTATAAATACCTGGACATATCCTGAAGCTGGATGACGTATAGCCCAAATATACAGTATTCTCTCGAAGATCATTTGTACTGTTGTTTGTTGAAAAAGTGATATGAGAGGTGACATTCTTGGAATGTCAATGTGTATCTGTCGATATGTGTCTTGGAAACCTTCATCTCTTTCAGTATCATAATACTGTCTAACTAAATTCCAATAATCTAAGCGTTTTCTTTCCAAAACATGTTCTCTACGTTCTAAATTTGCTGGAAGATACTCCTGCAATTTGAAATTAAAAATTATCAGATTAAGTTTTTAATTACGCTTAGAAGTCAAATACATAATAAGGTGTAATTACTTACAGATAATAACCTCCAAGTGACTGAACGTAATTTTGCAGGAACACCGGACCATGATAATTGCCTAAGTTCATCCAAGTTAAGAAGAGAGCTTTCCAAAAGAACTTTAAATTTATCAATTTTACTCTCTCCGTCTGTTTTCAAAATTTTTACATTAATGATTTTTAAATTAATTGAACAAAAAATAGTAATACCATTAAAAAAATAATTAAAATACCTTGTTCTTTGGAAGGTACAAAAAACTTAGAGCCAGAATTAGACTGTCTCAAGGGTTGAGGTCTACCAGGAAAATGTGTTTGACGCTGATTGCAACTACTTGCTTTTGGTGTTGCATTATTAGTATTATGCACACTTATTTTAGAACTACTAGCATTTACTTCAGCATTTCTGAGATGAAGAGGCTGTACCGCTAGTCTTTGTAAGGCTTCTGTTTTCTTTTCTTCTGATATGGTACATTGGTTGTCACTTTCTTTATTATTAGATTGTGGTAATGTACTAGTTGTACCAGATCGATGATGATTGATGACACTTAAAGCAGCTGATTCGCTTACTTTTTTTGAAATTCTTACATCAGAAACCAAACAGAATTCATCATCTCCTGTATCCCATGCATCGTCTACACTTTCTGCGAAATCTTGAAACGATGTTGGACCTCCTGTGCCTGGAGCTCCAACTGAATTTGAGTTTGCGCTTCCTTTTTCACTTCGTGCATCTTGTTTTAAACTTGGTCTGCAAGAATTATTGAATTGAAAAATTTTGACAGGATACTCTTTTTGAATAAAATCTAGTTTGACATTACCTGCCAGGTATAGCTCTAGAATTCTTTTTCCAAAAAGACTGATAACCTTGGTGTACTTGATGACGACTTTGATTTTCCATTATAATGAAAATGTATGTTTATTCAATCAGTTGAAGAATGCACGCGTAGAAATTTGTGACAAACTAGCACTGGAAGGTCAGCTGCACATATGTTCAAAGTAAAGTTTGATTAATACTCATGATTTATATAAAGTTTTAAAGAGGACAACAAAGTCACTGCGCTCCATGATTTTAATGAGGCATAAATTACACACGAGTGTCAGTTACATAATATTAGACTATTGTTGTAACAAAACTTGACATCACAAAAGAATACCAGTAATTTTATATTTTCTACAAAAGGTAAGAACACCGTGATATTCAAGAGATAGTCTCGTTTGACGTAAAGACACGAGAGTTCGTACCTTTATTTTCTCTTTTGCTGATGCACTCGAGCCGCACGATAAGAAAAAAATAAATAAAATAAACAAAGCGACGAATTATGAGTCGACTAGCGGACGCACAGCACAATAATCAACCAACGAAGACACCTTATGTTTACTCGAGGAACGATCTCTCTCTCTCTCACTCTGTGTATAATGCGTACGACATGCGTCAAGCCGTGTACACCCGACACCCATAATATCTGTCCGGACCTTACTTCACACTAGACATGAAAATTTCTCATAAACGTATAAATAGACTCCGAATCATCGAAACAAGTGAAGTTAGGCCGGACAGATATTATGGGTGTCGGGTGTACATGTATGTAAGAAAAAAAAAAAAAAAAAAAGAAACGGAGTCGAGGCAAGTCGGTACGAATCGCGTAAATACCAATCGAGCCAAAAAGGCAATTACATACTTATAAGTAGTAAGAGAGAACGACGACGAGGCGACTGCTAATTCTTGTGTGCAGCTATGTACGAAGCGCCGCGCGATGCACTCTATGCACAATATACCGCGCGGACAGTACACTTCGCAAGTATGAGAGCTATATGTCTCGGGGCGACTATAATTCGGAAGGTAAACATAGTGAACTATACGTGTGTGTCTGCTGCGTAGCGCTGTGTCTTTATAAAATACTCAAAACGACTACTCACCTGAGCATCACGCAGGAAAAATTCTTGGCAATGAGTATGAGCTGCTGCTGCTGCTGTTGCTGCATCGAACTGCACGTTTGTAAGATTCGCTGCTGCTGCAACGTAAACACAGCGAGTGTCGCGCGTGTTGCAGGCAGGAGATCATTCGCGTATTACTACACTACTATTACACACACACGCATTGGTACACATGCACTGGGGGGGTACAGCAACATAGCACATATTACAGCAGTCGGTGCAGCATTACTGACGACACGGTGAATTTTCTCTTGACTTTCGGAATTCTGAAATAGGTTAGCGGTGCCTGATGCGGTGGTGCTCTCTGACTTTTTGATGATGACAGCGCTGCCGAATTCCTACGACGCGTAAACAAAAAACAAAGATGTGTAGGGAGCTGTGGTGGTGCTGCAGAGGAGGTAACACCTCTCATGGACTCGCGTGAACTCCCGACTGAATTACGAAGCTTCTTAACGCACGCATCGCGACACACGTTTTTTCCACCCGCGAATCTCCAGTTATACTACCCATGCAGAAATTTTGGCTAGGAACGAAAGTTGCCTATGACATATAAGCATTTCAACTTTAAATATGGTCCGACACCGATGACAAGTCGTCGTGTTGTTGGGGGATTACGTGGTGATGTGACCGCGCCACGCTCGGAGCTCTATGACTACTGTTATGTAGTGTATCGTCAGCCACTACTACTGCAACACCGAAGCTATGAGTCTCTATACAACAACAGATACTGTATAATTTGCGCGACGACGATACAAGTGCGCGCGTGGCGCGGGGTCTATGATGTGTCGCTACATACAATATAACGACAATGACATGGTCGAAGGCTAATTTTGTTGTACAAATGACGATAAAAGCGTACCGGACTTGGAGTAGCGTCAAAGTTCGGAAGTCGAATGATTTTTTAAACTGGCACGTTGTAATGATTAGGATCGGGAAAATCGAAATTTCATTCAACTCGTTGATAAGACGACGAGAGATATGTCGTATCAGTATTAATTAGCTCCGAAAAAAACGTAAATTTATTCCAGTAGAAGGTTTGAATACGATTCGATAAAGACAGCATTGGATTTTCGTTTTCTTTTTTGGACGATTTTCGATTCGAATGATCGGCTTTGAAACAATTAGATTTCCTTTTGTTGCCGATGACAAGTGACTTGAAAATAAACACAACGGGGCATTCACATCGCAGTTGAATTTTGTTCAGAGTACTTTACGCGTGTAATTGTGACTCGTGAGTTTACATAGAGATAAACATTGAACACGCCACTTTAAATCGACGATCCACGAACGTTCGCGTTTCATTCGGTTTAGTTGTGGCAGTA
Organism: Trichogramma dendrolimi; assembly: GCA_034770305.1. Classification (NCBI taxonomy): domain Eukaryota; kingdom Metazoa; phylum Arthropoda; class Insecta; order Hymenoptera; family Trichogrammatidae; genus Trichogramma; species Trichogramma dendrolimi. Next base: position 1,051,932 of record JAPMIB010000016.1, on the reverse strand, counting down.
GGCCTATATTCTGAAAAAAGTCTGTTTCTAAAACATATTGCGAAAAAAATGTTTCAAATCGTACGATAATAATAACTGAGTCAGTCACGTTCGACGATAGGGTCGCGCTAATAAATATACAGCGAATCTTTTTCGCGCGCCTAGCGATTATTTCGATATTAGATAGTTCGATAGTTCGACTTCAACCACACTTGCGAGATCGATTAGCCATATAGTATCGCAATCTCAAATTTATCATAGAAGATTCGACCTACAGATGGCGTTAGCTGACAGACAAGTGCGGAAATTCAATAATAATTATTATGTTCGCACGCGTAAATTTACGTAACGGCATTTTCCAAGGATAAAACTAACTACTTTACCGGCACTTTAATGTTAAAAGGGGCGTATAATAATTAATTTAATCAATGCATTACTTTCAATTTGATTCGATTACATTTTGGTCATTCAAATTCTGTTGACTTTTAAAATTCGATTGTCAATCCATCTACGAGCTTTATTTCGTGAAATTCATTCTGCACACTGTCCATCATCGTATTTTTACTCCTCAAACTTCGTAATAACATTCATCCTCATAGCCTTGCGAAATAATTAATTAAAATCGTATTTTTAAGCCTGAACTCAACGTCATATAGAACTCGAGCGAGGCGCATTTGATAAAACGATCAAATATTTTATGATATCCGCGCGCGCGAGTTGATGCGCGCGCCACACACTTACATACCACCACCCAAGTCAACCAACCAAACACACCTCGATTCGCGCTTGATACTCTCTCCTTTTATTTCGTGTATATGTACAATTAAACAACTATACACGCCGTATAGCAGTAGCGATATTGGCATCGTCTTATATATATGTTTTGTTATATCGCATATACATAGGCGCCTGAGCGGAGCTTTCTGCTTGGCTTGGCCACCGCCGCTGACTACCGCTGCTGCTGCTGCTGCTGCTGGCTTACCGCCGCTTCTGCTGTTTCGCTCAGCAGTCCGCGAAGTCTTCGTCAGTCGAAACTGTCTATCCAGCGGGTGTAGGCAGCTCTCTCGTCTCGCACCTTCTCGCGCTGCACAGCAGCAGACAAGCTCGCGTGCGGTCTTGCAATAATAACGTACAGACAGTTGTCGTATATGCAGAAGAAAACGGAAGACACAGATTTTGGCCTCGTAGATGAATTATAGCAGAAGTGTGGTACATCAGCTGCTGCGTTGCACGGGCTTTCGTGCGCTCCGTTAATTGGCTGTGATAGTAATAATAGTAATATATAAGCATATATACAGTGGCTGTGCGACAGCGATACGCGAACAAGGCGCGCGAGCTTCTCGACACGCGGAAGTTCACCCTCTCTCGCTGTGGGACGAAGGATTTTTAAGAGATACACAAGACGCGTACGTATTTCTAGTAAACTATATAACTACCCTTTACTCGTTTACGCGTGTGTTGTGTGTGTGTGTGTGTAAATTTTCGACTATCGTCGCGTATTCGCTACACGTAGACGAGCCCGTCCCCTCCCAACCCTCGAGTTTATGGATTTTTTTTTTTTTTGCTGTCTGCTCCCTATATTTGCTCTTTGAGCTCGCTGTTGTATACGTGCGTGATCGTAGTACTACACGCTTTTGACCCTCCCGCATGCTTCTCGCTCTCCGAATCGTCACGTGTGACATTCGTAAAATAACGCTGCTTCTATAAGCTTATAAGTATTATTTCCATCGACTGACGGGCTAATAATAATTTTTATTTTCTGCTTCTCTCTCTCTCTCCATATAAGTCCAGTCGTCGTTCATACACACGTCGATTATTATGACGAAAATTGCAAGCCTTTTCGTCCTTGAGCTTTTTCGCGTAGCCGTATCGCTCGGCGATGGCAGGCTCTACCAAGAATCACCTATATAGGCATATATGAACATATTATAGTAGTAGGTTGAAAGCGATTCTCTCGATGAATATATATAAAATGCGAAGCTTTTATGTGTCTGTGTGTATGTGTCTCTCTTTACTATATTTATATATAAAACACAGCAGTACACGTGCGCGCGCCTTCACAATTTCTACCTATATAGTCTGGTCTTTCGTGCGGAGGTGCTCATTTTCGTTCATCATCGTCATTATTATATACACTGTCATAAATCCGCGCGTTTATGCTAATAACCATAATTACGCGATGTTGTGCGATCCTCGCGGATATACATAATACGAGTGCTTTGATTTATAGTTGTTTTTTTTTTTTTTTTAGCTACAAAAATGTGATGGCTTTTTTTCGTTTCTCCTCTTATGAGCTACGAGTAACGAGAGAAACGCTCGAATCGTCGGGCTTCCGGCTCTGTTTGTTTAATTGTTTCTTTCTTCAGTTCTGCTTCTTTTTCGTGAGAGCGTCCGCGCGAGTAAATATTCGCGCATAGAACGACGATGACCAGGCATCGTGTGTGCGTACTGCACTCTGCAGTGCAGTACGTAACGATATCTCGAGATTTAAATTGTATTAATCGTTTGTTCGTGTGTCTGCATTGAGCAATTGCCTCTATATTCTACCTCGCCGCGCTCGGAGAGTGATGCAGCTCGTTTTTCTTCTTTTTTTTTTCGTCTAATATCGTAAAATTTTTCGTCGAACACCGGACATCTTTCGCGATTACATATTACTACTCTATAAGTGTGTCTCGGAAAGGAAATTGATTTTTAAACGCTCCAAGCTGCGGCAACGACGACGACGACGACGCCAGTTGCATACGCGATTATTATAAAGAAGCACATGAATATCATAGTAGTATATTTATTAAATTAAATAGCCGTTGACCCGGAAACATTGAACCTGCCATTGGGTCTTGCACTTACACTTTACACACTAATATAATACAACATATACCTCTTGAAGCGTATAAATATTATTATATATATCGGACTTTGCGATCTGCAGGTATTATACTACATGTAAGACTCGCTAACTAAGCTACACAAAACTTGCAAAGTGGACGCGTGCGTGCGTGTAGTAGTCTTAGCTTCCATATACGGTAAAGGTCGGATGTAAACACAATCCATGTTTATAAGGCGATTATTTGTTCTCTCGCTGCTGCACTTGGAAAATTTTTCAATTTTATTTATTATTGGCTCGCGAGATCGACGTCGATGTGCACAAACGTACTTATAAATAATGTACAAATATACGTCGTCGTCGTGTATTCATTCGCAAGCACACACGCACCGGTTACATGTCGATTCGACTCGACCTACATTCGTCATGTCGGTATCTCTCTCTCTCTCTTCTTTCACTCGAGCTCTGTGTGTGTGTGTGTGTGTGTGTGCGTATATACATGCAAGTGCAATATACGTCAAGTGTGTGTGTGTGTGTGCGTATACGTTTCTATATGTACGCAAACGATCGTATCCGCGACGAGAGAGACCACTCCGATAAATGCGTGTAATAATAATAATAATAATAACGAGCGATTCGTGCGCGACGTGTATTCACTTTTTATTTATATAAAACTGCATCGGAAGGTCGATAAAACGATTTAGGTACTAGCACGATGATGATGATGTTGCGTCTAAGTTTTTGCCTCAACCGCGTGAACCTACGCGTACATAATTATTTGAAGCAAGTATCGGTCTTCGCGTCCGCCGTTTCCATCGCCGACGACTCCCTTTTCGTCCACAACTAGGTTAATCTTATTATAGCATTGTGATGACTGGACATGTTATTTCTAAACGCACATATTGCAGCGCTGTGCAACAGCAGACCTAGCCAAAGCAAATAATGGAATAGCAAAGGCATAAAAGCCCGATGCAATGTACGCGGAAAACTGTCGACGAAGGTCCTTTTACACAAACGATCGTATCTCTCGTGTGTATTTATTTTTTTATTATACATAAAAGTTGCGCGCATGCATGTAAGCTTGAAATTAGCAATCCTCCTCGATTTCAAGCCAAATCGTCGTCGGCTTTACCGCGTGCGCGCGCGAATTATGCAATTTAACGATAAAAAGAATAGAAGAAGAAGGAGAAAAAAAATTAACGACGACTATACTCGAGAGCTTTATATTATGCACACTGAGTACTGTATACTCGGAACGATTCGCTCGCGACAACTACGTATGCTCAGCCAGACGTGAACGTTTAATGATCGTCGTCGGATCGTCGCTCGTCGTCGATTCTAAGTCTCTGTGATGCATATATGTAACACCCGCCTCGCCGCGTCGTCGCAGGGATGATGTTACGCTACAGTATATCGCTGAAGCGTCGTACTTGTTCGCAGAAGTCGAGAAAACCAAAGCGCATTATACGAAGAAGTGGAAAGAGAGAGAATTCGTGAAGCTTATAACATTAGATAGTGCTTCCTATTATACAGCAGTCGAGCAGTGAGCAGCGATGAGTATTGAAAAAAAATCGACGGAACTTTGAAGCGTATAATGATTACGTACATGTACTGTGTGTGTGTGTGCATGAAATTCGGACGCGCGACGCGACGCGATGATGACGACAATTCCAACTCGTTATCGTTTCTCCATAACATTCACACTGCGGAAGCTTAATAATTCGCATTCGACGCGTGACGATATACACGTGTGCCGCACACACACACACACACACACACACACACACACACACACACAAATTTATAGTCGCATAGATAATAGGAAAGAAAGTCCGCTCGGCCCGTCCGCTATTATTTTTCCATCTCTTTTTTTTCTGCCGAAGGAGAGTTACATACAATATGTAACTCTCTGTATATATGCATGCTCACCGCGAGTCACGATGCGATGGTCGGCGGGGGGTAGAGAGAGAGAGAGAGAGAGAGGAAGGAAGGTAGTACAGTAGAATAGGTGCAATTCTGTTCTTCGATCTGCTGTGCAGCTTACGTAAAACGGCGGGAGAGCTTCGCGCGTTACATATAACGTGATCAAGCATCGACATGTGCGTGCTTGTGCATATGCAACACGACATGCGTTTGTTTACCCATGAGCTTTTGATACGTTTATGAAATGTAATTTACGACTTGTGCATTTTAACGATCGTTTTGTCAATGAGAAAATAAACGTAAATTTGGTAGAATCTCTGTAGTCGACCAAAGAAAGAGTGGTCCATTGTTGTGGTCATCATGACGTGTTGATGAGAATAACTCGGTTATTATTATTTTATGACGAGGGTAAAAAGAAAGATTACTTTGGCGCGCAAGCTTCGCGCGGAGATTCGATCGTTATTATTCTTAGATACACACGCACTTGCACTTTTTCAAGATCAAACCGCGCGCGTGGTGAAAATTCTATTTCCGAATCTGTTTACTCGTTAAATCCGTTCGCTCTGTAATGGTGTATAACTTTTTCAAGTAACATACGCAATGAAAAGTAACACGTGTGGCTCGTAACTATGAGTTTTTTTAATTATGAATATAAAATGGATTTTAATTATAAATTTTACAATTTCTGGTTCTCTTTTACATCGCGTGACACAGAAATTATTCTTTTGTTGTTCTCAAAAAAAAAAAAAAAAAAAAAAAAATACAAAAATACAAAAATACAAAACACTTGCAGATGTTTTGACGCGCGCTCGTTTTTCACGATCGGTTCCGCGCGCGATATCGCGTGTGTGTGTGTGCGCAGCATATTATAGTCGCCCGATGAATTCGCTGACGGCATCCGGGCACTGACCTTTTTCACCGCTCTCTCTCTCTCTCTCTCTCTCTCTCTCTCTCTCTCTCTCTCTCTCGTCGTACAGCGCAGCGCACAATAGCAGCAGCAGCACTCAGCAGTAGCAACATTGTAATATTACCGAGGAAGGGGAAAGCAAAGTAGAAGAGAAGAGAAAAAAAAATCGCCGAGTGTATAAGCGCGCGGGAGTTTCGATTTTATATATTATATTATTTCTCACTACACAATCAGTGCTCTGTAGCGCTGCACTTGACGCACTGCCTCGCGCGGTAATACGATTTTACGTAATACACATCGCTATAGAGAGAATATTGTATTTTATGTAGAAATTACAATTATTATTATCATCGAGAGGTGGAGGAGGAAGCCGCCCACGCAGAATCGCTCCCGCTCTTACACGCACGTCATTGCTGCAGTCCACGCGCCGTTTGCACATGTTTCGTTAATGAATTCTCGTGCACGCGGACCATGGAGGATCCGTGACACGTGTAGCAAATCGTGTGTGTGTGTACTTAACGCCTCGAGGCGACATTGTATAATTTTAATAGAGAGAGAGAGGAGAGAGAAATGCATTACGCATCTCTGCCGCGCGGATTAATAATGAACGTGATAATGAATAAATCAGATGGAAGTGACGGTTTTGGACGTGTTGCGTGGTAGGATTAAATTCGGAACGTCATCGTAAAAAGAGTCGTATTTACTTTAGAATTTATACCGGAGGCAATGAAAGAACATAAAAAAAATGCGCGCAATAATAGGAGAAGGGACCATCGAAATCGGCCTTGTACCGCTGGCCGAGCTTGTGTTTTCTATTATACACATCAGCGCTCGAACCTATTGTACACCTACATTGCAGCAGCAGCAGATCGACCACTACTATGTATAATACTCGAACACAAGCTCGCATTCCTCGTCGGTGCGACGACAAAACAATAATAATATTGCACTTACTCTCTGCCGCTGCTGCAGCACAGCACCAGCACAGTATATACTCCAGCTGAGTTTGCATTATTCATCGTGTGAAAGTATTAATGCTATAGACCTCTCTCTCTTTTTCCACCTCTATGTACTGATGTGTGTATGCATAAATACGTCGCGCGCCGCAATCATAGTGTAAAGCCGTGCAAAAACATTTTAACGAGTCAACTTTGATGAATTTTGCATTATGAATTTATCGACTCGTTTCATGCAATTCCAAAATCAGCTGAGGAAATTTTTCACTACCCGAGATATAATAATGCAATGAGAGCAATATGTCAGGGTATCATCAACCTTTCACTGCAGCGCAGCGACTATTATAATATCGTTCATTCTTTCACTCTCCGCAAACAGATATATTGTATGACGCGAATCTCTCTCACTGGCGTCTGGCAAAAAGTATTGTTATTTTGCGCTCTCCGAGAACGATCCTCGTGCTTCTGGCATTTTCCGATCATTCGAATATAAACAAGTGGAGAAAAAAAAATTATCTCTCGAATTTATATATTTTACATCAAGAATTGAAAATATCGAGGCACTTCTTATTCTTTTACTTATATTTTTCATATGAAATATGAGCTATAGCTGACAAAGCAAAGCTCGATCTCGCTCGCATCGAAGCGAATCGTTGTATTGCGAGGAGAAATTGTCGTTGGCAACTCGAGTTATAATAATAATTACAATACAAGTACATATTGTTGTTATTCTTTTGACATTATAAACATAAGTCTGGAACTGCTGCTTATCGACTACAATATTAATAATACGATGAAAAACTCGTATAGCACGCGATCGTCAAACGAGCTTCTCGAGATACAAACGTGCGCCTATATAAGCTTTCTCTTATCATCGATTCCGATACCGAAATGCACTTCTCGAACTCCTTCGACGACTTCGTCGTCGTCGTCTCTCCTTTTTTTTTTGCAGAATTCGTCTCCTTCGCCTTCTTTTATACACATCGTTCGATCAAGTTGAATCATTTTTCTCTTTTTTGTGTCTATACTCGATTAATGCACGCATATAATTACGATCAACGAGGCTTATTATACACGATAAAATCCGTGCGCGCGATAAAAAAGAAAATGTGTATACGTAAACCCAAGTTGAGCTAGCTTCGGAAAATTTTTCGAAACGCCGACCAACTAGTCGGGGGCGCGCTTATACACAGAGCAAGTGAACGATAAACGCGGGAATGACAATCGCTCTGGTCGTCATATCCGCGTTACAGGCTTGCATATATATATGCGAAAACTGCACATCATAATTGTTTCGTAAAAGATAATGCGAGGCCTTTAATAATGATATACGTTTATCTCGCTCTTTACTGTATAAACTTTGAAGATGTGCCCAAAAAGTCTCTCTCTCTCTCTTTTCTTCCGATGGAAAGTTACATGCCTATTTCTAAAAGGTGCAGTTGGCTGCTCCTCGATCGTGCAGCGAAATCGCGAAAAAGGAATTATGACCTGTAAATTGGAAGGAGAACGCAAAAGTTTAGAAATCCATCGCTAAGATACTCCGTATACTTATATACTGCTGCACGGCACGCACATGCACATTGCACCGAGCGAGCGAAAGCCTTTCTCCTTTTCACTCGTCGCCGCTGCCGCGCCATGCCATGCCATCGTCGCTTCGGTTCTCTCTATCTCTGCCGTCGCGGCTTTTCCTCTCTCTTTTTTTTGCCAAAGTCAAAAACCTGCATCGCATGTGCTCGCGCTCGCGAATATCGTGTATATATATGTATGTATATTATAAAGTGCAGCTGCAGCGACGGCGCAACAGTACGTGCTCTACAGTATATATTATACGTACACTATACGCATCCATGCTTGTGTGCATGTGCGTAAGTGTGTAATAACGGCACTCTCCGACGCTTGTCGTATAATACCAAAGATTAGTCACTTGGCGAGCGAGAAGAAGAGGCAAGATTTCGAGCTCGCTCCGTTATGTTGACCCGTAGACCGACTGCAACTTAATAATATGTAATCCCCGCTCGATGAACGAGTTTTTAAATTATTAACATTATATAGGGGAAAAAATCGAATTTGCCTTACTGCACGTGTATAAAGTCGAAATGACGTTTTAGTAAAAAAGTGACCGGGGCACTTTTTTGAAATACGCGTGACTCATTATGCATGCACATGATAATTTTTCTCTATATATTGGTCGATATTACTTGTCAATTGATATGCCTTCCTTATGTTTTATTGCAGGTGTTGTGAGGCGATATAGTAATTTGAATTTTCCAAAATGTCCGACGTCGAAGACGACGAGGTGAGAAATCGTGTTCTGTAACTCTACAGGAAAATTGAATCGATATTTTTTAATAATCGATATTATTTACTTTTCATTTTCAGTTCCAAGATGCGCAGGAGGAGCTGGCTCCGTAAGTCAACATTATTAAATTAAAATTGAATTTTTTATAATATCATGACTATTTGACTCTCTATCATCATTCGAGAGCTATATTCGCGACACGGCTCCCGGTCGGCTGCAATCGAAGCGAATCCGGCACGCAAAACATCTTGACACCAAAATCCATCATTTTTTTTTTTTTCGATAAGATAAAATAGTGACAAAAGAGATATAATATTGAAAGTCGCGGTTCGTTGACGCGAATGACAATAAAGCACGTTTTTACGTCAAACGAGACACACATATATCGCTATCCGCGCGCGGGACCAAAATGCCGCGTGCGTGGACGAGTTTTTTATTCTCTCGTTCCAGCTGATTATACACGTGCATTTCGTGTATAATTATGACGATGCAATTTTTTTTTTTAATTTTATAATTTTATGCTCGCGTTATGCAGCCCATCGACGATGGACCTGGACACAGCCATATTCGAGTCGAAACAGGCCATACACTTCTTCTTCAACAACGACTTCGAGCGCGCGAGGAAGATCTTGGAGCCTTGGGCCGACTCGAGCATGTATCATTCGTTAGGAAATAGCGTGTTTGCCTTCCTCGAGGCGATACTCACGTTCGAACAGGTACGGGAATGACGAGCGATAAAAGAATTGAATAATCCTACGACCTGATATGAATTTTTTAATCTCAACTCTCTTTCTCTATCCGTTTCATGAACTTTTACACATAGAAATACGTGGAAAAAGCTTCTGAAGCCTTGAAGCAGTGCATGGCGGTGTGCACGAAGCACCGACGCCACACCACCACGATGCAGAACATCGGCAAAATGGTCAAGAAGACCAATTACGACTCTTACACCATCGGTCAGTATATTATTTAAATTTTCTGCACAAAACCGTCTGTCGTTTTTTTTTTTTATCCTATCGCTCACCGTCACACGCAGACACACAGAAGCGACAGATAAGAGTGGAAAAACTAGCCAACACAGCCACACATATCACTCTTATCGATGTGCGTAAGTAAGTAGAGGACAATTAAAATTAATCGGATCGATTTGGCGTAATAGATCGATCAACGACGACGGTGTCGAGGTCAAATGCTAATGCGACACAACGCGCGACAGACGAGTTTTTTGAACATAATATCATAGGTTTTTCGCGAAACGATTGAGTAATTTTTAATGAGATATATTCACGTGTAATTTACGATTTTGAACCGCAAAAAGTTAAAAAAAATAAACACCTAAACTCGATCGACACTTTAATCGGATAAGACGGTTTTCCTCAACGATTTTAATTGATCGACACGATCTCGTGTACATACGTTTAATTAATGTAATTGTTTATTTACAGAGGAAGTCCACGCCGAACTGTGCTACGCCGAGTGTCTGCTGCTCAAGTCGATGCTGACCTTCGTCGAGGACGAGACACTGGTCAGCTTCGTCAAGGCCGGACTGAAGATCCGCACCTGCTTTCTATCCTACAAGTATGAGTCACCGCCACCAAAAATGCCTATCTCGTCTCTCCGAATTATACAATATATTTTTTTTTATTGCAGAGAATGCCTGCAGATCCTGAACACGCGTAAATGGGAGAACGAGACGCACCGGGTGCACTTCGAGAGCGGCATACGCATGGGCATCGGCACGTTCAACCTCATGATCTCACTCCTACCCGGCCGAGTCATCAAACTCCTGGAGTTCATCGGTTTCTCCGGCGACAAGAACTACGGTTTGAGTCAGCTGCAGGCTGGCTACGAGGATCGTCGGGGTCTGCGCCAGGTGCTCTGCGCCATGACCCTACTGTCCTACAATCTCATCATCATGTTCTTCCTGAGCAACTCGGACGGCGATCTCGAGTGGTGCGAGAACGCCCTGGAGGAGCAGCTAAATCTCTATCCGGACGGCGTCTGGTTTCTGTTCCTGAAGGCCAGGCTCGAGTTCTCGAGGGGCAATCTGGACGAGTGCATCGACTGGTACACCAAGTCCTGGAAGTCGCAACAGCTCTGGCCCCAGTTTCACAATTTGTGCTTCTGGGAGCTGATGTGGGCCCACTGCGTCAAGCAGGACTGGATGCCCGCCCTCGGCTACGCCGAACGTCTTCGCGCCGAGTCCAACTGGTCTCGCACCATCTACCTCTACCAGTTGGCCGCTATCTCGATCATGGCCGAGCGTCACGGCTCGTACAAGCCCGAGCTGTACGCGATCGATCGCTACATGAGCGAGGTGCCCCAGCACAAGCAGCGCATCGCCGGCAAGTCCCTGCCCATGGAAAAGTTCGTCATCAAGAAGTCCGAGCGATACTTCGCCCAGAAGCGCACTTTGGTGATGCCCGTGTTCGAGCTCATGTACGTCTGGAATCTGTTCCGAATCGTGGGAAAGCATCAGGATCTGCTGATGAGCGTGTTCAAGACCATCGAGGACGAGGAGGCGCAGCTGCGCGACAAGCCACGCGACGAGTTCACGGCCGACAACGAGGCGCTGGTGCTGCTGCTGAAGGGCGCCTGTTTGAGACAGATGAAACTGTATCTGCAGTCGCAGGACTGCCTGAGACGAGTACTGCAGTTGGACAAGAACATCAAGGAGGACACGTATCTGCTGCCGTTCGCCGCCGTGGAACTGGCCATGTTGGCCAGGGATCAGGGCAATACTCAGGTGGCCATATCGCTGCTCGAGGATGCCAAGTCAGTATATAACTTTATAACTCCAAATAGTTTATAAATTTATGTGTAACGCCGTTTTTTATTTTACTAATGTAGGAAAAACTACACCGGATACTCGCTGGAATCAAGACTGCACTTTAGAATTCACTCGAGCATAATGGAGCTCACCGGCAAAAAATCCGAGGAGATCATCAACAAGCGGCTGCAGATGGCCACCCTCAACGACATCAACAACGGCATCGCGGATCTGCCCGGGCCGAGCAGCAGCAGCGCTGCTGCCCTGCGCAGAGCCTCGGCCGCCTACAAGGTTCCCAACAACTGTCCTTCCGTCAAAACGTAGATTCCGTCATGTTGTTACACACGCGCACACAGACACACACATACCTCGGTTTATTATTATTATTATTTTTATTGCTATTCGGTTTTGAAAGACATTGTTTTTAATTATTTTTACTTTATAAGCATCGACTTATTATATAGATTATTTTGTTATTGTAATTTTTACGTTACAGTTGATTAATTTATTGTTTTTTTTATTTTATTATTTCGTCGGATCGGGATGATTCTTACTTATGTTTGTTAGTCGAATTGTTTTTTTTTTAACGTTATATCGTATTTCATTTTTATTTCTCTCTTTATCGTATGCAGGAGCCCGAGAGCGAGGAAGAGAATAGATCGAAAAACGGATCCTAATGCAAGATTTGTAATCTTTTCGACGCTACAATGATAATTGATTTTAGCGAGACTTTTCATAAGCATTTAAATATTTAATGTGTGCTTCAGGTACGTTTAAAGAAAAAAACTTCCAATTCCACAAGAATTCGTATCTACGTTTTTTTTTGGCTTTGTACGATTTGTTCGGCGATTGTATACGAAGCAACTTGTAAATATACAATTCATTGTACTTTTGTACTTTAAAAAATCTTGTAAATATATGATATTAATTACAATTATGCATTTCTAAACTAAAACAAAAACAAAAAGAAAAGTAAGTGCTGTATACGTATTCGCAAAGTAAATGATATATTTCTAAAAAAAAAACATAAAAAAAAACATAGGGGAATGAAAATATCTTAAAACGAAAATATTTTTTCATGACTAATGAAAACCTACTTTTTACACTTTTCTAACGGCAAAATGGGCTCAATGTGTGATTGCTGTTTCGCAAGTTCTAATGTTATATAGAAATATATAAAATTATTTTAAAAAAATAACGAGAAAGTTGAGAGTACATAATTCAGAGATACCATGAGCAGATGATTTTACACAGGGTACGTTTAGGTCAGCACTAATAGATAATACAAATAATTGAAACAAATATTTACTCTGGACAAAGTAATAAGCAAAAAAATTATCTTTATTTATCTTAAATCTCTCTATCATGACTTAATATCTTATAATAAAATCTATTTAATCTATCTTAGGCAAGTGTAAAATATGCGACATATCAAAAAAATTGCGATCGCGACGATACGCAGCACTGTTTATGAGCATGAAACGTCGCACTTTCGGTGCGATAAAAGTGCCAGAAACGATTGATCCAAATTTTTAGTTTTAAAACTCGTTAAGTACTTTATCGGACAATTTTAGATTTCTAATGAGACGTCTGTTAATTATAATTGAAGATGAGAAAATAAATATTGAGTTGTTGAAAGAAAAAATAAACCGAATTCATCATTTATCAAACCTCCTCATGATCAATTCCGCATACGCCGAATTTCTGGCTTTTCTCTCAATCCATGAAAAACGTGCATGCGTCGTCGTATCAGTCGTGCGATAATATTATTAAAAACGGCACTCAAAGTAACCACGAAATTTAAAATAGTTGGTCTTCGTTAAAGTGAAACTATTATTGTCTCTTTAATGTAGAGTCAAAAATACTGAACAAATAATATAATTTAAAAAAAACAAAACAATATTACCTTTCGCTACAAGGTTTTTTGTCAACTTTTCGAATTAACGGTTAACGGAATGTAATAAAACTAAACCTTGAAACGGACGAGCGGGCAAAGGCTCATCTTTAAAGACAAAATATTCAATATAATTTTTTTATTAATTTCTTTTCAATCTGAACACATTTCTTTCTGTTTCCCACTGTTTATGCATTCTTCTATCCTTTCATAAAATGGAAGTCAAAACAAGGTAAAAAATTTTAAATCTTATTCCCAACGTACCATGAATTTTATTAACGATGATTGAACAAGTTAATTTTACGAAAAATCCCAAAAAAAAATATATAGCAGTTGCCATTATTGCACTGCAGCAGAATTCGGAATTGACGATCCAATTACGGCGTAATTTTAATGACTCGCGAATACCTTTTTGTCTGCCGTATTAGGCATTGTCCCCGTACAACTTTTATATATAAAATTTGTGTTATTTCTTTATACACTTATAATCTCTGATGATTTTGTCCGTAAGTATTTTTAATGAAAAAAAAATCCAATGAATTATTAGATGAAACCATCAAAAATAAGAAAAATTAATTGTTGAATTATTATAAACTTAAAGACTTCTTTTTAATTTGAGACTATATATTTAGGTCGTGCAATTATTTGAAGAATTCAATAAAGTCAATACTAACTATAACAATATAATTGAAGGTATTATGTAAATTATAGTATTTTTATTAGTATGGTACATTTATGTTTCTGATCTAATTCGCTATAGAAAGGTAAGTAATTTTTTTCCTTTAATACAATATTTAATTTACCAGTTTTAAGGAGATAATCATTCATCAACTTTCATTTCAGACGATTACGTGCCTGTCAATAATATTCAGACTGGTTGAAAGCCATGATTCAGATGGGAAAAAAATACTTGATACAATAATTAAAAAGACTTCCTGGTTTAGTACCATTGAAGCGGGTAATAAATAAATTTTTCCAAACAATAATTATAAATTCGATCAATTTCATTCGTTACTTTACAGTTGGAGTCCTTTTATTGTGTGCAAGTTACGTCCTATCTCTAGTAGTTAATCCCATCAATTTATCGTGGCTATATTGAGATAATCATACATATGAAATATTTTTACCATTGAAAATGGAACTTTTTCTCAACGAAAATAACAACTTTCATTCAATTTTTTTCATACAATATTCCATAGTCATTTTCCACGGTATAATTGCGTCAATTCTCAAATATTATTAATGTATATTCGCAGGCTTTATCATTGCACAGCTTAAATATTTAGATTACGTAAAAACTCTTAAACTATTTTCCCAGTAAAGAAAAATAATTTGGCTTGTTATTTGATAAATAACTATATGCTTATTATGAAATATAGATATTATTTGAATGAATGAAATAGATAATGAATTCAATTGATAGATCTCTGAGCTTGATGAAACTAAAACCAACTTGATTTGCGAAAAACTTAAGGGAATAATTCGTGGACATCAAAATTGCATTAAGTAAGTTATTATTATCAATCATTTAAAAGGAAAATATTTTAATGTTTCACTCTCTTATTAACTACCTTGTTCCGTAATCTACTATTACGTCGAAACTTGATTAAATAATTTATTTGCAACTTTAGGATTTTTTAGGTTTTTCGTTCCATGGCAAGCCCTTCAACATTTGGAATAATAGTATTAGATACATTCGTTCTCATTTTAACTGGAACATGGGTAAGTATTTTAGGATAAGCGAAGATAATTTCAACTGACTCACTTCGATGTAAATTCAGATGGTAATTACACTGGCCAATTCGGACTTAACGGAAACTACAAAAATGTTCTTTGTATTCAATGCTGTCTTGGCTGTTATTATTGAAATATGGATTCCAAATTAATTGATGAGCAATGCCAGCTATGACTTTTTCCTTCGAAGGTAATAGACAATCCCTCCTCTCTTAGAAAAGTGATTAAAAGTAAAAAAATGTATGCGGTTTGCTAAAAGTAATTTGTATAATTTCCACTTAGCTATTGCATAAACTGGTTCTGGTAATTCTCATGAAGAGGTGAAACATTTTTGGAAGGGCTTCTCAATTTTAAATTCTCTTATGATCGTCGATGAGTCCTGGCGAAAAATCAAGAACTCGACCTTAAATGCTTGTTGGAGTAAATTATTGCCCGAGTATGTGGAAAAAGAATCAGCTTCCAGTGATACAATTTCAGAAGTGATGCAAGAGACACTAAGTACGGCCCACGATATCGGCGGTGAGGGCTTTACTGACATGCAAGAATCTGATTTGTTCATTTTGCACCAAGAAAATCAGTTGAGTGTCAGTGATGTTGAAGAAATTATTCAAGATGCTGAATTAAGTCAAATCCAAGATTCTAGCGAAAACGTTCAAGAGGAGGCTTCTTTTTCGGTCAAATCTCTAGCTCATGTAATTGATGTTTTGCAAAATTTGGTCGATGAAGTTATTACTCGAGATCCGATTCTAACACGCAGCCTTAAATTTAAAAGTGATTGTGAAGTAGCTTTAATGCCCTACCAAGAACTGTATAAAGATTTTAAGCGGAGAGCCAAACAGTCACGTTTGACCGACTTTTTTGATGTAAAATGATAATAAAAATCTTGATTTTCCGAAGCCTGGAACCGAACCCCCTATTTTCCATATACGCAATGCCCCGGTATTCGCGTTTTTCGTATTCGCGGTACTTTTATGGAACGCATTAACCGTGAATACCGGGGTTTGCCTGTATACGCAATGCCCTGGTATTCGCGTTTTTCGTATTCGCGGTACTTTTATGGAACGCATTAACCGCGAATACCGGGGTTTGCCTGTATAATTATCCAGTTAAAGCTCGGAAGTTGTTAATATTCATTATGGCAAGGTCAATGATGCCCCTTGCATTGGTAACTGGACCGTCGATTGAATTGAATTTTGAAACTTGCAGTGCTGTAAGCTAATGAATTTTTGCTCCATTCAAAATCTTAATTAGAAAAAGCTATTACTCTGATTTGCTTGGAGGCCGAACCAACAAGGTTTCTCTTCCAGGATATTTTGCAATTTTTCGTGTCAATTATATGTGTCGAAATAATACTTTTTTAAATCTTCATCTGAATTTATGTCAACCATTTTGACGCACTATTGATGTGTTGTAGTGGATAAAAAAATTATCCCGAAGACGAGATCTTTTAAAATCTGGTTTAATATCTACTTTTTGTAAAATATTTGTACAAATTTTGAATAAATTTTGAGCGGGAAACTGACTTTGAAAATCCACGCGAGAGAAGGGCAGACGATAAAATTTCGGTATACAAACAGCACATCGAGCTGTTGTCATTCAGTCGATTCTTGCCATCGATACGTCAAAGATATCATCTTCTGTTATGTCGAAATTATTGCTAATCGTTGCTCTGCTGCTGCTCGTGGCGACGAGCTCGTCGATCGTCAGCGGCGACCTGTTCCACGATCACGAGGGAGTCCCGTACTTTTTCCAACTGCCCGACAAAGAAGACGCGAAAATGTGCTGCGCTCAGTGCGTCGACGAAAAGACGTGCCTCCTCGTCACTGAGAATCGGAAGGACACCTGCACGGGCCTCATCGATCACGAGTCGATCGGATTGATGTGAGTTTGACCAAAAAAAAACACACTTACACACCAAATTTGTGTTGATTATTATACGGTTATTATTATTATGTCGATTATTATGTCGATTTTTGTTATACGGGTTTAATATGCTCGTATTATAAAAATTTGCAGCAATTTCTCGGGCGGCCGAATGATAGCGACCTCTCAACGTCTGAACGACAAGTGGCAGATGCTCTGGATCGAGAACGCCGCCAACCCGGTGCTCAAAAGCCGTGATTTCAGCTGGAAAGATTGCGCCTGGAAGTCAAAGGTGCGCTCCGACGACGACCTAGACCCAGATGTCACGGAGCTCCTGATGGACGCTGTCTTTGATCCGAAACACGACCATGAGGTGCTGGTCTCGCTCGAACAAGCCAACTGCGGCACCTTCAATTGCGACGTGACGTTTTATAAGAAGCACCCGAGGGACTCCATTCAGCCCAGCACGAGGAGCGTCGGTGTGCCCATAAGCGCGAAGTTTTTACAGCTTGAAGAGACGCAGGAGCCGGAGGAGCTAGAGGAGATGGAGGAGATGGAGGAGCCAGAAGAGCCGAAGGTCGAGAGGGAAGATCTGTGAGAATATTTTTTTGAGGTGGCCAAAAAAAGTTTCGGAAAAGTATTATTTTTAAAGACTTCTGTTTTGAATATTATTCTTTTATGTTGAACGAAAAAAATATTATATTTTAGATATAATGATTTAAAATTTGAAATTATACGAGTAATTGTAAACAAAACAATTATCGACTACGTTTGTTCCGACTGTGTTCATTGAGTTTCCCTACATCTGTTTACAAGTTCTCAAAAGCTCATAAAATTTTTGAATTATATACAATTTATCGAAAATCAATACTGATTGATAAAATTAATTTTATAATTTTAATGAAAATATTTCGTCTTCGAGACCATCCAATTTCCAAGTACAGCGACGCATAAAAAGCATGAGAAAAGCGTCAATAGTTGCAGCAGCAGCAGTGTCAGCGCTAGTTGCGACAAGAAATATAAAACCAGCCCTCTCAGTCGAAGACTAATTGTTGACACTCGCGGGATAATCATTTTCCGATTTATCGGGAATAAAATTGAAATTTTTAAATGTAATTCGACTGCTATATGATGAAAGCACAATAGAAGTCGTAAACAATAGTCCCCCCCAAAAATATAGATAATCCATTAAAATTGGGAAAGAGATCGATTGTGAAGTGCATCGTAAAGAAACTCATAAAAAATATTATTTTAAACTATGCCAATAATTCACTTTTACTTACAAGATATTAAATAATATAATATTGTTATCTAAACAAAATAATTTTAGTAATGAAATACTATACTCGGTATAATTATAACATCGGTATCAAGGACGACACCACTGGGGCCACGTGTCTACATGTCGCGGCCTTCGTGTCATTTTAATAAGTTCCAACGAATGAGTTCCGAGGTGCAACCCCCATGCTATCATCCCACTTGTGTGTTATTATTTCACCACCTCCTCGAATTCCGTTTTCCTCATCGGCAATGAAAACGAACAGAACCTTCAAGCCCTCCTCTGTGGCGTTATCTACGTGAAATTTACATGAATTTGATGATTAAACTTTCACAAGGGTTTGTTGATGTTAGTGAATTATTCATTGCTCGTTCACGTATTTCGCGTAATTGTTACACCCTAATACTCGTACGTAAAAATTATTTTTTATTTGTTTTTATTTCATTTTCATCATACGAGCGTTAGTTATGAGAAAAATTTGGCGTAAAAAACAACATTATTAACATCAACAACATGGATCGTTTAGATATCACTAACATAGAGGAAGAAGCTCGAAAAAGCATGGAAGTCTTAGAAGTTTCTCGATTTCCTTTGTATGTATTCCTTGCAAAATGCACATTTTTGTGGCCAGGCCAAAACTCACGTACGAAATCTTTAGGAAGATTTTTTATCAATTTATTCTTATCAGCTGTGGTAGTTGGTTCGGTACGTATTTTTAACAAAAGACCCATTACATAATTAAATGAAGTCAAAATGTACAAAGAATATTAACTTACTGTAAGACTATTGAAGTATTGTGAATGTACAACATTTTTTTAATATTAGACTACATATTTAGGTCATGAAGGTATTGGAAGAATTTAAAGAGGAAAACATCAACAGTAACAGTATAGTTGAATGTACTTTGCAAATTTCATTGTTTTTAATAATATTGTATATTTACACTTTTGTAATCATTAATAAAAAGAAGGTAAGTAGTTTTTTTCAATTAGCTCGAGATTATTATTGGTCGAATTTCATTTCAGATGTATATGGGTTTATCAATAATTTTTAGACTGTTAGATAGCAGTGATTCAGCGGCGAAAAAAATATCCGATAAAATAATTAAAAAGGCTCTCTGTTTGAGTACCATTCAAGCGGGTAAACTAAAAAAAGTTTTAGGGATGGAACCAGCAAAAGTGGACACCTGGATAAGAAAAAGACATTTTTCTCACACAGCAAAATTATTCGGCTATTTTTTGCAGCTACATTTTTCAAAATTATTTTGATGTGGCAGCAAGAGATTTGTTGCTGAACCAGTTGTTCACTTTTGCTTCATTTTTAAACCATAATATTTTTTTGAATGAAATAAATGTTTTTTTAACAATATAATATCAGTAAAACAACAATAATAATAATTAATAATAATAATAATAATAATAATAATAATAAGGTCAATCATTTTTGTTCGTTACTTTACAGTTGGCTTCCTTATAATGGGTGCAGGCTACGTTACATTTCCAGTCCTTTATCCTTTGATTTTGTCAAAGTTATTTCCAGATAATCTCATATACGAAAAAGTTTTACCGTTGAGGACCGAATTTTTTCTCGATGAAAATGAATACTTTTATTGTATTTTTATCATACAACTTTTTTTAATTATTTTGCTCGCCGCACTTTCCGCATCCATCAATAATTGTGTGTGTATGTGCGCAGGTGTCATCATTGGTGAGCTTCAATGTTTAGAGTACGTGAACATTTTGAATTATCTATCCAGTAGCTTTTATTTCATGAATCTCGAACTGTTTTATTATAAAATTTAGATATTACTTAAATGAAATAGACATTGAGTTCGAACATAAGATTTCTGGACTTGATGAGACTAAAACCAACTTGATTTATGAAAATCTGAAGACGATTATTTGTCGACATCAAAATTGCCTCAAGTAAGTTATTTTTTAGCCGAGAATACTATCTCTAAACGTCTTATCAAAAAGTGTAAAGTGGTTAAAAATAGTGTTTGTGTACAACTTGAAGAACTAATTCATTAGTGGATTTTAGGCTTTCTGAGATGTTTCATTCCATGATCAAGCCTTCAGCATTAGGAATAATAGTATGTACCACATTCGTTCTCATTTTAACTGGAACATGGGTAAGTATTCAAAGATAATTAGAGAATCTCATAAAACTCACTTTAATGAAAATACAGATGGTAATTAAACTGGCTAATTCGGAGTTGACTGAAGCGGCAAAAATGTTTTTTGCATTTAACGCTGTTTTGGCTGTTGTCATTGAAACGTGTATCCCAAGTCAATTGATGATAAATGCTAGCTATGCCTTTTTTCTTCGAAGGTAAAGATGAATTTCAACTAATGAAAAAATATGCTTAATTTAATTCATGTAATTTATACTTAGCTATTGCATAAATTGGTATAATTATCCAGTAAAATCTCAGAAGACTTTAATATTCATTATGGCAAAGTCAATGAAACCTCTCGTATTGATGGCTGGGCCAACGATTGAATTGAATTTCGACTTTTGTAGTTCTGTAAGCTAATTAATTTTTGCTTCCTTAACAATTGTAATCAACAAAATTCATTTTATAGGTAATAAAAGGAATAATTTCGTACGTGGCAACATTCAGATCGTTATATGCTTCGTTTTAAATATGCACAAGAAAAAACTTAACTTGAAAGAAGTTATACTTATATATTCTATTCCTCTTAAAAAATTCCGTCTCAAAATGGTGGATGAAAAAGTATTGGCACTTTTTCGGCCATCTGATTGATTCTAAAACTTGTATGCTAGTACTTAGTGACATTTATTAAATTATTGTAAAAATAATTTTAACTAATAGATTAAAATATTGTAAAAACTTTATTTAAAGAAAAAATACTAACTTATTTTATATGTGATTGTTGTTGAAATTTTGAAGTAGTTTTCAATTAAAGAAATTTTCAAGGACAACTCATATCTTTAAAGAGGATGTTTCGAGATGGAACTTTACGAAAATTAAGAATCGTCCATGATACTTATCAAAAAATTTGATATTTCATTTAACTAAATTGAATTTACTAACAAGTACTAAATGTTAGCGGATTTCAATTTTAAAATGTCACCAAAATTCAAAAAGTCAATATAAATGAAAAAAATGTAATGCCAGCTCTTGATGAAACAATTAAAATAATGATACCATTTTGAATTTTTAGTATCAAAAACATGAGATAATTTAATAAAATATTCTTGAATATACTATCCTTCATGTGCATTAATTAGATATAAGATAGTTTTAATCGTATTAACAATCCAATTTTCATTACAAAGAAAAAAAATCATTTATAATTAATCGAAATCCCCCTCATGAGGTTATTTGAATACTTTTCGGAATGGATAATTTTAATTTCTCAATGACCGGATGGTCGCGAATAATATTTTGGATAACGAAATTCTATTACTAGCTCTCTTAGTGCGCTTTGTACACCTCATCTTAAGCATTTTTTAATATTTTATTTTTTTATTTTTTTATTTTTTTTATTTTTTCGTCGTAATAGCTTATCATTGTTATGATAATATTTACTATTAATTAGATACGAAATACACTGTGTTACTTCTACAATGATATGATTAAAACGACGAAGTTTTGCTTCGTTTACAGCCTTCCGAGTAGTATAGCGATACTTGCGGGCATGGCCCATAACATTGTGTACCGAGCTACAAAGGAAGAGGTCACATGGTATACTAGGCACGACATAAACAATTCACAACGAGTCCACAGCTCTAAGTAATCTTTATCAGTTTTCTCGTGTAGTTCGTTCGACCATCGCAGTGAGATTAATTATCGAGTGAAAATGATGGAGTCCTGTTATTTATTTTACAGTGCTGTCAGGTAATTTTCATTATTAAAATATGATAAAAAATACTTGATGTCATTGGAGGTATTGCAGTGTGAAAGAGGAACCAAATGATGTATCGTTTATTGAAAACGATTGTGAAATGATTGACGAAAAACACGATCTCAAACACTTCCAACTCTTACCATTTCCGCGAGAAAATTCCGTAAGTGTTGATAACTATATTTGGTATTGTAGTTATTTTGTAATAAAAGTTCTCACAAAGTTTTGATGTTTTAATAGACTCATTTCGATCGAAAAAGTGGCATTAAACTTGAAAGTGAACTTAGTGAGGAAGTGGAAATAGTTTTTGAATGTCAAGATTTCGTGGAATACGCCAATTATATGTCTTTTATCGACTCATTCCTTCTTCTCAATGTCTTACGCACAGCTTTGATTTTTCTTAACGACTACGGGTGCGGCTCCTCTCTCCAACTCTCTTTTTTCTCTCTCTCGAGCTGAAGCTAACGCTCGATTCATTTTCTCAATGACGTCGATGCTTCGTACGGTGACCACGATCCTCTTTGAATGATAAAGACAAACGTCTTTGATTAACCATTTTTATGCTACAAAAAGACTTGTTCTTTTCTATTTTGACTTGAATTCCTAATCTTAGTGGCTTATCAACACAAAAAAACTATATGGAAAGCTGAGGTTCCAGTTGATCATCAGGCAATTTTTTATTCTCTGAAATTAGTGACAGTAATCAAATCGATAAACGATGACTACATTTTGAATCATGAAAAAAAGGAGTCTTATTATAATAGTCGCCGGTGAAAAAGTTCGACAATAGCCATCATAATTGATAAATAGGCAAGAAAAGAAAGTGTATCGTTAAAAAAGGAACGAAAAAATGTTATTAATTTGCTTATTTATAATTTATTCAATACGAGAATGACATAATATTGTAATATTAAAAGAATGAAGTGTTAGAGCTATTACTATACAAGTATAGCAGACCGCACGCCAAGTCGCGCCGAGAGGCCCGCAGCGCGGACTAGCCGCCCCCTCTCCTACTTTTTACGTGTGTGTGTGTATATGTGTGCATGCCGTGTGTGCGATGCCTCGCTCGCGCGAGCATCACGGCAGCGCCAGATATTCGCTGACCGTCGGAAGAGTCGGACTTCGGAGCACGGAGCGACAGCGCTCGCTGACCACCACCTTAATAAATCAACACATGTTACTTTTATTTATTAACCTAGTGTGTTATTATTGAACTGCTCCCGTCCTCTTATCCGACCTCCAACAGAAGTTAAAGGAAAAATGCCACACTCTGTAATAATAACATCGATGTCAAGGACAACATCGCCATGTTCATGCACGAGACAATTTGGCATTATTATATAAATTCCGGCAAATGAGTAGTGAGGTGTAGCCTCCCCAAATATGCGATTCATTCATTATAGTGTCGGCCTATTGGTGTGTTATATAATTTTACCACCTAACGATATCGAACAAAACTGTCAAGTGCACCGGCCCTGGCACTATTTATGTAAAATTTATATGAATTTTAAATTAAACTTTCATTGGGTTTTGTTGACATGAATGAATTTTTCATTTAATATTTTTCACATTTTATTGTTTCCACTATAATAATAGTTCAAAACAATTATTTTTATATTTTTTTTTTCATTTACATCATATGTGTATTTAGTATTCAAAAAAATTTGGTCTACCAAACAACAACTTCATCAACATGAACGACATGTTTCATTCAGATATTGCTAACTTAGAAAAAGATGCCCGAAAATGCATGGAAGCCTTAGGAGCTTCTCGATTTTCTTTGTTTGTATTCAGTGCAAAATGTACGTTTTTGTGGCCAGCCCAAAATTCACTTACGAAATCCATAGGAAGATTTTTTATTCACTTATACTTGTCAACTCTGGCAATATCTTCGGTAAGTATTTTTAATAAAAAAGACCAGATGAATAAATTAATGAAATCCGTTTCATGTGTGAAAAATATTTTATTACGCAAATGAAAATATTGAATTATTGTCAATAAACGAACTTTTTTTAATATTTAACTGAACTATATATGTAGGCCCTGCAAGTATTCGAGGAATTTAAAATGGACAATATTAACAAGAGCAGTATAATTGAATGTATTTTGCAAATTTTATTGTTTTTATTAATATTTTACATTTACGCTTTTATAGTCTTTAACCAGAATAAGGTAAATGCGTTTTTCTTCAAGATTTTACTTATCATCTGAGTAATAACAATAATAACTTAAGAATTTTCATTTTAGATGACTATGTGCATGTCAATAATTTTCAGACTTTTTGAAAGCAGTGATTTATCAGGAAAGCAAATACTTGATAAAATGATAAAAAAAGCATTTTGGTTGAGTGATATTCAAATGGGTAAGATCTATGTTTTTCTGAAAACAATGAAAATAACAAGCTCATTAAACTGTGTTTGTTATTTTACAGTTGGAATCCTTATATTGTGTGCTCTATACGTAATATTTCCAGTAGCTATTCCAATTATGTTATCGTGGTTTATTTCAAATAATTCAACATATGAAAAAGTTTTGCCATTGAAGACTCAACTTTTTCTTGACGAAAATGAATACTTTTATGGCATTTTTGTCCTACATTTTTTTATTGTTATGTTACTTGTTTTAGTTGCCGAATCAATCAATTATTATCAATGTTTGTACGCAGGCGTTATCATTGGACAGCTTCAATGTTTAGAGTACGTGAAAACTATTGAATTATTTTTCAAGTAGATTTTATAAGTTTGTCTCATAATTTGACGAATCACTATGAAATGTAGATATTACTTGAATGAAATTGACAATGAATTCAACCGCAAGATCCCTGAGCTTCGTGAAACTAAAACCAACTTTATTTGTGAAAAACTCAAGGCGATAATTCGTCGACATCAAAATTGCGTTGAGTAAGTTTTTTATAACTCAAGAAAACGTTATCTTCACAACATATAGTATTATTTACGAAAAACTAAATCTTTTCGTTATTGATCAATTCTGAAGCTCATTACAACTCGAGCTAGACAATGGATTAGTTTTTGCATATGACTATTTCTAGTAAATATAAAAAATTTTTCAGTGCCGATCAGTTTTCATATAAAGGATTTTATGATTTTAGGCTTTTTCAGATACTTCATTCCATGGCGAGTCCTTCAGCACTTGGAATAATAGTATTAGATACTTTTATTCTTATTGTAACTGGAACATGGGTATGTATTCAAAGATAGTGAAATCAATTGCAGCAAATCCACTTTGGTTTAAATTCAGATGGTCATCTCACTGGCAAATTCGGACGTAACCGAAGCTGGAAAAATGTTTGTCGTATTTAGTTCCGTTTTGATTGTTATTATTGAAATATGTATTCCAAGTCAATTGATGAGCAATGCCAGCTATGCTTTTTTTCTCCGATGGTACAGATGACCTTTTATGCAAGTAAAAAATGTATGTAATTAGCTGAAATTAATTCGTGTAATTTTTATTTCAGCTATTGCATTAACTGGTACGATTATCCGGTAAAAGCTCGGCTGATGTTGATAATGATAATGGCAAAGTCAATAAAACCTCTCGTATTATCAGCTGGGCCAACGATTGAATTGAATTTTGACACTTGCAGTAGTGTAAGCTGATTAATTTTTGATAAATTGAAAATCATAATAAAAAAATCTATTTTGTAGGTAATAAAAGCAACGATTTCGTACGTCGCAACTTTCAGATCATTGTATGCTTCTTTATAAATATATGTAGTAAAAAATTTAAATAAAAATAAATTGGGCCAATACCATTTGATTTCAAGCAAAATATAGCTTTTGAGCCTCATAAATATTAATGCCTACTGAAGTTAATTTAGACTTTAACGATCTAAGACAAAATAAGAGAATTTGAGTAATACCAAACATTTATTAGTGGTGATTTAATTCGAAATGCACCCTGCCAGTGATTTGTATTATTTTTAGCATGAAAATGCACAACTTCTAAGTTTTAACATTCTTGTTATAAATAGGTATTTTCGACTCTAATACTTTAAGTATTGTCTGAATAAATCGAAATAAGGTTCAACTGAAAATGTTGATAATCAATCTAATTTTGAAATATCGATTCAACAGCGATGGAATAGCGAAAGAATAAATTTACGACAAAACTGTGTTAATATTTGGTTTTGAAATGAATGATTAGAAACAGGTTTTTTTCACAGTCACGAAAAAATAAATGATATTTTCAAATATTTTATTATTTTTCCAAAAATTAAAGGATCTTTTAATTGAAGCTTTTAACAAATTACACAAAGTAAACATATAATGAAAGCAAAATTCTTGAGACCAAAATTCGTGCAAATCTCGAGCTTATCATTTACTGCGATTATGTAATGATGTTGAGCGATGTTTCAGTCCTTTTTTTGACAACGATTTGCGAGAAATATTACATTCGAAGTGTTTGCTTCAATTATGCACAGCATTTATGTGAGTTTTGAGGTGATGTTTTAGACCAAATGATTTGATTTGAGATAACTGTCACATTCAAAGGTCTTGCTTCAATTATAAACTGTCACAACGTGACTTTTGAGTACATTCTGGTATGCAAATGATTTATGACAAATCTCACATTCGAAGGGTTTGTTCTGATTATTTACTACATTTATGTGACGATTAAGGTTACTTTTTTCTCTAAATGATTTACGACAAATATCACATTCAAATGGTATTCTTCGATTATGAACTCTCGTTATGTGCTTACTGAGATCTATCGGAATTCCAAATGATTTGTGACAAATCTCACATTCGAAAAATTTCCTATTTTCATGCACTGTAATTATGTGCTTTTTAAGACAATTTGTTCGTCCAAATGATTTTTAGCGAATATCACATTCGAATCGTTTGCATGGATTATGTGTTGCATTTATGTGAGCTGTAAGGTCACCCTTGCGGCTAAATGATATGTGACAAATCTCACATTCAAAAGGTTTGATGCGATCATGGACTGCATTTATGTGCTAAATGAGGAAATTTTTTTATCCAAATGATATGTGACAAATGTCACATTCAAAAGCTTTAAGACAATTATGTACTTAATTTATGTGCCTTTTGATATTACTTTTTTTTTTAAATGATTTAAGACAAATCTCACATTCCCAAAGTCTAATGCTATTGAGTGTCGTATTGAAATTTCTCTTTTGACTCTCGTCTGATTTGGTTTGAGATGTTATTATTCTAGTTATTTTCACTTCATTATTTTCATCGGATTTCGATGGGAAATTAACTCGAAATTGACAATTAGTATCATAATTATATCCTTTTTTTATCAAAATTTGTATACTTTTTTTATTTAAGCAACTCGTAAAATCTTGGTATTCTTTTTTCACGTTATGTGGCAGTTCAAGTTTGAAATATGTGCACTCTAAATCAATTAATATTTTTTCATCTAACTTTTTGGGTAAAGCATTGGTCTCATTGAAGTGATTTGCCTAAAATTAAAATTCTATCATAGTTTTAGATTTTAGAAAAATAGAGTTAAATTCTAGATCATTGCACTCACCATTAATTCATTAAGCGACAATGTTTCAAAGTTTTCGGTTTTGCAAGATTCTATAGAATTTAAATTGTAATTATCGCCGGCATCTGGATAAGTACCGTTAGGTTCTTCCTTCACCCTGAAAATAATCAAGTTTTATGAAATGATCGTTTGAAAATATCATATCATGTACAAAAATAGTTATACCTAACAGTGTCCTTTCTGTTTTCCATCATTCACTCGATTATATTTTTTCTTTAACTGTGAATTTCCACAATATGAACGGGAAAAATATTTGTGGTTAATCGATCTTCGAGTCTGCACCTCGGTTTTAGGTTGATATTTGTACGCTTTTACTGATATTATTTGCAAAAACTTACTTACTGAGGAATCCTGTTTCTTGGCAGGGCTGTATGCCCTGTACATTAGCGAGGATAAGGTGTAACTCTATACGATTGGGGTAGCTCCTTGAGGATACTTTCCCCCTCCCTTGTCAACTTTTGATACGTAGTCACGTTACACGTACTGCTATACATATATAATGTAAGTGCTCGCAAGTCATTGTAAATACACCCAAATTTCAATCGAAAATTAATTTATAGCACTGCGTGGCATAAGTTCACATTTATGGCACGCTTTTCGGTGGCATAAGTCGCACATTATGGCACCGCTACGTTCGCATCACACTCGCATACGCTCGTGCGCTAACCTCACTTTGCGGTACCAGAAAGTGCGACTTATGCATCGGAAAAGGGGGCATAAATGTGAACTTTGCACAGTACTATAAAACGTTGTTCGATACTCGGGCCATAGGGGACACTTTTCGGCCCAGCTATTAGGACCCTCGCTGCGCTCGGGCCCTAAACTACGCCGTGCCAAAAAGTGTTACTTATGGCACTTGTATCGAAAATTACTATTATGCAACCACAAAATTTACTGTGATGGTCAACAAAATTTTTTTTTCTGAAATTATGTACTTTTGAAGAGTACTGTGAAAAGTGAAAATCCTGAAAGTTTCAACCCTCTAGGTCCAACCCTATTGGATTTTCAGGGCCTTATAGTTATGATCGTTTGAACATTAAAAAAACGTATAAATTTTCCATGTTTTGTACAGATTTTCTCGTTTTTTTATGTTTAAACGATCATAACTTTTGAACTACGCATTGGATCTCAAATCTGAGCCCGGTTTTGGAAAGGGCATTAAATTCTACATGTATTTGAATTGCAAAGTTTTTCTAAAGCTCGAAAAATGGAAAAAATCCCACTTTAAATTCCTACGTCCTGAGAGTTAATGGGTTAAATGTAAATATCGATTTTAATTTTAAGGCATGGTTTCAAACTGTGCCTATGGGTTATAAAACGTACAAATCATGTTTTTATATCACAAAGAAGTGATCTAAATTTCTGGAGCAAGGATTTTTAACGTTTGGGAAATAACGGACACCCTACTGACTATGTGAAATTTAAATAAAATTTCCAATTAAACTTTCACTGGAGTTATTTTAAAATAATTGAATTATTCATTAGTCGTTTTACTCGCTCGTGTAATAGTCATTAGTATATAATACTCGCTCATGTAATAGTCGTGTAATTTGTTTTTGTTTCATTTTCATCATACGTATATTGGTATTACAAAAATTTGGTCTGACAAACAACATTATCAACAACAACGACATTTTTCATTCTGATATTGCAAAATTCCGTTTCCCTCATTGGCAATGACAACGAATGAAACCTTCAAGTCACTCCGTGGCATTATCTACGTGAACTTCATATGAATTTAATGATTAAACTTTTACTAGGGTTTTGTTAATATGAATGAATTATTCATTGGTCGTTTTACGCATGTAAATTTTTACACAAGTATGAGTTCGAAAAAATTTTTTTTATTTGTTTTTATTCTATTTCCATCATACGTGTATTGTATTAAAAAATAGGTCTGACAAGCACCAATAATATTATCAATATCAACAACATGGATCATTCAGATATCGCTAACATAGAGGAAGAAGCTCGAAAATGTATGGTAGTCTTAGGAGCTTCTCAATTTTCTTTGTTCGTATTCATTGCAAAATGTACGTTTTTGTGGCCAGCCCAAAATTCTCTTACGAAATCAATAGGAAGATTTTTTATTAATTTATACTTGTCAACATTGACAATTTCTTCGGTATGTATTTTTAATAGTGAAAAATACCAGATGAATTTAATAAATGAAATCGTTCAATGTAAAAAAAGTATTATAAACCTGTGAATTTCTATTTAATATTGGACTCTATATTCAGGTCCTGAAAGTATTTGAGGAATGTAAAAAGGAAAATATCAACAGTAACAGTATAATTGAATGTACTTTGCAAATTTTATTATTTACATTAATATTATACGTTTACACTCTTACAGTGGTTGACCAGAGTAAGGTAAATAAGTTTTTTTTCTTTAAAATATTACTCGATGCAGCAGTTTAATGGAAATAATTATTCAACAATCTTCATTTCAGATGACTAAGTGCATGTCAATAAGTTTAAGACTGTTTGAAAGCAGCGATTCATCGGGGCAACAAATATTTAATAAAATTTTCAAAAAAGCTTTCCGGTTTGGTAATATTGAAGCGGGTAATAAATACGTGTTTCAGAAAAAAATAATAAAATTTTTTATAAACTTCGTTCGTTACTTTCCAGTTGGCGTCCTTTTATTGTGCACAATATATGTTTTATTTCCAGTAGCTAACCCAATCGTTTTGTCGTGGTTTTCTTCAGATAACCATACATATGAAACTATTTTACCATTGAAAACCCAACTTTTTCTCGATGAAAATAAATACTTTTATTGCATTTGTGTAGTACAGTTTTTTGTAGCTATTTTACTCGTTCTTGTTTCGGGAGTTATGAATTATTATCAATGCATGTGCTCAGGCGTCATCATTGCACAGTTTCGATGTTTAGAGTACGTAAAACTTATTATTGAATTATTGTTTCAAAAGTTATACAATAATTTTTTTTTTATAATTTAATGAATTACTAATAGCGTATTATGAAATGTAGATATTACTTGAATGAAATAGATAACGAATACAATTACAAGATCCTTAGGATTGATGAAACTAAAACCAACTTGATTTGCGAAAAACTCATGGAGATTGTTCGTCGACATCAGGATTGCATCAAGTAAGTTAGTTTTCATTCGAGTAAATTTCATTTTAAAGCTCACTATATATTATATCAAAATTCGATCAGGAAATTAAATTAGCTTATGACGACTGAACATCAAACTTGATGAAATAATTTATTGACGGATTTTATGATTTTAGACTTTTTCAGATATTTCATTCCATGGCAAGTCCTTTGACACTTGGAGTAATAGTAATAGACACAAGCGTTCTCATTTTGACTGGAACATGGGTAAGTATTCAAAGATAAGTGAAGGTAATCTCAACAAACTCACTTTGATATTAATACAGATGGTAATTTCATTGGCAAATTCGGAGTTGACCGAAGCTGCAAAAATGTTTGTAGCATTCACCTCTGTTTTCATTGTTATTGTACAATTATGTATTCCAAGTCAATTGATGAGCAATGCCAACTACGGTTTTTTTCTTCAATGGTAAAAATGAACTTCTATACAAGTAAAAAATGTATGTAATTAGCTGAAATTAATTCGTGTAATTTTTATTTCAGCTATTGCATTAACTGGTACGATTATCCGATAAAAGCTCGACTGATGTTGATAATGATAATGTCAAAGTCAATAAAACCTCTCGTATTAGCAGCTGGGCCAACGATTGAATTGAATTTTGACACTTGCAGTAGTGTAAGCTGATTAATTTTTGCTAAATTGAAAATTATAATCAGTAAAATCTATTTTACAGATAATAAAAGGAACGATTACGTATGTGGCAACTTTCAGATCATTGTATGCTTCTTTGTAAGCGTATGTAGTAAAAAACTTGAATAAAAAGAAACTGTACCAATACTATTAGAATGCAAGCAATATCGCTCGTAAGCTCCAAAAATCGATTTTGAAACATATTAAAATTATTGTTATAAAAAAGATTTTTTTCTAAAACTTGAAGTCTTTTGTGAAAACGATTCAAGTCATGTAATGAACAGATTTTTTTTTTTTTTTTTTTTTTTGTGAACATGAAAAATTTGTTGTATGTGATGACATGAAAGTCTTCAAATGTTATTAAAATTATGGAAACTACCATCGCCCTCTAGCAGAGGTTTGAGGTTGGCATTTTTCCTACTTATTTCTCTGCAGTTTACCAATTTTTTGCTCCCTGGGCACGTATTCTTCAATACTTTGCTGAAGTCTATACTCATATACAAGATATTAAATATTAATAATATAATATTATAACATAAAGAAAATAATGAAAATAGTAAAATGTCAGTCAGTAATTATAACATCAGTGTGAAGGACGATTACGCTGAGGTCACCCACGTGTCGTGGATTTCACGGGCCGTTCGATCGATTCGGCATCCTTTACGACAGGTAGCTCGAACGACAAGCTTTGTGACACTATTCATATAAAATTCTTATGAATTTGATGATTAAACTTTCAATAAGGCTTTGTTAACATGAGTATATTATTCATTGCTCGTTTCACGTATGTAATTGTTTACACCCTAATACTCGTACGTAAAAACTATTTTTTATTTATTTTTGATTCATTTTCTTCATATGTGTGTTTATTATCTGATCGATCTGCAATTCAGAAAATTATTTTTCATTAAAAAAAATTGATCTACCACTCAGAAAATTATTTTTCATTTAAAACATGGTCCATTCAGATATAGATAACATAAAGGAAGAAGCCCGAAAATGCGTGGAAGTCTTAGAAGTTTCTCGATTTCCTTTGTTTGTATTCTTTACAAAATATACGTTTTTATGGCCAGCCCAAAATTCAAGTACGAAATCTATCGGAAGAGTTTTCATCAATTTATCATTATCAGCTTTGGTGATTTGTTCAGTATGTATTTTTAACAAAAAGACTATATGTCTAAATAATTTAATATAATCGTCAAATGTACGAAGAATATTAAATTCCTTAAATATAAGACTATTGAATTATTATTGAGTGTATAAACTTTTTTTAAATATTAGTCTGTATATTTAGGTCATAAAAATATACGAGGAATGTAAGAAGGATAACATTGACAAAAACAGTATAGTTGAATGTACTTTACAAATTTTATCGTTTTTATCGATATCGTACGTTTACACTTTTGTAATCATTAACAAGTGGAAGGTACGTAGTTTTTTTCAATTAATTTGTTTAAAAAAGGTTATTATTTGTCAAATTTTATTTCAGATGTTTTTATGGGTTTGTCAATAATTTTTAGACTATTACAAAGCAGTGATTCAGCAGCGAAACAAATATCCGATAAAATAATTAAAAAGGCTCTCTGGTTAGGTTCTATTCAAGCGGGTAAACTAGATTTTCACTTTTGCTTAATTTACCCATAAGATTTTTTTGAATGTAATAAATACGTTTTTTTTAACAATAATAATAATAATGATTAAAATTATAATTATAAGGTCACTAAAATCCATTTGTTACTTTACAGTTGGCTTTCTTATAATGGGTGCAGGCTACGTTACATTTCCAGTCCTTTATCCTTTGATTTTGTCAAAGTTATTTCCAGATAATCTCATATACGAAAAAGTTTTACCGTTGAGGACCGAATTTTTTTCTCGATGAAAATGAATACTTTTATTGTATTTTTATCATACAGTTTTTTATAGTAATTTTACTTGCGGCTCTCTCGGCAGCCATCAATAATTTAGTATGCTTGTGCGCAGGCATTATTATTGGACAGCTTCAATGTTTAAAGTACGTTAACATTTTTGAATTATTTATCCAGATAGCTTTTATTTCATGAATCTCAAACTACTTCATTATGATATTTAGATATTACTTAGATGAAATAGACATTGAGTTCGAACATAAGATTTCTGAACTTGATGAAACTAAAACCAACTTGATTTGTGAAAATCTAAAAACGATTGTTCGTCGACATCAGAATTGCATCAAGTAAGTTATTTTTTAGCCGAGAACACTATCTCTAAACGTCTTATCCAACAATTAAGTATACACATGTGAAGCGGTTAAAAATAGTGTTTGTGTCAAAACTTGAAGAACTAATTTATTAGTGGATTTTAGGCTTTCTGAGATGTTTCATTCCATGATCAAGCCTTCAGCATTTGGAATAATAGTATGTGCCATATTCGTTCTTATTTTAACTGGAACATGGGTAAGTATTCAAAGATAATTAGAGAATCTCATAAAACTCACTTTAATGAAAATACAGATGGTAATTAAAGTGGCTAATTCGGAGTTGACTGAAGCGGCAAAAATGTTTTTTGCATTTAACGCTGTTTTGGCTATTGTTTTTGAAATGTGTATCCCAAGTCAATTGATGATTAATGCCAGCGATGCTTTTTTTCTTCGAAGGTAAAAATGAACTTCTATACAAGTAAAAAATGTATGCAATTTCTTAAAAGTATTTTATATAATTTTTACATAGCTATTGCATAAATTGGTATAATTATCCAGTGAAAGCTCGGAAGATTTTAATATTTATTATGGCAAAGTCAATGAAACCCTTTGCATTGGCAGCTGGGCCGACGATTGAATTAAATTTTGACTTTTGTCGTTCTGTAAGCTAATTAATTTTAGCTTCATTAAAAATGGTAATTAACAAAATTTATTTTACAGGTAATAAAAGCAACGATTTCGTACGTGGCAACATTCAGATCTTTGTATGCTTCTATGTAAACATATAAGCGTCTCTGTTTTCTATAGAAATTAATACCACACCAATGTTGCTATTAAAAACTGTAATTTATTAAACACAAATAATATCTGTAGTAGTAGCGAGCAACAGCTTTTGAATAAACGTTCAACTTCTAATGAAACATTGTATATGGCACAGATAAATTTTTAATAATTTACCCGATCAACCACAAACGGCAAGTCTACTTTGTTTTAAGTACACTAAAAAATTTTAAAAAAAAAATATCTTAATATCATAAAATTAAACGTTTGTGCGGTAAACTTCAATGAACTTTCCTAATTTGGAGTCAGAATTGTGTTAAAATATTTCATGTATAAATTCTTTCCAGATTATCACGAATAATTTTTTCCATCGAGATCTTTTGATACTTTTTATGTCAACGATATTTTTTATGGCAATTTTTTTGAATTTTGAGGAAAATTTAGTTTTTGTAAAAAAGTATGTAAATTTTGAATATTTTTTGTGCGAGAAACTTACCTTGAAAATCCACGCGAGAGAAGGGCAGACGATAAAATTTCGGTATACAAACAGCACATCGAGCTATTATCATTCAGTCGATTCTTGCCATCGATACGCCAAAGAGATCATCTTCTGTCATGTCGAAATTATTGCTAATCGTTGCTCTGCTGCTGCTGCTCGTGTCGATAAGCTCGTCAGATAACACGGATTCGCCCGACCAGGAGGAAGTTCCGCACTTTTTTCAAATGCTCGACAAAGAAGACGCGAAAATGTGCTGCACACAGTGCTTTGACGAAAAGACGTGCTTTATATCAATCGAGAAGAGACAGGGTATCTGCCGTGGCAGCCTAGATCAAACGCAGATTGGAAGAGTGTGAGTCTGAAGCGAAAAATTAAACACGTAATCAAACATCCACGTCGATAACGATCAGCGTTTTTAATTTGCTCGTGCGTACATAAAAAATTCGCAGCGATTACCCGGGCGGCCGAATGATCGCGACCTCCAAGCTGCCGAACGACATGTGGAAGCTGCTCTGGATCGACACCGAGGACGATCCCGTGCTCAATAACCGCGTCTTCAGCTGGAACAAATGCGTCTGGAAGTCGAAGGTGCGCACCGACTACAGCGTGGATGGCGCCGCGGTGGTCGACAAGCTCGTCGATTTGACGCACAAACAAGAGGTGCTGGTCTCGCTCGAGCCGGTCGGGTGCACCTTTCAAAGTTGCGACATCACGTTTCTCCTGAAGGAATCTTTCTTTGGAGACTTACAAAAAAAGACCCGCGATTCCCCTAAGGCGACGCCGAAGCCGAAGTTCGAGAAGGAAGACCTCTGAGAGTATTCTCTCGAGTGGAGAAAAAATAAATGTTCACAGTTGTCTATTTTGTATACTCTTCTTTAATAATTTGCGAATAACGATTTACCTTACAAATAATGATTGATAAATTGAAATTATATGTGTGATTGTAAACAAAGTAATTATTTACTTTGTTAATCCTAGCCGAGTTCATCGAGTTTTCTTACGTCTGTTTATCTGTTCTCGAAGGCTCACAAAATGTATTAATTATATCCGATCACTTATTAAACATCGATGATTCTTGATGAAACTATTGAACGACGGGTCCGTGAGGTATCGCATCTAGCTCGAGATGCACGTAACTATAATATCATCAAGGAGTTTCAGCAGCAGCTGAAAGAAAAGCGGCTTCGAATTTCGATATCTTATTCGATCGATCGATCCTGCAAGCTTTTTACCTGGGCAATTTGAAAAAAATTACATATTTGTTGGGAAAGAATGAGGGGATGGAAAAGATATCTGAGCTTTTATCCTTTGAATTTCCCTACTTTACTTCGTGTTTGCTAATTTCGTGCTATGGCTGATATAGGCACGAGTTTTGTGAAGGTAAAAAATACATTCGTTAGACAGCTGTCATTACTTCATATATAATAGCGCGAGAGCCAACCACTGACGAATGAAGAAAAACTAACTTCTCAACTACTAATGGTGAATGGGGAGGTAGAGATCAAGGCAGATATAAGCAAAGAACCAATCACAGTAGTGTCAGGAACGTGGATATACTTATCTTAGCCGGAATCCCAATGCGGAGTTGAAGAATAATCCTCGTTTATTGAAATTTTCAACTAGGATACCAATTGGAGGCATATAATTTGGGGACCAACTGAAATATGAGTTTAATAATGATAAAACAATGACGGAACGAATTGACGATAAAACTATGTCAATATATTTGATTTTAGGTACGAATGGTTAAAAACAGGTTTTTTACAGTCACAACAAAATAAATAATAGTTTCAAATATTTTATTATTCTTCACCTAATTAAAGAATCTTCAAATGAAAACTTTTCTAAAATTGCAAAAAGTACTCAAGTGATGTCAAAGTCTCATTGCGTTCAAATTTCGTGCAAATTTCAAGCTATTTATTTGCTGCAATTAATATGTGTCTCTTGATTTTATTCTGCTTTTTAAATGATTTGTGATGAATATCGTACTCAAAGTGTTTCCTGTGATCATGCACAGTAATTATGTGAGGGTATTCTTGCGGCCAAAAATCAATGCGGCCAAGTTTGATGTACTGCTGTTATATGAGCTGTGAAGTTACTTTTTTCGCCAAATGGTTTGTGACAAATATCACACTCGAAGGGTTTAATTCGATTATGTACTGCATTTATGTGGTTAATGAGGTTACTCTTGTATGCAAATGATTTGTTACAAATCTCACACATGAAGGGTTTTTTATGATCATGTACTACATTTACGTGAAATTTGAGGTTTCCTTTTAGTCCAAATGATTTGTGACAAATATCACACCTGAAGGGGTTTCTCTGATCGTGTACTGCATTTATGTGAGTTTTGAGATGATCTTTTTGTCCAAATGATTTGTGACAAATATCACATTTGAAGGGCTTTTTACGATCATGTACTGCATTCACGTGCCGTTTGAATTGATAATGATATCTAAATGATTTGTGACAAATGTCACATTCGAAGGGTCTGCTACGATCATGTACTAAATTTATGTGCCTTATGAAATTAATTGTTTGTCGAAATGATTTACGACAAATCTCACTTTCGTATGGTTTAATGCTGTTATGTGTCATGCTAATGATTCTTTTTTGATTCGCGTTTAATTTGTTTCGAGATGTTTTTCTAGTTATTTCTACTTCCTTGTATTCTACAGATTTTGACCAGGATCGAACTAAAAATCTACGATTATTCTCATAATCGAATTCTTTTTTATCAAAATAATTATACTTTTTTTATTAAAGTAGCTCGTCGAATCTTGGCATTCTTTTTTTACTTTAAGTGGCAGTTCAGGTTTGACATATTTGCACTCTAAATCCATTAATACTTTTTCATCTAACTTTCCGGGTAAAGCATTGGTCTAATTGATGTGATTTGCCTAAAATTAAAATTGTATAAAATTTTTGGTTTGTAGAAAAATAGAGTTAAATTCTAGATCATTGCTCAAGTTTTCGTTTTTGCAAGATTTTATTGAATCGAAATTGTGATCGCCATCTGCATCCGTCCAAGTATCGTTAGGTTCTTCCTTCACCCTGAAAAGAATCAAGTTTTATGAATTGATAGCATGAAAAAATTTCATGTTATGCACCATAATAATTATACCTAACAGTGTCCTTTCTGTTTTCCATAATTCGCTCGATTATAGTTGTATTTTCATTGGTAATTTCTATGATATGAACGAAGAAAATGTTTGAGGACGATCTTCGAGTAGCGGATACTATACCTCGATTTTGAGGCCTGTTCTCTTTTTCTGATATTATTTGTAAATACTTAACTATCAGAAACTCGACTTATTGTTAGCGACCGAACGCACCGATTGTATTTCAGCAATATTATTGCGCGATTGTGATAGCTTCAACCTATATTCTCGATTCTTACCCCGGCGTACCCGTTCGGTTACGTATATCCTTTTGGCTGCAGGTCCGTTCCTGTACGTCCAGGGTCTACCTGTAATGAGCATGCAACACGGGAGGGGAAGATAGTCACACGCACATTCAGAAATTATTACTCTCTATTAACAATAACAACTACCAGGTTTATTCTCATTCAATAAACGTTATACGCGGCCTCAGAGAGTACCCGCATACGTCGACGGCAGACGCGTAGATCGTAGCACACGATGTCGAGATCTTCTCCTTTGGTCCAGATCCACCTTTGGTTGTCCTTGTGGTCTGCACGGCCGTTGGATCCACTGGTTCTCTCTCGCGCACTCGGGTCGACTTGTACCGGTACTCGCACCCTTCACTGGGGCGACGTAGCATCTTACTACCCGCGCGGTACTCGTCAATCCGACGTAGACATTCCCGAGGATGTCGCGCTTAACTCGCACACTTCAGCTCCGTTCGATCTTAAAGCAAATCTTCGACTCTCTCTGTTCATATGTACGCTCTCGTATCTCAACGTATACGCGTGTTTACGTTCTATCTTTTCGCCCTTGGCGCTCACATGGAATCATATTAAAAATACAATAAATTAATAACGATTCTTATAACTAATAATATATACTCAGCAAGTCGACGATGGTTCGTCAGGGCGGCCCAACAGATAATGCCAGTTCCGGCATTACATAGCTTCTTGAAGATACTTTCCACCTTTCCCGTCGAATTTAATTCCCATACGCAGTAGTGTACTGCGATACATGTGTAGGTTCCCGCGTGTCATTGAAACTACACCCAAATTCAAATTGAAATTTGATACATCGAATTTTCAAAATTTACTTATACGCTTGTGATATATGTAAGGAAACATTCAATCAAAAAACAAATATACATAATGGTATTATACACGCACGATGTCAGGAATAAAGTTCAATTGGTGATTGCCCACATATTTGACCAAACAAACCAAACTTGATCGTGTCATATATCGGAAATTTGATCTAGCTTACAGATATCACAAAGCTTCTCCAAGCAAAATAATACACAATCATTTCGATAGTTTTCAATATTTTATTGCCGTGCTATTGTAATTTATTCAAATTAAAAATTTTTTATTTTATTAGTCATACTAAGATTGAAATGTTTAATATTCATGAATCGCCCTTAATAAGATTTACATTATATTATGTAAGCCCTAAAGTATATGTAACAAATGGTCGTCGCAGTGAGAAGTTATACTTTCCACTATAATTGAAAAAGAGATATAAATGAAGTGTATCGTAAAAAACAGAAAGAAAAAATTTTACTTTGCTTATTCATTCAGCTGAGTTTATAACGAAGTGCTTCTATTGTTAAAACAATGCGAACTTGTAAACACGATATCTCAATAACCGTTCAATCGATTGTGTCCAAATTTATACGATGCCGATGACTCGAAGATAGGCTGTATAAATTTTGATATTGATATGTCCATTTATAATATATTTTTTAATAATTAACCCATATTTGTTCATATGTGAACCTTGAACTTTGAACCCTACGGATTTCGAATTGCATATTCGACCCATAGTTTGCCCCCGGACTAGTAATGAAGGAAGTGAATCGTAAAAGAAAGAAAGAAAAAATATTACAGTTAAAGTTCCATTAGATATTGTTCGCATGAATGAATTCTTTATAAGTCGGTTTTCACATCTTATTTTTTGAAAATATAATACTCCTTCATAATTGTTATTTTCCATTTGTTTTTGTGACATTATGTCCCTGTTTGAATTATAAAAAACTTGATCCGCCACTCTGAAAATTATTTTTCATCAGAAACATGGTTCATGCAGATATCGCTAACATAGAGGAAGAAGCCCGAAAATTCACGGAGGTCTTAGGAGCTTTTCGATGTCCTTTGTTTGTATTCACTGTAAAATTCACATGTTTGTGGCCAAGCCAAAATTCACGTACGCACTCTATAGGAAGATTTTTTATTATTTCACTATTATTAGCTCTGCCGATTTGTTCGGTAAGTAAATTCAATAAAAATTCAATAATAGAATTATTATAAGCGTATACAAGTTTTTTTAATATTAGACTATATATTTAGGTCATGAAAGTATTTAAGGTATGTAAAGAGGAAAACATTGACAGTAGCAACATAATTGAATGTATTTTACAAATAGTACTATTTTCAATAATATTGTACGTTTACACTTTTATAGTCTTGAATCGGAGTAACGTAAGTGGGTTTTCTTCTTCAAGATGTTACTTAATTAATGAGCTCAATAAAAATTAATAATCTTTATTTCAGATGACTATGTACATGTCAATAATTATCAGACTTTTCGAAAGCAGTGATGCAGCAGGGAAACTAATACTTGATAAAATGATAAGAACATCTTTCTTTTTGAGTACTATTCAAATGGGTAATATCTATGTTTTTCCGAAAACAATAACAATAATTAGCTCATTAAACTTTGTTTGTTATTTTACAGTTGCTGTCATTTTATTGAACACAATCTATTTTCTATTTCCAGTAGCTATCCCTATCATTTTATCATGGTTAATTCCAAATAACCCATCATACGAAAAAGTTTTGCCGTTGAAGATCGAACTTTCTTTTGACGAAAATAAATACTTCCACTACGCATTTATCTTAGAGTTTTTTATCATTATTTTACTCTTTGTAGTTGCGGGGGCAATCAATTATTATCTATGTATGCACGTAAGCGTTATCATTGGACAATTTCATTGTTTAGAGTGCGTAAAATATTTTTTGAATTATTCATCAAGTAGCTTTTAAAGGACTAATACCGGTTGAACTTTTTTGAAATATTTTTTATTTTATTATTACATTTTCGAATTGTTCTTATTTCGGAGAACCAGCTCCTAAAATTTGGTACAGAAATTTGGACTTCAAGTCGGTCATTTCAGGCTTGAGTACAAGCTTTTACGCGGCATTCAATGGCATTTGAAAAATTTCAACGCGTTTATCTCGAGATGGTTATCTCTCCGGATGTACTCGGCCGATCTTTATAAAATTTTACAAACTTTTTCATTAATGTGTGATACATGACAATACACCAGAAAATTTCAGAAAAAAGAAAAATTGTAATAAGTGTGAGATGATAAGGAAATTTAAAAAAGGATATTATAGAAGAAAATTTCAAACCTTCACCATTTTGTGTTTTAAATTAAATGATAATTTTTTTCTGGTATATTGTCATGTATCTCACATTAATGAAGTGTTTAAAATTTGGTAAAGTTTGGCTGAGTGGATTCTGAGATTAACTTTCCGCCATTGAAAAATCACTTTTTACGAAAATGATGTGTGTTTCAAGAAAAAAGACTAAAAAAATTAAAAAAAGAATGTTTTTGAATACTTTTTTCTAACCTCAACATCAAGCAATAAATGGTATGTAAATATATAATAAACGAGCTGAGAAAATGAATGATGAAAATAGCTTTTTTTAATTTTTTTCGACTGGTAATAGTCCCTTAAATAATTTTCTTCCTAATTACTAATTTTTTACAATACAATTTAGATATTACTTGAATGAAATAGATAACGAATACAATTACAAGATCCTTAGGATTGATGAAACTGAAACCTACTTGATTTGTGAAAAACTCAAGGGGATAATTCGTCGACATCAAGATTGCATTAAGTAAGTTGTTTTTTTGTTTTTTACTCGAGAAAACTTCATCACGGATTATTCATGATTTTAGGCTTTTTGAGATGGTTCATTCCATAGTGAGTCCTTTAGCACTTGGAGTAATAGTATTAGACACTTTTATTCTTGTTCTAACTGGAACATGGGTAAGTATTCAAAGATAAGTGAAGATAATTTCAACAAACTGATTTCGATGTTAATATAGATGGTAATTACACTAGAAAATTCGGACTTAGTGGAGGCTGTAAAAATGTTTTTATTTTTTAATGCTGTTCTAATTGTTATTATTGAAATGTGTATTCCAAGTCAATTGATGAGCAATGCCAGCTATGCTTTTTTTCTCCAATGGTACAGATGACCTTTTATGCAAGTAAAAAATGGGTGTCATTAGCTGAAATGAATTCGTGTAATTTTTATTTCAGTTATTGCATAAACTGGTACGATTATCCGATAAAAGCTCGGCGGATGTTGATAATGATAATGAAAGTGTCAATGAAACCTCTCGTATTAGCAGCTGGACCGACGATTGAATTGAACTTTGACACTTGCAGCAGTGTAAGTTGATTAATTTTTTCTCCACTGAAAATCGCAATTTGTAAAATCTGTTTTACAGGTAATAAAGGGAACGATTTCGTACGTGGCAACTTTCAGATCATTGTACGCTTCTTTGTAAACGTATTGTAATAACTTGAATAAAAAGAAATTGTATCAATCATAATGGCTCCTGAAACTAAAAAAACTATAAAAAAAATCTTCTCGATACAATCAAAATTAACAAAGAGGCATTTGAAAATTGACAAAATTGACAATATGCCATTTTTAGTATGATGCGGAATCATGATAAATTTTTAAAGCAAATTTTCCAAATTTGGTTGAAAATTATCATTTAGTTCACTAGATGAGCGTTAATTCTCTCCGGTCTAACAGAGTGGTGGAATGTGTATACGCATAAGAAATTCCGGCGTCCCATCAGACAGAATTACCACTCACCTAGTGTACTACATTTATAAAACGTTTGAACAAATTTGGAGCGGGAAACTGACTTTGAAAATCCACGCGAGAGAAGGGCAGACGATAAAATTTCGGTATACAAATAGCACATCGAGCTGTTGTCATTCAGTCGATTCTTGCCATCGATACGTCAAAGAGATCATCCTCTGTCATGTCGAAATTATTGCTAATCGTTGCTCTGATGCTGCTCGTTGCAATGAGCTCGTCGGATTACACGGATTCGCCCGACCAGGAGGATGTTCCGCACTTTTTTCAATTGCCCGACAAAGAAGACGCGAAAATGTGCTGCGCTCAGTGCGTCGACGAAAAGACGTGCCTCTTCGTCACTGAGAATCAGAACGACACCTGCGCGAGCCTCATCGATTACGAGTCGATTGGATTGATGTGAGTTTGATATAAAAAAGTTAAACGTTGATAATCAACGGTTTTAATTTGCTCTTATACAAACATTCGCAGCAATTTCCCGGGTGGCCGAATGATCGCGACTTCTCACCATCTGAACAACAAGTGGCAGCTGCTATGGATCGAGAACGCGACCGACCCGGTGCTCAAGAGCCGCGACTTCAGTTGGAAGGATTGCGCCTGGAAGTCGAAGGTGCAAACTGACGACGACCTGGACCGACAACTCACGGAGATTCTAATGAGAGTGGTCTTCGATCCGAGTCACGACTACAACGTGCTGGTCTCCCTCGAGCAGGCCAATTGCGGCACCTTCAATTGCGACGTGACGTTTTATAAGAAGCGCCCAGGGGAATACATCCAGCCCAGCGCCAAGACCGTCGGCTGGCCCATAATCGCTAGGATTTTACAGCGTGGAGAGACGTGGGATCCGGCAGAGATCGAGAGGGAAGATCTGTGAGA
Source organism: Trichogramma dendrolimi (assembly GCA_034770305.1). NCBI lineage: Eukaryota > Metazoa > Arthropoda > Insecta > Hymenoptera > Trichogrammatidae > Trichogramma > Trichogramma dendrolimi. The sequence goes on along the minus strand of JAPMIB010000016.1, from coordinate 1,007,932 downwards.
ATATTTTTTTGAAGCGGCCAAAAAAATCTTCAAAAAATTATTATTTTTAAAGACATCTGTTTTAAATATTATTCTTTTATGTTGAACGAAAAAAAGATTATGTTTTAGATAATCAGTAATGTAACTGTCACATGCATCCGTCCATGTATCGTTTGGCTCTTCCTTTACCCTGAAATTAATCAGTTTTATGAAGTGATCGCTTGAAAAAATAGCATGTCATGCACAAAAATAGTTATATCTATAACAGTGTTATTTCTGTTTTCCATCATACGCTCGTTTATAGTTGTATTTTCATTGGGAATTTTTATGATATGAACGAAGAAATGTTTGAGGCCTATACTCTTTTTCTGATATTATTTGTAAATACTTAACTATCAGAAACTTGACTTCTTGTTAGCGACTGAACGTACTGATTGTATAGCGAGATTATCACGCGATTGTGATAGCTTCTTGAAGATCTTTTCCACATTTCCCGTTGAATTTAATTGCCATACACAGTAGTGTACTGCGATACTTGTGTAGGTTCCCGCGTGTCATTGAAACTACACCCAAATTGCAATCAAAAATTGATTTATGCAGTCACCAAATTTTTTTTATACACATGTCATAAATGCAAAAAAACATTCTATCAAAAGATAAATATACATAATGTTATTATACACGCACGATGTCAGAAATGAAGTTCAATTGGCCCACATACTTGACCAAACAATTGTGTAATTTATCGGAAATTTGATCTAGCAAAATAATACACAATCATTTCGATATTTTTCAATATTTTATTGCAGTGCTATTGTAATTTATTCAAATTAAAAAAATTTTTTTTAATAGTCATACTGAGATTGAAATGTTTAAGATTCATGAATCGCCCTGAATAAGATTTACATTATATTATGTAAGCACTAAAGTATATGTAACAAATGGTCGTCGCAGTGAGAAGTTATACTTTCCACTATAATTGAAAAAGAGATATAAATGAAGTGTATCGTAAAAAGAATAAAAAAAAATATTACTTTGCTTATTTATAATTAATTGAATACGAGATTAACGCAATATTGTAATATTTAGAGAATAATGTTAATAGTAAAAATACCACACGCCAATGTCATGCACGTGTCATTTTGTCAATTTGGCAACTTTAAGGCGGCGAGCTTACGCGAAATGAGTGGCATATATAAATTCGGGTAAATGAATTGTCACGTAAAGCCTCCCCAAATATGCGGTTGATAGCGGCCTACTTGTGGGGTTATTATTTCTTTGAATTTATTTTCCTTCGCCGGCGGTCGCAACGACGAACAGAATACTCAAGCCTGTCCCCCCAGTAGCGCTATCTATGCAAAATTTATATGAATTTTAGATTAAACATTCATTCGGTTTTGTTCGCATGAATAATTTTCATTGGTCGCTTCACACATTTTATTGTTGATGATATAATACTTGATTGAAACGATAATTTTTAATTAATTTTTGCGCGTCATATACCGGATCGTATTGAAAAAACTTGGTCTACTACTGTTAACAACATCATCAACATCAACGACATGTTTCATTCAGATATTGCTAAGTTAGAGAAAGAAGCCCGTAAATGCATGGAAGTTTTGAGAGCTTCTCGATTTCCTCTGTTTGTATTCCCCGCAAAATATACGTTTTTGTGGCCAGCCCAAAATTCACTTACGAAATCCATAGGAAGATTTTTTATTCATTTATACTTGTCAACTCTGGCGATTTCTTCGGTAAGTATTTGCAACGAAAAAGACCTGCTGAATAAATTGAAAAAATCGTTCTATGAAAGAAAAATATTTTATATTCCACAAATAAAAGCATTGAATTATTGTGAGCATACGTTAACTTTCTTCAATAATTAACTAAACCATATATTTAGGCTCTACAAATATTCGAGGAATGTAAAAGGGAAAATATTAACAGAAGCAGTATAATTGAATGTATTTTGCAAATTTTAATGTTTTTATTAATATTTTTACCTTTACACTTTTATAGTCTTTAACCAGAATAAGGTAAACGCGTTTTTCTTCAAGATTTTACTTAATTCATCCGATTAATAAAAATAATCATTCAACAATCTTCATTTCAGATGACTATGTGCATGTCAATCATTTTCAGACTGTTGGAAAGCAGTGATTCATCTGGAAAGAAAATATTTGATAAAGTAATTGAAAAGGCTTTTTGGTTGAGTACTATTCAAATGGGTAAGATCTATGTTTTTTCTGAAAACAATGACAATAATAAGCTCGATAAATTTCGTTCGTTACTTCACAGTTGGCATTCTGATGCTGTGTTCAAGCTACGTAATATTTCCAGTAGCTTTTCCAATTATGTTGTCGTGGTTAATTCCAAATAATCCAACATACGAAAAAGTTTTGCCATTGAAGACTCAACTTTTTCTTGACGAAAATGAATACTTTTATGGCATTTTTGTCCTACATTTTTTTATTGTTATGTTAATCGTTATAGTTGCGGGAGTCATAAATTATTATGTATGTATCTATGCAGGAGTTATCGTGGGACAGCTTCAATGTTTAGAGTACGTAAAAACTGTTGAATTATTTTTTTTGTCGATTTTATTACTTTCTTTCATGATTACTTCTTTGTATTTGACGAATTACGATGAAATTAGATATTACTTAAATGACATAGACAACGAATACAATTACTCGATTCCTAAACTTTATGAAAGTAAAACTAACTTGATTTGTGAAAAACTCAGAGCGATAATTCGTCGACATCAAAATTGCATCAAGTAAGTTCGCTAACTCGTGCAAACTTCTTCTAATCCATTTATACTATTATTTTACATGAACAATATATTTTCGTTATTGATAAATCCTAAATCTCACTACATAAAATCACAAATCGTGCACGGGTGAATGAATTTATGAATAAAAACAAAACTTAATGAACTAATCAATGAACAGACTTTATGATTTTAGGCTTTTTGAAATTTTTCATTCCATGGTTAGTCCTTCGGCCCTTGGAATAATAGTAGTAGATACATTCATTCTCATTTTAACTGGAACATGGGTAAGTATTCGAAAATAACTAAGATAATTTCATCAAATTTAATCAAAGAAAAATTCAGATGGTAATTTCACTGGCGAATTCGGACGTAACGGAAGCTGCAAAAATGTTTGTTGCATTCACTTCTGTTTTGATTGTTATTATTGAAATGTGTATCCCAAGTCAATTGATGAGCAATGCTAGCTATGACCTTTTCCTTCGTTGGTAAAGATCAATTCTTCCTCTCTTGCATGAGTGATTAAAAGTAAAATATTAAAGCAATTAGATGAAATTAATTCTTGTAATTTTTATCTCAGCTATTGCATAAACTGGTACGGTTATCCGGTAAAAGCTCGGCTGATGTTAATAATGATAATGGCAAAGTCAATAAAACCACTTGTATTAGCAGCTGGGCCGACGATTGAATTGAACTTTGACACTTGCAGCAGTGTAAGTTGATTAATTTTTTCTCCACTGAAAATCGCAATTTGTAAAATCTGTTTTACAGGTAATAAAGGGAACGATTTCGTACGTGGCAACTTTCAGATCCTTATATGCTTCTTTGTAAATACATATAATAAAAACATTAATAAAAAGAATACTATTGCAAGCAATATTGCTAATTATAATGATGACGATATCATGTTTCAATTCATCAATGAAAACTAACATTAGCAATTATTCTGAGACAAAAAAACATATTTCAGAGTCCTAAATGGAAAATTAACACTTTTCGGTGTTGTTACTAACTCACTGTAAAACTTCCTCAATGCTATTAGAAAAGAAAGCTAACTCTTCATTTTTTGGAGAAATTTCCTTAGATTTTAGGTTATTCTGTGCCGCACCAAGCAGACCTACAAAAACTTTTTTTTTCTTTCTGTTCCTGTCTCTTATAAAAATGTTAAAGGCATTCCCTAGAAAAAACCGCTGCCAATTCATTGGCAAAGAGCTTCCTCATAAAAAAAAACACTATGCCAATGATTTAGCAGCGGTTTTCATGATATTCGGTGAATCTTTATCTATTTGGTCTTAAATTAAAACTTGACTGCTCTGCTCTCATGATGACAACAAAAATTGAGATAATTCCGGCAATTATACGTGAAAAAATGAAAAAAAATTTTTTTTTCAAATTTACAAAAAAAAATTCAAAAAATCGAAAAAAAATTTTTTTTCCCCGTGTATTGCCAAAAACCTTTTTCTAGCCTCATTATTACTACAAACGACAATGAATGCAATTGAAAAATTCCGGCAATTATACGTGAAAAATGAAAAAAAAAAAATTTTTTTTCGAATTTACAAAAAAAATCGAAAAAATCGAAAAAAAAATTTTTTTTTCCTGTGTATCGCCAAAAATCTTTTTCTGGCCTCATTATTACTACAAACGACAATGAATGCAATTGAAATTTATACAATCAACCATAACATTTTCGAGATTTTGCTTCGGACATACGTACATACACACACACACACACACACACACACACACAACACACACACACACACACACACCCACAACACACACACCACACACACAACATACATACATACGGACATTTGTTGAGAATTCAATCTAGTTTACAAATATGTAAACCAAATTGTCCTACGAAGTCTGGTTCAAAATCTCGTTTTCGAGCCTATCACAGAGCTTCCTCTATGAGGAAGCAAAACTATTCCGAAAAATTTCCTGTTTTGCTTCCTCAATATTAACTCAATAATTCTGAGCTGTCTCTTTTCATTAAAAAAGCAAAACCAGCAAAGCAGAATTTTAAGCTAAAAAAGTGCATCGTACACAAACAGCTGTATCTCAGCGAATCTTGCGAATTTTTCAAACCTGAAAACGGCGTTGGAAAGGTGAGAAAAAAACCTATCAGATAGTTGTATTCAATTTTTTTCATGAGTGATTATACTGAGCCATTGTCTTGAAGAAACAAATATATTTTCCATTTTTCCATTTTTTAATATCGTTTTTTGGGATAAAGTCGTACTTTTTCTGCATTAAAATAATTTTAAAGTGTATACTAATATATACCGTTGGATATATATAAAAAATTCTAAATTTTGGTGGTGTCAAAAAATTTTTTGGATTTTTTCTGTTCATTTGCCGCTCGCTCGAAAATGAACATTGCGAAATTTGCGAAAAAGAACGATCGAAAAAGTGTATTTTTTTCAATGAAATGGTGCTCCTAGGTCAAAACTAACTACGGCATTCGATTCCACGGACAAAAACACGTAAGAAAATGTATCGTTAAGATTATTCTTACACTCTGAACAGAGTTTGAAATAAATCGAATGGTTTCCCGATTTTGCTCCTTTTTAGGAGCACGTTTTCAAACTTCAAAAATCCATCGACACCATTTAAAATCATTTGTTTGAGTTCTCGTTTAAAGGAAACTTCATTTTAATCCTCAAACTTTCAGATTCCGATGGATCACCCGAGATACAAAAATTTTTTGAAAAAGTGGACCACCTTGTGGCGACCTTCATTTTGATGTTCTTAAGGTCGCCATAGAGCCTTTTCGAGAAATATTCAGTAGAAGTTTCAGAAAACTGGAATGAAATTTTGATATTTTGGCCGGCTTCTATATCTCATTAAAACATCAGTGTCAAGGACGAGATCGCCGTAGTCATGCACGTGTCGCGGTATTTACGTATCGTTTTGTCAATGTGGCTAGGCGGCGAACTTGAACGACGACCCCAGGCCCAGTGACACTATTCATACGAAATTCATATAAATTTTATATAAGTCGTCTTTCACATTTTATTGTTGACGGAATAATACACGTTCGTAAAAATTATTTTTAAATCGTTTTTGTGTCATCATGAGCGTATTTATAATAAAAAGACTTGGATTGTTGCTGCTGAAATTATTTTTCAACAACATGGTTCATTCAGATATCGCTATCATAGAGGAAGAAGCCCGTAAATGCATGGAAGTTTTAAGAGCTTCTCGATTTCGTTTGTTTGTATTCACTGAAAAATTCACGTACGAAATCTATAGGAAGATTTTTTATTCATTTAACATTATCGGCTCTACCGATTTCATCAGTAAGTAATTTTATTTTAATAAATATGACCCGAAGAGTAACTAGATAACATCTCTAATGTAAGAAAAACTTTAAAATTATAGGATAAACCTATGCTTAAGATAAATTCTTACTTTTCCACTAACAAAAATTATGCATAAAGTTTAAAAAGTGTTAAAATTTAGCTTATACTTTTATGGTTTTCAAAAATTGACATGAAACGTTTACCTGGAAATTTTTAAAGTTTATTGCAAGAGGTTGAATATTAGAGTGTCTAAAATGGTAATTTTTAAATAATAATTCAAAAAGGGGGAGTTTTTGACTCTAAGACTTGAAGTATCGTCTGAAAAAATCTGCAAAAACTCGAGATTACGTATTTTGAAGAAAAAAAGAAATGGAAAAATTTTCCAGGTTTATTTCGTATCAGAACGGGACTAATAAATTTTCGAAATTTTCAATAATCTTTTCTGGAGATCTTGAGTATCCAAAAAATCTGAATAAAATCAAGGCTTTTTGAACCGATCACGGATAGCACTGTGAATTTTTTCAAAATTTTATGTTCAAAAATGACTTCAGGATCGATATTAATGGAACTCGGACTTGTACACGATTTGTGGCGCTTACGAGCAACTTTGCGGGTGTATAATCTCGATCCTTCTACTATTTTTCTATGCTCTGCAACATATCAAAAGCTCATCCAAATCCAATTACCCCCGGCGCACGATTATGTTTTATCATGTAAAAAATCGCAACTGTAGAATTGCCACGCAGTAATGCAATACGTTGATGCGCGAATGTTCGCGTAGCTTCTGGGCTCCGGCACGAGTCGCCACCACCTGCATCTGACTATTACAATGCTACAGGCACGCCGAGCTTGCTCGAGAATCGGCTCGGAAGGGCGTCGCGCGAGCCGACTCGCATCGCATCTACCGCCTTTGTATTATTGCGCATATATCGTAGCCCCAGTGCAAAAAGGTATCGCGTCGAGCTCGTGGGCCAAAATCGTCCCAAGTCCAAATATTTTTCTCGTAGGATTCGAGACCTTTTTTGCCTCTCGCGCTACAACGACGATGTATTATGACCTAACGATACACTCGAATCAGATGAAACGATTCGGCCGCGTTTCGACCCTCCTAGAAGCATCTCGGGACATTAGATTCTTCTGGATGTTTTCTAACGTATTTTTTTTTGTATTACGCAGCAATGGCCGCTACGGTTGATAAACGTCCCGACGACGTATAGTATGCACGAAAAATGATGCAAGTGTTTCAAATAAGTAATGAAGTGTGCGTGGGTCGAGTATGTTATGAACGTCGCGAGGCATATCCTTTGTATACATGAAAATGTCTATATACGGATCGACACGGACGTATGAGAAACGTCGCCGACGAGAAATGAAAAAATTCGTTTGCTGTACGTATTTTATGTAAAAGGCTGGATAATCGAAAATGGCTGTTTGTTATGAAAGTAAAGATTTTCATTAATGTTCTTTAATTATTTGAGACTGTTCGTAATGATTATCAACAATTATTTGTTATCCGGTTAATAGTCGTAAAAAATATTAGTATCGTTTTGGCAGTGGCAATAAAGTCATCACTGATTCACAAATAGAAAATTAGCATTAATTGATTGTTCAATTGATTTTACATGATATATTGACAGAAGCCTGCTCGAGTGGGTTCGATCCGAGCTGTCTCGGCTCGCAAACAAAGCATAGCAACCGTCAAAATCGTCGTTCATGTATTTCTTTATTTTTTCACCAATAAATTCGAAATGTTTAAGAAAATATCGTTGCACGTTGACTTTTTGGCAATATTACCTAGTTGTCGATGAAAAATTTCATCGATAAAGGTGATTTTTCACCCATAGAAGTCGATAGAACATCTCGAGGATTCGCGTGGCTGCCAGTGCCTACGCTTCGCAAACGGCCGGCCGGCGAGCCGGTATAAAAAGCGCTGCCCCTCGCCCAACGAGATCAGTTGAACATTGGCATTCGAAGCGGACGCGCGTTCAAAAAATCTCTATCTCCACGTCTCCTTTGTGTAAAAGTATACGTCGAGTGTACGATTTGTTTAAAAGTTTTTCTTGTCACAGGTACGATACATTAATATTATCTCAGTGCTACTTTTCATTTTCTCTGTAAAGTTATATCGAACTGATCCATGTACGCGATCGCTCAGAAGTTCTTACGTTATTAGAAAATTTCCTTTTAACCAACAAATTGTCATTTATTTTTTTTACAGACTAAAAATAGAAAAAATCATGTCTCTGGTACCTCTGATGTTCTCCGACTGGTGGCAAGATCTCGATCACCCCCATCGTCTCCTGGACCAGGAGTTCGGCCATGGACTGCACCCCGAGCAGCTCGTGTGCCCGGCCACCCTCGGCAGTTACCTGGTGCCTCCTCATCACCAGCCCAAGCGAGTTCCCTACTTGAGACCCTGGGGCGAACTCATGCGCAAACACGAAGGCGGCGGCACTTCCACGGTCAAAGCCGACAAGGATCAGTTCCAGGTCGTTCTCGACGTGAAGCAGTTCAAGCCCGAGGAGATCAACGTCAAGGTCGTCGGCAAGTTCGTCGTCGTCGAAGGTAATTGCATTTCTTTAGATTTATTTTTTCTAAGAGTTTCTCTCTACTATAACTTCCTTTCGAAGTTAGATTTAATTATTAAAATCGTTTTCTGTTGATTAGTCCAACAAATAACTTCCTTGTCACTTTGAAAATCTAAATCCTTTACTTAAACTCAATTTTTTTAAATCTTACATAATATTTAACCATCAATGTGTCTTGATTGTTTACAGGCAAACACGACGAGGCGCAAGACGAGCACGGCTGGATCTCTCGCCAGTTCACGCGCAAATACTTGATCCCCGAACAATGCGACGTGGAAAAAGTCAGCTCCAGTCTCTCGTCCGACGGCGTGCTCAGCATCACTGCACCGCGCAAAGAACAACACAAGATCAAAGACGAGAAACCAGTCAAAATCGAGTTCACCGGCAAACCAGCCATTCGTGATAACGTCGCTGCTCCAGCACCGAAGAAGACAGCGGATCAGATCCACGAGGATACGGCTGTGAAGAGAAAATGAAGTGCCTGGCGCGCATCTTCTGATACTAAATTTAAGTGCATTCATCTCTAAGTTTTCATACGTAATATTATAAACGTTATGTATTTTCATCGTTCACGTCATAAGTTATTAATTCACTTTGTATCACGTGTTGCACACGTGAGTTCGTAGATTTTAAGTTTACAAAATTGAGATTTTTTTATAATAAAATGAAACCCAATGACTAAAAATGCATCTTTTATTTTGATATACTCTCTCAACAACAAATTATTAATTTGAACTTGAAAAAAATAGGTCACTTGGCTTTTGATTCATTAAAATTCTTTAAATTTATTTAAATTCAATGCAATACTATAAATAAAATAAAAACCTAATTTTTTTATTCAAATAATTCAAAGAACATGCTAGCTTTACCAAAAGAATTTACATGACTTGAATGTTTTATTAATTATTAAATCGTTTAACTTCAAAAAACCACTGGTTTACTTTCTTTTTAGTCACACTTCATTAACTTCGAGAAAAAAAAAATCTTAAAATTATCAAATCTATCATTTTTGACGTAAAGTAAGCAATCGGCTTGATTTCTGACATGTCTGACAGTCCGCGAGACGAGCGCATTCGTCGTGAATCGTATAAGTGGGTATCTCTATGTCGCACGTGGAGAGGGGGTTTATAAGCACTTCTGTATGACTATGAAGTGTCGTTTTTCCCGCACTTTTGTATTTGGAATGTGCGAGCCGTGAGGTAATAATCGCTGGCTAATTGTGTTTCTATCTGTGTGTGAAATTTCTGCCATCGAACACGAGTTTCTGTCCAAGTCGCATAGGAGTTTCTTCGATGAAAGGTTTGTCATTCTACTTTAAATAGAAAAAAAGACTCACTGATTTTATACAAAATGTGCATGGCTATAAGTTGACAAGCTATGAGCACGTTTTTACACTAACGTGTGACTCAAAAGTGAAGTTTCATTTTCAAATTATACATTTTTCAGTCGATTGACAAAGTGCTCGTCGCTTTCAACATCGTGTAAATTTTTTGCAGAGAATCGTGGTCTGTCTTTATCTTCGCGGTCTATAATTCTAACCTTAAAAATTAACAATATCTTGCCGGTATCTTTAGCACGATCATTTCAATTTTTTTACAAATTTTTTAGTCGTATTCACTGATCTTTGTTGAAAACATTTAATAATTTTTCTAATTTAAAACATTTTGCAGCTCAACATTTTTCTGTATAAATTATAATACCACTTTATAAAAATGGATTTGGAAGTCTCTATGAAAGAAGCTATCATTGATGTCCTCAATTGCTCTTTATCACCCAACAAGGCTACACGCGAGAGCTCTGAACAACGTATAGCTGCATTGGAAGTCACGGAGGAGTATGGAATTTATCTTACTCAGTTCGTCGTGGATCCTAGCGGCTCTCCACCCAAGAGACAGCTAGCATCTGTTCTTTTAAAACAGTATGTAGAGAATCACTGGAGTTCGCTATCAAATTCTTTTCGTCCACCTGAATTGAAACCTCACATTAAAGCAAAAATCAAAGAACTCCTTATTCTAGGATTAAAGGAACCATTAAGCAAAGTAAGAATTGAACATTAAGTAGATGATTAAAGAAATAGAGATAATCATTTTTGACTTACTTTTTATAGGTACGTAGTGCTGTTGCTCATGCAATCTCAAAAATTGCTTCATGGGATTGGCCTGAAAATTGGCCGGAACTTTTTGATATTTTAATTGCCCATTTAAATGAAAATAATGAGCATTCTGTTCATGGAGCCATGAGAGTTATGGTTGAATTTACTCGAGATATGAGTGATACCCAGTTGCCAAATGTTGGACCTATAATCTTACAAGAAATGTACAGAATTTTAAGCAATGATAAGGTATTGATCGATATGATGATTTAATATTATCAATTTTATTCACTCAATAATGAAAGAAAAATGTTTTCAGCAATACGCTGCACGAATAAGAGCAAGGGCTGTAGAAGTATTTACCACTGTGACCCAATTAGTTACAGTAACTGCTTACACTGATAAAGGACTCACAGATAAATATCTACAACCAGTGTTACCAGTGTATTGTGAAAAGTTTGTGGAGTTTTTATCTTGCTCCGATCCAAGAATTGACTGTGGCTTTAAAACTGAAATCATCAAGTCTGTCAATTGGCTTGTGTTGAATGTTTCAAAAAAAATGACTCCTTATGTTCCTCAAATTTTATCTGCCATATGGAATATATTGATAGAATGTGCCAAACTTTATCACGAAGAAATTATTACTGGAGATGAAAATGATAAAGAAGTTGACTCAGATGGTAAGTTGAACTGAAAACTTATTGCTCAAGAAGATACTAAAATCAAGTTGAACATGAAAATTTTTCCACACTTTCTAAAATACCTTACACTGAAAATTATTTCAAAAAGCTTTACTACTAATAATACTTGAGTTAAACATTTTTGATAATTTTTATTTTTACTCTATCTTTGGTGTTTCCATAAATAAGTTAATATAATAATTTATATGATACAAATCGTAATTTTGATTTTAGGTCAAGTGATTACTTTCCATAATTTAATAATTGCTCTTCTTGAATTCATTGGTGCCATGGTTGATCATAAAAGATACGCTCCGCTCTTGGATAAATTTGTACATGACATAATGTATTACAGCATTATTTTTGGACAGGCAACAGAAGATCAATTAAATGAATGGGAACATGCTCCAGATGCATTTGTTGAAGAAGAAACTGTAGCAGTTACCTACACTGTGAGAATTTCAGCTCTAGAACTTTTATCGGTAAATTTCAAATTATTTCTTATAATAATCTAATCGAACGAAGATTTTCTCAAGAAATTAGTTTAAATTCTTCTTTTTTCTTCAGACTCTGTTATCGCAGAATGAAGAATTATGTGTTGGTGCATTAGGAAATGCGATTTCAAAACATATAGAAGAGGCAATAATAAAAGAATCAAATGTCGCCCCGACTCAAGGAAATAATAATCTTTGGAAAATCTATGAATCGTGTATAATAGCTTTAAATATTGCAAAATCTTCAATTGTATCTCTTGGTGAAGCTGGAAAGTTACCATTTGATATAGTGAAATTTTTAGACAGTATTGTTATGACAACATTAAATAATCCGAGTAATTATTTATACTATAAAAAAAATCAATTGTTGGTCATTTTTCTTAACCAAATGATTATTATTATTTTTTTCTTTTTCAGATGCTCATCCGATTTTATTGAGTAGATGCCTAATCATTGCTGGTCGTTATGCCAAGGAATTACCCCCCTGAAATGAGTTCCAAATTTTTAGAAGCTATAATTAATGGTTTACAACCGCAACAAATAGCTTGCTTGCGAGTTGCTTCAGCCAAGTCCATTTTTTATTACGCCGATGCAGCCGTTACTAATGAAAGTATTACTCTTTTAAATATGTTACGACCAAATTTGCCAGCAATATTTGATGGACTATTAAGTATAGCTGGTATGGGAAATAAAGAAATTTTGATCATTGTATTGGATACGCTGTCTGTTATAGCGCCGGTAAATATCATTCTTATTTTTTATGCAATATTTTTGGAATAATAATTTAATGAAAAAAAAATTTTTAGGTGGATAAAGCATTCACAGCTTCAGTTGAAAATATAAAATTTGCCCACTTGCTATAGCTGCATTTGTAAAATTCCATAGCGATCACGAAATTTCAGGTTTATGTCAAGATATTTTCAAAGAATTGACCGTAAATCCTGAATGTATTGGTGCACTACAAAATCGTTTGGTACCGACATTGATTAGTATGTTGAATGTTGGACAAAATGGAAAAACTACTGAAGGTAAACGATTTTTATTTTTTTTCTTTCAAAAGTTAATCCTCAATTGATAAATTCTATTTTCTAATTTTAGAGGGACTTCGAGCCGAAGCTATGGAAGTGCTTGGAGTTTTGGTACAATTCTCACCTGCACCTCTGAGCAGTGCTCTTATGGATAGTGCCTTTCCTGTAGCATGTCATTGCATTATTGAGTCCACTGACAACTCTGTTCTTCAGAATGGCGGTGAAGTCATTCGATACTACTTGTCGGTTTCTCCTCAGCAAGTGCTTGAGCATAGAGATCCTGAAGGTAGAACTGGCTTACAATATGTATTGGAGGTCATAAGAGTCCTGTTGGATCCACAGGTAAAGATATTGAAAATAAAAGACAATTTTTTAAGTTCGAAAAAAGAAAACTAAACGTCTGTATTTATTTTCTTATTGTCTAGTCGAGCGAATTTTCGGCATGTTATGTCGGCAAATTAATAGTAACTCTGATAAGGAAAGCAGGAAACTGTTTGGGAGACACCCTCGATCAGCTGCTAAAGGGTGTTCTCAGTAAAATGCAAAGAACTGAAACTTCGACTGTGATGCAGAGTTTGCTGATTATTTATGCTCATCTGATAAATTCAAATTTCAACGCAGTGCTAAACTTTTTATCGACGGTTCCTGGTCCAACCGGTGAAAGTGCTTTAGCATTTGTGCTGAGAGAATGGGCTAATAAGCAAAAGCTGTTTTTCGGTAATTACGACCGAAAGGTATCCACCGTGGCCTTGTGTAAATTATTAGAATATGGAGTTACTCAAGGAGATGAAAGATTAAACGACATCCTTGTTGAAGGTGCTGTTGTCCAAGGTTTGTAATTATAAACATTAAATTTTGATGTTCTAAGTACATGAAAAATAAATTATTTATTTTCATAGGTGATGGAATCGGTGGTATAGAGACAAGAACGAGATCAAAGGCTGGACCCATAGTATTTGCACAAATTCCAATTCTTGTGAAAATCTTCAAACTCATCGTGTACGAACTAATGCACTACCTCGAAGTTAATGCCGCTGAGCAAGAGGGTAGCGAAGACACCGAGGATGAAGACGAAGAAGGAGATGTACTCGTTGATTCTTTGCGTATGAGTATGTAACGATAATTTAATAAAATGCAAAAGACCAGTCAGGTGCCAAAGCTTTACTTAATTTTATTTTTCAGTTGGCGATGACCGCGAAGATGATATGGATGAGGAACTTGATCCCGATATTAGAAAAGATGAAATTTATCTACTGGATATGGGACAGTACTTGCGCGATTTTCTGCAAAACTTTTCTACTCATCCCGGTTTTCCACAGTTTGCTCAACATGTTACTCCGGATGAAAAGAAAGTATTGAATAGTATAAACATTGTTTAAGTAACAAATTCGATATGATTTTAATGTAATGAAGAAATTATTTTGATAAGATTTACACATAGAAAAACTGTAAATAGTCAAGTAAATCATACGTGTAATAACGGTGTGTTCAATGAGAATGTGTTTTTACTTGAAGTTTCTTTTTCATAAACAAGCATTTTGGCAGGATCAAGACGTAGGTTTTGATCATTATTATATTTTACTGACTTTCATTTTTGAGATTTATCGAAAAATAATCTGAGTAGCTTTTCTTTATTTGACGCTGTTTTGAATGTGCCTTTTTAGAGTGTGAATGGTTAAAATCGGATTCTAATAAAAAAAACGCATGGTTATGTATTCAGAGGTAACATCAAGCATTTCGTAGAAACACAATCGCCTCTTAACACCTGCAGGCAGGTAACGAATAATGTCTTAACAAGTTCGTTATTAATTATAATTATTATAGAAAAATAAATATTTTGTACAGATCAAGTTAAAAAACTGTAATATTTTCATTTACAAAGTGAAATTTAAAAAAAATTTATTGTATAAATACTTTAAACACTAAAAGATGTGAATAAATTGAAAAACGAAAATTTTTCGACATAATTATAGACATTTTATTTCTACATTACTTGTTATATCTTTCATAAAACTTTTAAAAATTATACACTTTTAGAAAAAAAAATTATTTTTTATCCCAACGTATTATCAAGTAATGAGCGATATAATCTTCAAGCTCAATGGATCTGGAAGTATATTACTTACAATTAAGGCAGTGAAGGAGCTGAAGCAACGTATAAAAGTTCATCATAGATATACAGCTTTTTATCCTTGCAGCTTGGAAGAAGCATTTTTATAAAAATGAGTTTACCCTGTGAAAATTTGAGCCGTAAGATCATATCACTCGATTGATCGTTTTTTTTTTCATTGATAATGTATTTCGCATTTAAAATCGGTACACGTTATTTTGAGTCTTTTATTTTACAAATATCACAGCGGTGATCTCGGTATCTCGTGCAACGAACAATAGCGACGATTCCAACCGCATGAATCTTAATATCACGAGTAAAAGTCTGAAGTTAAAAGAAGTGTGTTGCAATGAGTTTTACAAAAACATAACAAAGATGTGTGTATAGTTGTTATAACGGTGAATATTTATATAAATCGTTTTTTGTTTGATTGAAATATTTGACAATTATTTGCAGTTAAAAGGAAAGGGCAGTTTTATCGAACCAGTCTCGTGCTCCTTTGCCTTTTTTTTCGTTTTTTCTTTTTTTTCACTTTTTTTTATAGATAAAATATTTTCATTGTGCTTGTGTCCTACACTTTTGCAATATATTATTTGTTATTATATATCGTATGATACATTAAATAAATTTTATACTTTTTTTTGGCCTAATTTTTTTATATAATTTGATTAGCTGCTTTTTACACTTGCGCGCGTATATAATGTAGCATCGTTTATATACAGCTGACAATTATAGTGGAATGAAGCAACACGTATATAAATTTATATATTTAATTACAATATTTATACATAGTATTTTTCTGTTCTTTTTTTCTTTTTACTAAAATTATAATCGTACTTCCGATATAATATGCAATAAAAATAACACAAGATATTATCGCAATAAAAGTTTTAAACCCCGAGACGATCGATCGACCATGTTATAATACATATCTACAACTTATAGAACTTTTGATGAGAATTTAACGTTCAACTTGGTGGTAAGTGTGTTGTGTGTACTGTGTATTGCATATAGCGTGACTATATATAAACTCGTTGAGTCATTACGTATCGTGATATATTAGTTGCTTATAACTCACAGAAGAATCGCATGGCACCTATTATTTCCTTATCGTTATTAGTATAAATATATTATAGACAGTATTACGTATATGGATTTCGTAACGAAGGAATATACGCGTGTGTTAATGTGTATGTGTGTCTTGTGAAAGTCAACGCGGCGACTTAGAAGTATACAATCGAAGAAATAAAATAAGTGTAAACGAATTAAACCGTAGTGACGGATAAAAGGCCCATGAGTTTGCCGGCACTGCTCGCCGGCGGAGGACCGACGACGGCCACTCTGACGAAGTCCTCGCCGTTCTTTTTCTTCGCGTTGCGCTTGTGCTGCTCCGTCGTCGAGCCGTTCGTCATCATCGGCACGGGCGGCTTACCGTTCATTTTTACGGTTTGCGATTTGGTGCTGTCCTCGATGAACTCGCAAATTATCTGCTCGGACGTCTGTTGCATCTGCTGCTGTTGCTGCTGAGCCAGCAGCTCTTGCTGGCGCTGCTTGCGCTCGCGCGCTCGTTCCGCTTGGCGTTTGCGCTCCTCCTTGTTCCAGTATCGGCCGACCTGTTTCGGCAAAATCGTTATTGGTAAATAAGTAAACGAATCAATAACAATGTAAAAAAAAATAATATTACCTTTATCTCGGACTGGGCGTCGTCTTCCGTGGTATGACCCTGACGCTCCTCGTTGATGCGCAGCGCCCGATTTCTCAGTATGCGATTTCTCACGGGTCGGCGAGCTATGTACCTCGTGCCGTCCGATCGCCTCTTGACCTTCCACTCCATTTGCACCTCCTCCTGCTGTTGCAGCTGCTGATGCTGGAGATGCTGCTGTTGCTGCTGCATCGGCATCCTCGAGTGCTGCTGCGGCAGGCTGCAGCTGTTGTTGGGCGCGCTCGCCACGAACTGGTACTGCGCCAGACTGGGCGCCTGGAAGCTCGTGGCGTTGCAGCTGGTGCGCGTGCGGCGCGTGTAGCTCGGCAGCGCGTTCGGCTGCTGGAACAGATTCGTCGACTTGCTCGACTGACGCTTGTTGTTCAAGGCCTGCTTGAAGAGCTGCTGCTGCAAACGCATGGTCTGCTGGAGATTCGCCACGTTCGTGTACATGGTCTCGGCGGCGAGGACGCCGCTGGTGCTCAGTGCTGACGGTGCTTGAGGTTGCGCCTGTGCTTGCGGTTGGGCTTGACGTCGTGAGCTCTGCTGTCGAATAATAATTTTTTTTGTTAAGAAATAATGCAGAAACACTTAATAAAATACTACAGGGAAAAATTACGATGTTCACAGTGATCGATAGACACAATCGAAAATTCTCATAAAAATTACCCTGTTATAGGTGAAAAATTGGAACGTCTCAGAACACGTGTAATTTTTCAGTCGAATGCCCTAAGACTTTTTTCTCGGTACAGAAAAACAAACGAAACTTTTACCTTATTAGACACGGGCTTGAGTGTGGGCGGCGGTCCAACGGGCACCGAGCAGTGGCACTGAATCTTGGGCGTACTCGTAGCCAAAATACCTCCCGCGTCGGCGGCCTTTCTCCCGGGCGGACACAGCACCAGAGTACTGCCGCGATGACGTTGCTGCTGCTGCTGAAGCTGAAGCTGGAACTGCTGCTGTTGCTGCAGCTCGAGGGTGAGGGTATTGCTGTTGCAGGACTCGCCGGTATTGTAGGCCGACGAGCTGTCCTTCTCCTCGCCGGAGCTGTTGCTCTTGGAGGAGGAGTGGTGCCTGCCTCCGTTGTTCTGCCACAGTAACATCATCGCCGACGTTAGTTCCTCCGCTGCGGCGGTTCTCGTGCGCGGCGACGAAGACAACAACGACAACGACGGATGATCGTTACGTACCTGTGTGGCTGTTGTTGTTGTTGTTGTCGGAGGCTGTTGTTGCAGCAGCTGCTGTCCTTTCAGCTGCAAGTGCTGCATGTGATGCTCGTAGGGCGACGAGTAAATTGGCTCGCTGTCGGACTCGGGTATCGTCTCGTAGATGTGCTCGGTTTCGCTCCAGGCACCCGCGCCCGTGTAAGCCTCGCCGCCGCGCAAGCTCAGGCCGTCGAGCTTGCGAGCCAGTCCACCGTTGATCTGCTGCGGCTGAATGCCGTGAACCGGCAGCGCGGGAGGTATCGGCGATTCGGGCCTCGGCTGCTGCTGCTGCTCGAGCTGCTGCTGCTTGATCAATTGCTCGATCGTGCTGTTCTGATACGCGGGAGTAGTGGCTTGCTGTTGCTGCGCCGGAGGTGGTGGTGGCAGCGTCAGCGGCGACGACGACGACGTATTGTTATCCAAAAGCTCCAGCTCCTGCGTGCAAAGCGCCATACTTAAGCCTCGACGTGTTCTCGCGAGCGCAACAGCCTCAGACTAATCTTTCGAGACAAAGAGGCGGCGCGGCGCACACGCGTACGCATATACGTACAACGCGTAAATAAAAAAAAGGGGGAGCACCGTCGAAAGCCTACACGTAGAGAAATTAATCCTCCGAAAGCACTGCGAACAAGCTACAGCAGCAGCAGCAGCAACGGCGTGTGTACCGTGCTCGCGCGTATTATATATATATATCGATTAAAACTTTGGTATGCACAGCGACGACTGCTCATTTACATGTTGGTCGTCTACTAGGCTGCTACTTCTACTGCCGCCGCTGCTTGTTCGCTAATTCCACACTCCATTTCCATAATTGCCTTTGTTCAAAATTCCATTCAAGCGGCATGTAAATGACGTTTAAACGACCACCACCAGCAATGTAGAGTAAGAGACAGAAAACGGCCTCTCGCGGATTCATCCCTCGGTAATGATAATAATAATAAACGATAAGCAAGGGTACCGAGCAGAGATAGTCCGAGAGTTGGTACAAAAAAAAGAGGCCGATGCACACAATATATATAATTGAGTCAAGAGAGGCTGTGTAATGCGATATACACAAAGTTCTCTTACCTCCGTTCGATCGAACTCGTCCTCGTCCTGTGAATGGGAAGAGACAAAAAGCTGCAATTAGTGTCCGGGTCCCGGTATGAGATATTTCTATATAGGTATACGTACTACATGTAACTTTACAAAACTTACCCCGTATACGCAGCGGCTGACCAGTATCGTCACGGAATTTTTCGTCTCCGCGAAGAGATTCTCCGTCTGTTCCTTGCTCGCTACGTCCTTCCCGTTTATCTGCGAAAAGAAGAAAAAAAGAGCGGAGATGAAAATTCGTGAAAAATTCAAGCTCTCGCGGCGGACGTATAAAGAATTATATATAAAACGGACAAAACACACGCGCGGCTGTCTCTTGCACGTGTGGCGCGGTTTTTGATTTCTTGAAAAAAATGTTTTGTGCGCGAAACGCGCACCTACCTACCCATCTACCTACACCACCCGCCCCTTCGGAAATGTGGGACAGCACAAAAGCCAAAGAGTTATGGCTACGCTAAAAAAATATACAAAATAAAAGCAGAAAAAAAGTGCCGAACGCATTTAAACTGCAGCGCTCGCTTACACGCGCCGCGTATGTATATATAGCTAGCGTGACACCCGCAAGAGTACGCATATAATACGTGGAGATTTCAGGTGCTGCTGCTTTTTCTCTCTCTCTCTCTCTCTCTCTCTGTCAAAAAAAAGCTAGCTCACGCATATGCATACACGGTGGCGTGCCTATATGGATACACAGAGGCGTGAGAAAAAAATCTAAAAAACACCCGGGTGAGTTTGGTAGCAGCTAGATATATGTGTGTACTGCGTCGACGATTGCAAACTATACACGCAGCAGCAGCACATATATGATGGAGCTCACTGTATGGCAAGCTCAGCCGGCTATATATGGTACATATCTCGGCACTTTTTCACCGTATTATTTCAAAGCAAAGCTGCAGAAAAGAGCTGCTGCTACCGTGGCGTGCGTGCACAGCTAGAAAAGCTACCCATGAAGAGAGAGAGAGCGAGAGATAGCGCGTTCGTAGACGTCAAAGCCTGCAAGCTCGGTAGTTTCTCTCTCTCTCTCGTCGCTTTGCAGCTGCTATAGTGCAGTGTGTCGCGTAGCAGCAGCAGCAGCAGCAGTAGCACGTGCTATACTCTTTCCGGGCTCACGAGCTTTTATCGGTGCGCCTCTGTGTGCGCGAGTATTTTTTACTTTTTCTTTTTTTTGACTCTTTTTGTACTTTCACACTCTAGGTGTTACACAAGCGTCGCTTTTCTTCTCTCTCGCTGCGTGATGTGCAGGTAGTAGTAGCAGCAGCACGTGTGTGACGAACGATTATCGCGTGGTGCCTCCAAAGCTCTGCAAGCTCTGATTAAACGAGGCATGGCATGTACTCGCGCGCGCGTTTATGTACTATAATGTTTGATGATAAATGCTGGGCCGTGCGTTGGTGCGCGAAAAGCATCAGAAGCATCAACAGCAGCAGCAGCATACGCGTGTATAATCGACACGAGCGACGTTCCCGGCTTCTACTATACTATATATACGTATAACGCGAACCAGATAAGCCGATAAGAGATGGCTTTGCGTTAAGCACCTGATACCCGTATACTCACACACACGCACACTTCGCTGAGCTTTCAGAGATGTTGGAGGCAGCCAGCCAGCGAGCGAGAGAGTGAGTGAGAGAGTGGAAGGAAGACAGAGGCACACGGATTTCAGGCTATTATACCACGGACTAATACAATTAAATGAGCTGTCCAATGTGTCGCTAACGCTATCCGCTGTATAGCTCGAAACTCCGCAAGAGAGGACGACGACTAAGTCGTTGTTGCCTCTGCTACACGTTATGTATATACGGAGAGAGAAGTAATTTACGATTCATCATTGCGGTAATGACCGAACATCGCTAACAAATTGCGAGTCGACCATATTTCAAGCCCAAGACGTACCAGCGCCGGACCATTACGTTTCCTTCCATTGTCTGAGCACGAGATCGTGCGTATTGCGTTGGCTTTCGGATGTAGGTACGCAGGCCGAAGAAAAATGACGTGAGCTTTCAGCGCACTCGAATGATTGAGAGCGCGCGCGGCAATTTGTCTGTTTTCGGATTAAATGAGCAATTGTAATAAATGTTTATATACCTCGAGTTCGCAGTTCTAAAGAGAGTATATATTTTTTTGGTCAACAATAAAGCGACGCAAAATATACACAGTGGACGTGGTCGTGCTTTTTCTTTTCGTCGTATAAGGTGCGTCAAAAAAAAAAAAAGAACGAAGACGAATATCCAGGCTGGAAGCTCGTCAAAAAGCGAAAGCTCAGAGCGGCGCAAAAAAAAGGGCAAAAGAGAGTGAGAGAGATGGTGCCACGTGTTCGTGGCGGCAACAGCAGCACCAACAGCAGCAGGTGAGAGTACACACACCGTAGCTAGCAGCACAAGGACGCGCCTAAGAGGGCGACGCGAGGCTGTTAGGTCGTCGTCGTTATAATATATGTTATGTGTATAACGTACATAAAGTAAAAAAGTAAAGAAAAGCTCTGCAGGCAGAAAAGACACGCGTTAGTGCGCCGGCAGCATCAGCAGCGACCCTTGATCGGTGGGGCGTTACACGTTGGCTCTTTTAAAATTAGCAGCTGGCAACTGTAAAACTTGCGCGCGCGATATGCGCCAATGCACACATATACGCACACAACGCATATATAGCAGTATACCCAAGAGCTTCGAAGCCATTTCTATCTCATATTTTGCAGCCGAGGTAGAAAGAGAGAGGGAGGAAGTAGAAGCTTTACTTCGTTAAAAACTTGCTTGAATATATTAATATAATGTATAAGTAATACATTTTTTTCACAATGTCGATCCCTAATAGCTCTCTCTCTCCCCTCTTCTCCCGAAAGCTCGACGGCTAAAGCGCGTTAGTTTTTTAATTCGCTTGGTTTGGCGCGCACGTGTATAGAAAAAAAGTGGAAGAAGTAAGGCAATATACATTATTATTATATGCATAATTTATATCCATAATATACGGACGCGACGAGAGTTTATACCGGGAAGAAGAAAGCCCTGCTCGACTATTTTAAATGTATACGTTTCTAGGTAAAATCACTGAAAATACGGGACGGCGCGTGCTATATGTATAATTTTATTCAAGCTGCGTCGGAGGAGTGTGGTGCGGCGGAGGCAAAAGCCGAAAAGCCTACGTGAGCGGTTTAACTTAAAGATATGCCACTACTGGTGGCGTGGCGGCGCTTCGCTCTAAGCGTTGCGGAAAATGCTATCTCTACATCTCTATCGCCTCTCAGAGCTATAGTGTAGCCTAGTAGACGTACGTCGCCTTAAATTCCACGATCAAATATACGTTCGCACGCAGAGGGGCACCCCCACGTTAATTATGATCTCCAAGAGTCAAGAGGATCACGAGCTAATCATTTAGTATCCACGCGCGTAATATTACTTTGCCTGACGCCGCGTCGCCAGCTCGCGATCGCGATATCGGCGGCATGAAAGTCGATTATATTATCGCGAGCTCGCGCGGACGTTGTAATACAAAACGTGCTGGGCTGGGCGCGTCTTTCGCGGATTCCGCAGAGCGCTAAATCCCAGAGACTGCAGCGCGAGACTACGCGATAATTTTAATCCTGTCAAACGTGATTATGCATTCCGCGTATGCGCGCGCGCGCTTGCGTTTATTCGAGTAACCAGAGAGGGAGAGAGAGAGAGAGACAGCATAAAGGGAAATTCGCGCAAGCTCGCGCGCGGCTTACACGAATAATTCAAGCGAGTTGAAAATCGCTCGCGAAAACTTGTTAATTGCGTTCGACTATATAGTACGTACGTACCTGCGCGTATAACGCGCCTCTGCTTGCGCCACGGCTATGTGTCTCTATTGTACTGGTATGTGAAAGCTCCCTTTTTGCTCTTGTATGCGTGCATACAGTAGTAGTGTTTTCAACTCTCAGCCGGCCATCACTCAACAACACAAGCACCGCTTATTGTTGTTGCAACGCCGCACTTTTGCGTTTACGAGCGCGAAAATATAAATGAATCTCTGCCAGTGTATATAGGGAGCTACTCGGTTCATGAAATAGCCGCCTCCCCTACTTTCAATACATGTAAGATAATGCACGACAACGTTCGTTTTTCTTTTCGTCAAGTTTGTCATTTTTTACACGAGAGCTCGATTACATCGATTTTTTTCTACATTATTGATAACTATATGTGACAGCTCCAGGGCTATAGTGATGATCGACATATGGTATACGATATTGATGTAAATATACGACGAAGCTGCTGCTGCTGCGCTACTGCAGCTACATAAAAGACTCGCGCTCGCGACCTCAATGGAGGAGAGCTTGCGAGATTGAAAAAAAATGTTTTTGCGCAGTAATAAAAAAACAACCGCACGACGCAAGTACAACGAATTTATTTTTTACCGCCGAAATTTTCATCCAAGTTTTACATACATAAATACGCCAGCTGAGAAGTATAGCAGCAGGAGAGAGAGAGAGAGAACGAGGAGAATGAAGAAGAAGAGGCGCGCGCGCATATGAACTATGCGAGCACGTGTCGCTGCGCATTGGGGGCTTCATTTGCACACATCTCTCTCTCTCTCTTTCTCTCTCTCGCGAAAATGTATTCAACGATACAAGCGGGCTCTGCTCTCTGAATGATCTTAAAAAAAAAGTAAAATAAAAAAAGATACAGGAACCGCGAGAGGCAACGACTCTCTCTCACTCCTCCACTACGCGCTGTCGCATAAATATGAAAGTTGCGTGTATAAATAAAGAGCCACCACGCGGATGTAAACAGAGAGAGGAGCAGCAGCTACGAGCTTTGGCAGGTCGCGCACAAATTGGAAGTTATTTGATGGGTGTGTACGCGAGCGCGAGCGATATATACGTATACGTATATAAATATATCTCTACCTGTAAAAGGAAGCCTCCTTGAAAAAAAAAAAAAACAGTATCAAAGCTCGCGCGCGTTCTAGCGCTACTGCGAATTCGAGCACCATCGTCGATCCCGACCGTATATATACCGCAAGCACGCAGCGGCTGCCTCGAGAGAAGAGAGAGTAAAAATACACTGCTGCTGCTGCCTCCAACTGTGTAAAGCTGTTGCACGCGCGCAGCAGCACGCCACCGTGGATGAGGGCAAAAAAGCGAAAAAATAGAGGAAAGAAGGAAGAGAAACGAAAAAAAAGTAGATAAAGGCAAAATAAAATCTCTTTTCCTTTTTCTTCATTGTTGGCAATAACTTGCCGTGTATAAAAGCTACGCGATTCACGATTGAAGAAGCACCAAAACTTGCGCCGTATGAATATATTTTTTGACTCTCTTTCTCTCTTAGCGGTTCACGTATTATACTACATCGTCGCGGGTGCATCCTCTCTTGTTCGTCGTGTATAATACACAACAAGCCTCGCTTCCATACAATACGCGCGCGCGTGTACGAAAAGAAAAGGAAAGGAGTGACAAAAAAATATCCGTCGCTGCCTGGGCGTATATACAATACTAGATCCACAAGCGCACAGGGTCGTCGTACTCTACATACACGCTCCACGCACGCACGTGCCTCCAAAAGGGCAAAGCTAAGTCATGTCTTTTAATTTCTTGAAAATTGATTCCCTTATAAAAAAAAAAGAGTCGACACGCGAGTAGAGGATTGACACGTCGCACGCGCGACACTCGCTTCGCTACGTATAAGTCTTCCTTTTGCGTGTCGCGCGAGCTCTATCTCTCAATTTGTATGCAGGGAAGGCGAGGTACGCCGCTGCACAAGCACAGGCAGGCAGGAAACGTCACACCTTGCGATTTTGCTCCCCTAATTCTTTTGGCACCCACCACCACGTATGCGCTCGCGTATACCTACACCTTAATCTTTAATACTTAACCTTTTTTTTCTCTCTCTCTCTCGTGCATTTATTCTCGTGAAAACTCACTCACTCTCTTTCAGCCTGCTACTACTACATAATTCGAGCGCAACAAACAGGCGTACATACCTACTACGGTACGTATCACCGCGCTACAAATAATATAATACCACGCGTGAAAAGCTCTCTCTCGCTCGCGCGCCCGCCTGCCTTCAACCCTCCTGCAGGCCAGGCAGGCAGGCAGGCAGGCGGGCGCGTGGCGACGAGGCTCCGCTCTTACAAGAGTTGACGTAAATACTACTTAGAAATTAATGCAAATCAGCGAGAAAGTTGCTGCTGCTGCTGCCGCTAGTGCAGCGTTGGGCTCTCTCTGTGTGGCAGGGCACGTTTTGCGTATATAAAGCTTTCGCCGCAACTCGACGGCGGCGGCGGCGGAGCGCCGTGCAGACACACAAACGCAGAGAGACTTTTGCACGTATGTGTGTGTGTGTGTGTGTGTGTGTGTGTGTGTGTGTGTGTGTGTGTGTGTGTGTGTGTGTAAGTATTCATGTAAGTGTGTGTGTGTGTGGGTGCAGCAGCTACAGCTGCGGCAGGCAGCGGCACACGATAATACGTAGTAACAGCTAGAGAGAAAGAGCCCCAAGGCGGTATAATCTGAATTCCCTACCCATTCGCGTATACCGCAAGCGAATAGTAGTAGTAGTAGTGGTAGTAGTCGTCGTCGTCGTCGTCGACGTTGAATTTCACTCTCCTCCTGCGCTTATATAGTATAGAGCTATACACAAGCGGCATAACTCGTCGTGTCAGTATATGTATGTATGTATGTGTAAGTATATACACGTATTTATAAAGGTACCGAGTGAGCCGAGGCAGCAGCAGCAGCAGCAGCAAACGCAGGCCTTTTATTAGGCATTATGCAAAGCACGATGTAATTTAAAGCTCGCGCGCGCGCGCACGCCTCTACCTTCGTACCATGGCGTTTGTGCAAAAAAGGAGGATATAATATATAATACAGGAGGCGATGCGCTTAAAAATGATTTAAACTAGACTCTCTCGCGGATCGATTTCTTTTTCCTTCATCTTTTTTTTTTCATCTTTTCCCCCAAAGCGAACCCTGGGCCGAGAGCTTTATTATCATAATAAGCCTATTAGCAGCAGCAGCAGCAGCCGCTGAGTAGTAAGGGGCTCTCGAAGGCACGAGCATGAAAGGTCATATATAATAAAGAAAAAAAAGCTGCTGCAGCAGTAATTCTCTTACCCGTAGAATCTGATCGCCCTCGCGAAGCCGGCCATCGCGCGCGGCCAGGCTCTCAGGAACTATTTCGGAGATGTAGACCTCGGTGTCGGCGTCCTCGCTGCCGGAGCTGTAGCAGACGGTGAGGCCGAGCTTCTCGGCGCTGCCCACCTTCCGTAACGTCACCTCCTGCGAACATAATACATACATATATAACGTTAATAATCATATTTAATCGGTGCAGTTTGGCAACTAAAAATTACACGATGTATATTATTACACGTATATAGCATTAATATATATTAGTAGTAGTAGTAGTAGTATAACCGGTGCCCGACCGGTGGAGAGGCGAGGGGTGGGAGCTTTCGCCAAGGTGCACTTAGCAGCTTTCGAAGTGCACGAGCTATAACGGTAGGTATATAGATATAGGTGTATGGACGAATCCAATTATTAGCCCAGGGCAGTGTATAATGTTTGACTTTGTTCACTTGCTGCACAAGCAGCAGCACCACCACGACGCGCAGAGAGGTAATGGCATCGTCGCGAGGGATGACGACGAAGTCGACAACTTCTTGGACTTGGAGCGATCGAGTTGCCGATATATCATATGCATATGAAAATTTACGCAGCCACGTGTAAAGTGTAACCTAACTGGGATATATCTTAAGCATACCCACACACAAGTTCTCTTATGTACGTTATAATAATAAATTTTAATAATCTTCGAAATAAAAAAAAAACTGTTGATATTGGCAAAGAGCTTCCACCTGAAGATACGATTATTTCTACAATGTAGCTTCAAAAACATATTTTCATATTGTAGTACACTACCATGTACGGTATATCGACGTAGAGTGGGAAAAATCGCCAAAGAAATATCACAATTGCAGGATCACCTTGTTACGAGCAGCACGTTCATTCGCTAACGAAGAGTCGAATTCCTATAAGTGACCGCATGTTTACAAATAATATCAGTCAGAGTAGATAACTCTATCTAAAACCGAAATTCAGTATTGGCTGCTTGAGGCACATAACCTCGAATAATTTCTCATAGTGTATATAGTGAAAATTCAAAGTGAATGCACATACAAAGCAAACGATGGAGAGCATTGGGGAAACAGTTAGGTATAGCTAATTTTGTGTATACTATGATATTTTTGTCGCAATTGCTTCATTGAACTTGATTATTCTCCAGTGTGAAGCCAGAGCCAAATGATACCCTGGCGGATGGAGGCGACGATTCTGTTTTCGGCCCGATAGACTCTTCTTGGATAGACTGAATTATTACCACTTACTGAGCTTTTTTATCGACCCTTGATGCTGTCGAATTTTCTGCGTTTAGAGAAATCATTTGTGGGGGTCAGCTTGCTTTTTAATTTTTTTTTCATTATTTTAAAGATAGCGTTTTTCTACCATATATTAACATACCAATAAGAAATAGATAATTGGAAAATATTGTTTAGATAACTCTTTTTTTCAAGAAAAGTCTTAATTGTGTCTACACAGTAAAAGCGTTGTAATTAATCGATGGATTTAGCTAAACAAAGTATGTGCATTAAGGACAAGTTTTTGAATTCTTCACAACGTGATTGAATACGGGTTGTGCACGTTCACTTCCAACTGTAGTTATTATATAAAAGACAGGAGAGTAGAAGGTTTTACACAATCACGAAAAAACTAATAGCAGTTTGAATACTTTATTGTTTTTCGCAAAATTAAGATATTGATATTAAAAATTTTCTAAAATTATTAAGTGTACTAATGTGATTGCCGAAGCCTCTATTGTATCCAAACGTCTTGAAAATAATCACACGCATTTAGGATTTTTAACGATTATGTACTGAACTTACGAGGGTTTTGAAGTTATCGTTGCAGCTTTATGACTTGTGACAAATATTATATCCGAAAGATTTGCTCCGATCATGTACCGCCATTATATGGCTTTTTGGATACTTCTTATAAAAAAACGACACGTGACAAATCTCTCAATCAAAAGGTTTGCTATGATCATGTACAGTATTCACGTGACGCTTGAGGAGATGTTTATAAACAAATGATTTATGACAAATCTCACACAAGGGTTTGTCCCAATTATGCACTCCGATTATGTGAATTTTGAGGTTACCCTTGGAAAAAAATGACTTGCGACAAATATCACATTTAAAGGAATTTTTACGCATATGCACTTCGTCCACGTGTCGTTTGATATTAGATTTTTGTCCAAATGATTTGTGACAAATCTCACATTCATATGGTTTGCTTATACTATGTACTGTCATCATGTGATTTTTGAGCTGACTCTGGTACGTAAATGATATGTGACAAATATCACATTCGAAAGGTTTGCTACCATAATGTACGGTCATTATGTGATATTCGAGATGATGTTTTAGACCAAACGAGTTGTGACAACATTCACACTCGAAGGGTTTTCTTTGATCATGTACTGCATTTATGTGTCTTTTGAGATGACATTTTGTTCCGAATGATTTGTGACAAATATTACACTCCAAAGGCTTTGTAAGATCATGAACTGCTATTATGTGTTTTTTGAGATCACCCTTGTATCCAAATGATTTGTGGAAAATTTCGCACTCGAAGGGTTTGTTACGATCGAAAGCTTTGATAAGATCATGTGCTGTATCAATGTGAGTTTTGAGGTTCTGTTTTAGTCCAAATGATTTGAGACAAATTTCACATTCAAAAGGTTTGCTGCAATGATGTACTGAATTTATATGCTTAGTGAGGATACTCTTGCAGGAAAATGAATTGCGACAAGTTTTACATTCACATAGTCTGCTGCTCTTATGTGTAGTATTCAGATTCACTTTTCCTTTAAGTGTTTTTCGATGCAGACTGTACTTATGAATCATTTTTTCCAATATTTTCACCTCCTCGGATGCGTCGGTCTTGAATTGGCATTTTTCTTGAAATCGATAGTTATTGTCGTAATCAAATTCTTTTTTTATTAAAATTATTAGCTTTTGATCATTATTGTGATTTGCCTGATGATCGTCTTCTTTTTTCACAAAAGGGTTGCAATTTTGATACTCAGACTTGCAGACACTTTTAGATAGCACTTCAGGTTTAACATTTTTGCATTCCAAATCGATGTAAATTTTTTATTTTTAATTTTACTCGCGTGTCATTAAAACTGCATCGAAATGGCAATGATACATTTGATTCGCACACAAATATTTCAACAAAAATTACTTAAGCTTGGCAATAGAGTCGGAATTATAGAAAAATCTTACTTCAGTTTTAGAACATTAATTAAAAACATCCAACAAAATCTAACTTTTTTATTCTTATAGGTCGTTTTTACAGTCGTCACTACTGGTCACTTGCCTGGAGGAAAGCAAAGAAGGAAAAATAAGAAAAAAAACATTTCTCAGTTTTAAGACGTAACTTTCTTAATAATCAACGGATTTTCACGGTTTGTATCTTAAATTAAAACTAAACTGCTCTTCTTTTGTAGTCACTGCGGAAAAATTTTACTCCTCACTTCAACCATACAAAAAACCCAAAAAAAAATTTTTCTTCGTCCCATGCTCGAAAGTACGTACTTTCATCCTCAAATTCGGGGACGAAAGTAACACTTTTGCTCCCTGTCAATATCGCGCGAAAGTTATTATCTCCATGACTATGGCAACCTAAATTTTAATTATCGTTTGGTTTCGACGATGCAATTGATGAATTGTATTGATTTATTTTATGACGTGCATATGCCAAAATGAATAACTATTGAAATACCAACAATTCTATGAAGTATCAAAACTGAACAGTACCATAATTTAACGTACACATTTCATTACATTCAATTCCAATCCGAACTTTAAATAGTTAAAGATGGTAGTTGTAATCAAAAATGAGATGTAAGAGAACAAAGACAGTCAAAATATGTTAAATTTTATAATATATTTTAATAAATTCTTTCAATTTTAAACGTTATTCTTGGTCACTCAAGTTTCTACTCGTCTGATTGAGTAAATTACTTAATTCAAATTTTCAAAATTTTACAAAATAAATGTTTAATTGAATACAACTTTAAATCGAGTAATACTCTCAATTTAATTGAAAATATGTAGGTGGGACACAAGAAGAAAACATATGGTACTAATACTTTCATGCTTATACTTTACGGGATCGTTTGTACTTTATTAACGCCATAGTTATCTATCATTTATAATTATTTATTAATAATATTAGTTATGTACTAATAAACATTATTATTGATGATATTTGTTGCAAAGCCCGCCGTCGACCAGCAGCCCTCGCTGCGCTCGGGCCACAAATGTCGGCGGGCTTTGCCATGTAAGCGTGAATTCATGGATACAATTTTTTTTTAATAAAATATTCCTTAACTATGTTAAGTAAACGTACTTTCGAGCGGGGATAAAGAAAACTCGTATACGCGACTTGGGACAAAAGTCAAACGCCCGTCTCTGCGAGCTTGCCCCCTCGGCTTCGCCTCGGGTGCATAACCTTGCAGGGGCGGAAGTTCAACTTTCGTCCCTTGTCACGTAATATACTATTGTCAATATCAATCACAAAATAACATTTTTAGTTTTCATCCTCATTACTCTAAATTCAATCTAATTTACAAACATGCAAGCAAAATTATTCTACGACACTTAGATGAAAAAGTTGGCTCAAAAACTCGTTTACGAGCCTATCGGCAAAGCTTGCTCACGGAGTAAGCAAAATAATAATTAAAGACGTATTGAATGTACGTGCGTTCAAGGTACGCGAAAGCTCTAATCCTTACGTACAGCGCGCGCGTGTAAGTGCTTTGATACGATTCAATCTTTTAGAAGCCGGCCGGATTTTTTTCGCATTGGGAATTTTCAAAGGCTGCTTTGAAAGATAGATAAGAGAAAAGGACCAAGAGGGAGAGGGAGAAAAAAATTAGATGCCCGAGCTCAATGCCCGAATAAGTAGCGCGTGGAAAGAGAGAGAGCCGAGCTTTATGCAAAGTACAGAGCGAAAAGTAAAAAAGTTCCACGTGTAGTATCAGTATAATTCGCGTACAAACGAATCTCGCAAAAGTATAACGAGCTGTAAACAAAAAAAGAAAAAAATGTTCTCTCACCTCGAAGTCGATATCGTGGGCGAGTATATCGTCGAGGCTGTCGTTGGTTTGCTCGTCGGCGTCCTGCGGCCTGAGCGTCACGCCGAACTCGTCGTCGTCCTCGTCGTCGTCCACCAGACCGGCCCAGTCGGTCTGCACAGCCGTCGACACGAGCAGTGTAAAGGCATTTTCTCGGCTGTTTTCGTCCATCTGTTGCTGAGGCTGCTGCCGCTGCTGAGCCGGCGAACTCGAATTGTTACCGCTGCTGGGGGTGCCGTCGTCGTGGGGACTGGACGACTGCGACGAGGTCGAGGGACTGCTGCCGCTATTGTTTCCGTTGCTGTTTTGTTGAGCCAACGCCGTCGTCGTCGTCGTCGTCGATGTCGTTGTGTGGGAGGAGGACTGTTGTCGTCGCAGCACCTCCACGAGTATCGGCTCCTGGGCCGACTCGAAGCACCTCACGGCGTCTTCGTGACTAGAATTCGAGACGTCCTGGCCGTTCACCTGTAAAACGAAATAAAACAAATATCGGATTATATTCGCTGTTTGTGGCGCTTACACGTGATATATAAAATTGCTGCTACACTGTATTTTTTGAGCAAATGAAAATTTCGACTGTCGAGCCGTATATATACGGAGTTGTATGTGTATATAGAGTCGCGCTGCGCTGCAGCAGCTTCATCAAAGGCATCCTTGAAATAATAAACAGCCTGTCAGCGGCAGGCAGAGCGGCGGCAGTCAGCAGCACGAGCGGCGGATACAAATCTCTGCAGCAGCAACTACTGGTGCTACAGTTGTACTACACCGCTGTAACTACCGCTCGTCGTCGTCGTCGAGAGAGAACGTAAGAAAAAGAAAGCTACGTCAACCGTAATAACATTTTTGCCTCTGTACAAGCATAAACTCGCGTCTAGGTATATAGTATATGTAA
Source organism: Trichogramma dendrolimi (assembly GCA_034770305.1). Lineage (NCBI taxonomy): Eukaryota > Metazoa > Arthropoda > Insecta > Hymenoptera > Trichogrammatidae > Trichogramma > Trichogramma dendrolimi. Next base: position 975,834 of record JAPMIB010000016.1, on the reverse strand, counting down.
CCCCTAAAACACGCGAAAGTGACTTGCACCGAGCTGTAGCAAAAGACGAACCAATCTCTGGAGCGGATAAAAAGAATCTACCGAGGCGGCGGTAGCAGCGACTGCCGCCGCCGTCGCGATATACACTCGGAAACTTTTAGTGACTATCAAAAGACGTTGGATTATTTTGTGTATGGTGCTTGCATCCCCCCTTCTTCACTACTACTACTAGCAGTAGTCTAATCTTTCCTATGGAACTTTGATACCGAGCCAAAGTTAGTTTTTGCGCCGAGGCGTCAATAAAATAAAAATTGCAAAGGATATGCGCGCCGAACGAGCAAGCGAGCGAGCGAGCATAGCCGAGCGCCAAGGCAAATTGCCCGAAGCAGCCCTTATCCTCTCTCTCGCTCTCTCTTTCTCTCTCTCTCTTTTGCTCTTTCGCTTTTCTCAACTATGCGACACAAGTTTGATAAGGCGACGATGAAATTTTTAAAAGATACATCCTATGAGCTTCTCTCTCTCTGCACCGCCTCTCGCTTTGAATTCTTTTTTCGTATACAGAGGCGCAGATAGACACACACGGGGCAATCGTGGGTGGCAAACGCGCCATTTCCAATTGAATAAATAACGCAGTTGTTTGCCCATATATACATACATATACATGCGAAAAACGTGTAATTTTGTCTCTCTGAATTATAAAGCTACGCGCGTACGGGGCATACTTTTGTTTATTAGCAGCAGCAACAGCAGCGGCAGTAGTCGCAGCTGACCAGACCTGATATTTTCATACATAAATTATGAAGCGCAAAATGCTATACGTTTTACAAATGTGCACCTCCGGTATACATGTATACGTATATAAGCCCTCGGCCACCGCCACACGCTGGATGTTCACTCCCTCATTTTTTTTTTCGTCGAGTCCATAAATAAGGGCAAAATAAATCGTCGTCTCTGCTCTACTCACTCGCTTTTTCTCTCTCTCTCTCGCCCTCCTCGCGTCTAGATTGCCATAAAAAGTACCAACGTCGAAGAAAAATTTCTCTCCCTTCTTCGTTTTTATTTTTTGTTTTCAGCGTCGTAAAAGAAAATGAAACTTTGGCCGCATACAAGCACGAACGTTATATTGGAACGAGCTGAAAAAGAAGAGAACGCGTATCCTTGCGGTGGCTGCAATCGTTAAACGAGCTCCGTAATTATAACGAGTTATAAACTCGAAAATGAATTTCCACAAGTATGTATACAATTCTGGAATATACGAAAATGTATGGATTTGGCTCGGAAGGGCTGCCCAAATTGTCCTGTATACATATCTTCGCGGTGACTCTGTGAACCATATAACAATGTATACGAGGGAAATATAAAGCTAGTCCGCGCCACACAAAGACGCGGCGCGGGATTCTGTGCCGCAGCAAGTTGAACGCAAATAATATATAGTCAGGTGGAAAGAGCATAACCGAGATGACGCGAGAGAGAGAAGAAATTTACCACGCGTACATCGCTTTGCATAATATTACATATATGCCGGGAGTAAAACTTACAGGCCCTTTGGAGCTTTTACATCCATTTATAGGTACGCCTCGTTTCCAAAGGAATGCCTTGCTAGCCTATATAATATGACTTGCCTCTTGCGCTGCGTTTGCTGCTATATGTGTGTGTATGTAATAACATCGAGCACACAAGTACACATTCGTATATGTATGTAGCACGTTGATTGAAACAAAGCGTAACGCGGAAAGATACGCTGTGTGACGTACGCATGTGCACGCGCTAGTTACCATGAAATATCCCGTTTGCGACGAGTGTACTCCATATACGAGTATGATATAAATATGGGCTTTTTTCATCCCCCCCCCCCCCCCCCCATGTATAGTCGCTGCATGGCGTATTTTTCATTTTTATAATGTCATTTGCTTATAACTGAATTTGGTCAAGCAACCAACGCGTAGAGAGAGAAAATAAAATCATGTTTCGGTGAAATATAATGTACTATAACTCGTCCACGTCAGTCGCGCAAGTCGCATAAATTAGTCGCTTTGCTGTATACGAGTATAACAAACGAGTAAAAACAAAAAACAACAAAATGTGTAAACAAAATGAATACGATAAATGTGCACGACAAAAAGTGCGCCTAAGTTGTAAGCAGCAGCAGCAGAACGTCGAAGGAATTATACGATGGCTCGAGCTCGGAGCTGTAAAAAGCTATTTTTGAAGCACAATCATCATGATGTGTGTGTGTGTGTGTGCGTGCGCGTGAGAGCTGAGACTGCGCCGCCTCGGAAAGTCGGAGTAAAGCTAATCGAAACCATATATATACACCCATCTTGCAAAACATTTATTCAGTCGAAACGTGTTATATATATATAAGCGTGCGCGCATTATGCGATCCGGCCAATATAGGCGCCTGCTGCGGCTACTGCTGGTCTGCCTTTGGAACTCGTCACAATCGATTATTCTCATTGCCGTCTCTGTGCGATGCCAATAGCAAAACCGTATATAATATGATCGATTTTTTTCTCGTTATCGGACGCACAGACGAGAGTCCGAATCGAAAAGTAATTCGTTTCCACGGCTGGCTCTCGCGTATTCCCGCGTTCACGCACATTTTCCATCGACGCGCCGGTGTAAACTTGTTGTTTTTTTTTTCATGTTATATTGGGCGAGATCGGATCGATTTTCTACTCATCTACCCCCTTGACTGTGCACGCACACATACTTGTAAAGGTATAAGCGTGTAACGCGCGTCGCGAGGAGTATCACCACTCTGGGATTAAGATATTCAAACGAGGCCGAGGTAGTAGTAGGTATGTTGTAAGTCTCCCTCTACACCCCCATTAACGAAATTTTAAGCTGATAAACCTGGGCAGAACAAAGAAGCTTGTATAGTGACAGGAGCAGCGGCGTAAGGAGCGACGACTCGACGACGCGCTTGGATATATGTAAGCAAGAGTATATATATATATATAATACAAGGCGTTACACGCGATGGTAGTACGTCTTCAGGGAGTCGACCGAGCTTTCGATGGACACTCGAAACTTTTGCCGTTCGACGTTCCGTGGCATATACACACACGCTTCGGAGGACTGTCATCGATATATTTTCCCTTTTGTTTGCTCGGGCGATGTGTATATAATACGCATCGAAGCTTTTCGCGATGCTGCTGTTTTTTTTCTTGTCTTCCGCTTTTCGTATAAACGAGAGTCCGGTTAGTCTGGTATGTCTCGAGTTAATCTACTCCCGCGACTTCTTTTTTATATACGCGCGCGCGCGGAAATTCGGGTTGAATTCAATTAAAGTTTCTGCCGTGTATATATATATTCCACGATTCTGAAAGTATATAACGTTTGAAGAAGAAAACTCGTCGCTCTTCTGCTTTATCCAGGCACTGTTTCTTTCTCTCTCGAGAAAAAAAATGATTTGATTTCATAAACTATTTCGCGTTCAAGTCCCCGAGTTTTCCGAGATACGAATTGCTCATAAGTAAAATTGTCTCGGCGTGAGCTTAACGCACGAGTGTGGCGAGTGAACATGATCGCCACGCAGTGCTATAAAATTAATAAGACATATTATGATTGCACGTGCCTATAATGTCTGCGGATCAATTTTAATAATAAAAATGGGCGGAAACAGCGTTTCATGGAAAATAATTGACCATAATAATGTCAAGTATATCTTGGTTGTTTTCCACTATTTTCTGATTCACAAGAAAAATAAATAATACAATTCTTTGCTTTTATCAAGCATATTAAAATTGTAATATTCATGAAAGTTAAATGTCGTATTAGTTTACATGAGCTCTTGAGCTCAGTTCAGATTTTATTTTTGAATAGATTATTCTTTTATTATAAGGATTGACCGACTTCGTTCATCGTTAGTTTATAATACCTATGTTTACTTTGATAGCAGAAAGATTAGTCACTATATTGATCTTTTGATTTCGGAAAAAAATTATTTACCACCAGCTACGTTAAATTATTATTCCAAATTAGTCCGATGGATTTTTATCAGTCCAGACATGAATAAAATTATTAAGCTACTTGGTAAAATAATGGTTTTCATCTTCTTGGGATTTGCATTGTTCAATATGGTAAATATCTATAAATTTCAATTTTTAACACTAAATTATATCATTTCGCGATGAAGCAAAAATGAATCCTACGTATTTGAATGTATAGTGACATGCATTAAAAAAATTAATAACTTTATTTTAGATAATTGTACTAACATTTGGAATTATTGAAGGAATTATGAAAATAAATGATATATTTGATACACTTTTTATTTTTGTCTTTGTTCTTAGTTTTCTTTTAACGGATATATCTCATGTATGATTCCTGTGGTGTATGTGGGCTATATCGCGTCAACTGTCCCCCCTCTTGGATCAGAGTTGGAATTTGATTTTTCATATTTTATTCTGCTTCCCAAGGGTATATATGAAAACATTATTGAAACATGATTTTTTATGTAAAATTTGATGATGAATTCAAATTTGATGTCAAAAATGATATTCATAACCTCAAAATCCCTAAATTAACGAAAATCAGTCTGAGGGCCATAAATAATCATGTTCGTATCCAGCGATATGGCCAATATTGTAATATGTTCATCGATACATCAAACTGCAACTTCTGATAAATTTTGGTCATCGGCGGACAAACAGACTTCAGTATTGAGCATCATATGTGTCAATAAAACAGGGTTTTTCTCTAATTTTCCTTGATTCTTGACACATATGATGCTCAATACTGCACTTCTACTCGTAGGAATGTTTTCAATCATAGGGTTAAAATGAACATGAATCAATTACATGATACATTTTTAATATCTGGAAATTTTTTTATTTCAATATGAAGAATTTGAATCAAGCTCCAAACTTTTCATGGCTGAACAAAAAATGAAAACAATTAATAAAAGGATTCGCAATAACATTACACCAAGAGACAATGGAGTTGAGTAATTATATAGTATAATAAATATAATTAATATATAATAAAATATAATTAATAATATAATAAATAATTTTAAGTTAAAAGTGTGAAAAGCTGCGTGAAAACGAGCGTATGCGAGTGTGATCCGAACGCAGCGGTGCCAGAATGTGCGACTTATGCCACAGAAAAGCATGCCATAAATGTGAACTTATGCCACGCAGTGCTATAAAATTAATAAGACATGCGTTTACACGTGCCTCTAATGCCTGTAGGTCAATTAATAGTAAAGATGAGCGAAAAAGCAGCATTTCATAAAAAATAATTCAACATATAATAACGTCAAGTGTATCGTGACTGCTTTCTATTATTGTCCGCTTTACAAAAAAAGTAATAATGACATTTTTTGTTTTTATTTGGAAACCTCAACCTCAATAATACCCGATAGTTATGGCAAAGTTAATCTATAATAACTTTTCAACTCCTATATGTTTCAAGAACTCTGCTGTTCTTCTTTTGTTTTCTGAAAATTTGGAAATGTGCCATCTAGCGGTACCTCAGGTACTAATTGGGATTTAAGTCGGTATAATGAAATTAGAATGAACTAAATTGGCATCGCGATTGTCTCCAAAAATCTAAGGCTTTTCTGCTTACATTCCGATAACGTACATACGTACACGCGTGACGCACAATGAAATCTCCCGAATTCGAAGGCCGCGTATAGCTGCGGCAGCAATTGCTCGACGAACGGATCGTTACTGCGTATAAGTGCATGTAGCGGCGGCCCGCGTTATAAAGCACCGCAAGTCACGCTTACCGATTAAGAAAATTCGGACGACTGCGCCTTCAAACTAGCAGCAGCAGCAGCAGTCGTAGGAGAGATTTCAATAGCGGATATAAGTATTATTCTCGCAAAAATCTCGTTAAAAGTTCCCTCGCGCAGATCGCGCAGCAGTTAAATTTTAATAAAACTATTGTAACACGAATACAACGATATATATAATACATACCGTGAGAGAGAGAGAGAGAGAGAGAGAGAGAGAGAGACGTTTTATCTGCGTAAGTTTCACGAATAATGAGCTTGCGCGCCGCGGCGAATGAACTCCACGAGCGCGCGTGTAATTCCCCGCGCGGGCTTCATTATTGAAGGGCATACAGCATCACGAAAAAATTTGTATAGACGCATCGTCGATTGACGGCGGCGGCAGCGGGGTGTCAGGCTGCAGGCGATGTTTTTATAAAAAAAAATCAATCACCGCGCGGCCAAGGTATTTTCATCAATTCCCGCAGACCATGAGTAGCGCGCTTAATCCGATTTCGCTCTTGCTGCGATTGGGGGTCGGCGAGGCGGCGAGTAAAAGTTTTCCGAGCTAATTAACTTTTTATTGCACATTTCACAAAATGGCCATGATCCATCACCATATATCTATAGAACGCATGGCGCATAGTACCGTAGTAAATATAATAAAAGATTGCTTGGGTGTATTTATGTATTATATCTATATTGTACTCCGACGTTCGTTAGAGGTCGAAACGAAAAGTGCATCTTCAAAAAAAAAATACATGAAAATACGAGAAAAAAAGAATAAAAAAGAAGAGCAGCAGTCGCGGATGAGAAAAAAACCTAAAAGCATCTGTTATTACAGTATAGCACTCGACGATGGAGCGAGAGAGAGAGAGAGAGAGAGAGAGAGAGAGAGACAGAGCGAGGAAAGAAAGTAAAAAATAAAAAAAGATTGAAGAAGGGGGTGGGTCAGGAGGCATTAAAATGCCAAGCACGCCTCTCTCGCGAGCGCAGCACATCATCAGGAGACAAAACCATATCTCCTACACACACACGCACACTTGTCACACAAACACACATATATAGATGTAGGCATACAGCTGATGATGCTCTTTTGCGTGGCGATGCAGTTTTCGCGCTTCGTCGTGCGCGCGCGCGGTGGTATATCATAGCGCGTGCAAATATATGTCTGTTCGCATGAGAGAGGAGTGCCGAGAGAAAGGAAAGAGAGAGACGCGCAGAAATCGAGTTTGCAAAGTTTAAGAAGAGCAGTATATAGAAGTAGATATATTCGAGAAAGAAGACGAAGAAGAAGACGTAGAGGCGTTCGTTGACGAACGCGTGCGGTGCATAGCCTGGATATCGTCGTCGAAGCGCAGCGCAGCCCGCAGTTGCATTGCACGGCATGGCACGCGCTTCGCTAACTATGCTGCTGCACCGCCATCGCCGCATACATGTCGTATTTGTAGGAGAGAGAAAGCGAGAGAGAAAACTTGAAATAGATCGGTGGGCGATATATGCATGCACTACTGCGCAGTGCATATTTGCCCTATACACGCGCGAGCACTGCAGAACAGAGTCGATAAAAATAACCATTGTTAATTTCGTCTCTCTCGTTCGGCTTCGTTCCTTTTTTTCAATCCATTCATTTCTCGTTCGTTTCGAGAACGCACAAATATACGGGTACTAGGTAGTAGATAGATATTGCACACTTTGAGCCGATGTATTATATTATATACAAGCAGATATACACAGGAGGGCACAAATATAATAACTTGGCTTTTCACGCGCGTTTTATATACACGCCGCGCGCTCCACTCATATTCATTGAAGATGAGGGTGTTCGTCGTCGCCTTCCTATACATAGCGGCGTGTTATATTGTACGACGCTTATCTTATCTATTTGCCTTACTTCCCCGACGCAGAGAGAATCGCGTTGCCTGCCATGCCATGCCATGCCATGCCATGCCTGTTCTGACGGCAAAGTCACGCTCGATTGTCTACATTACCTGGGAAATGGTGTCCCCAACTCGCTACAACCACGCGGTTATACATTGTATTTTTACCCTCGCGCGTAGCGCGTTGACAGAGTATTTATTCCTCGAAGGCTAGAAGAGAGCGAGAGCGAGATATTTATTGCGCGGTGGTGGTGCAGAAAAAAGAAAAGCTGGTGTGAGATCGGAGAAGAAGAAGGAAAAAAAAGGCACGCCCGCTGCTGCAGAATTTGCCGCTATCAGAGAAAAGTTTCGCTCGCAGCTCAGCTCGCTCGCAAGCACGTATTATACACCTTTTTTTCTCGTTTATATAGACACATGCGAGCAAGAGGGTAGAGGAAAGAAAGGCAAGAGTGCGAGTTGTGCGTGTATATACATAACAGCATCGATTCTCACGCGCGCGGAGCTTTAAATATAGAGAGAGAGCGAGAGAGAGAGAGAAAGAGAATAATTGCACCGAGTGGTGGAGGGCAGAAATTTTCAACTCTCTCTCATCGAGGCAATACACTCGTTTTCATCATCATCGGCAGCAGTCGTCGTCATAACAGGCTTGACCTGAATCTGCGTCACGAGATTTCCAAAGAAAATAAAGTTTTGAATATAAGTCATGAATCTCGGGTACACGCGTTGTACATACATACGTACTGAGAGACAAAAGGTATACCACTGCTGCTGCTCCCGTACATACTTCATTTCGCATTTAATACATAGCAATATACGCGTGCATACGCGGATGTGACGTTTTTGCGTCGCGCTCGTGCACTCGACGACGACGACGACGAGAACTGAGCGCTAAGATGCACGTCGTACCGTTCATACTTATTATGGAAATATTTCGTGTACACTCGTAAACATCTATGCATACAAACACACGCATAGGCGCGTGTATAGTATACGTATATACACAGATACACTTAATGTATGAGCGTTCGCAGTCGCTTTTCAAAAAGCGCGATAAGCAAGAGAGAGAAAGAGAGAGCTTGCAACTGCTGCTGCTGCACTGCTGCAACAGCTGCTGCTACTGCTGCTGCTCGCTCACTCTCTCGCACGCGCGCGCGGGAGTAATTAAAATTAAAAAGTCATGAGAAAGCGTTTCAAAGCCAAAAGATTTCTTAATCTCGGAGTGTTATAGAGGAGAGAGAAGGCTGCTGCTGCTGCAGGAGAAGAGAAAGAGAGAGAGAGAGAGAGGCGTTTTCTGTCAAGCGCGAGCCAAGCCAAGCCAGAGGAAGACGAAGAAAAAGTCGAGCAAGAGTACTAAAAAAAAAAAAAAAATTATAAGAAGAAGACGAAGACGAAGAAAAAGAACTGCGTTCGCGTATTTGCACACGTGCTCGACTCGTCGACATGCATCTATGTATAGTATATAAATATGTGCTTTTTAAAACGCACACGCGTGCACTGCATTTATGTGTCAATATACGCGTGTTTGCGCGGTTATAATACGCGCTCGATCATCGCGCGAGATGATGAATCTTGCAAGTCGTAAAATCAATTTATGCATCTATAAAATACGCGCGACTGTCTCGTTCAATTTTGCACGCCGTCGCCGACGCCGATGAAAACGCATTGTATTTCCGATTTTTATTTATCACGCTCTCATACGCACAGCCGATGACTCGTATACGCATGTATATATGTAACTCCCACGAGGGACTCTGTAATGCCGACGCGTCGCGCGAGGGCTGCGAATTTACGAGTCAAACGACACTTAATATTATTTATATATTTCTATCGAGCGCATCCTCGTACACGCACGGATACTATATGGGCTGATTTTTTGCTTTCTCTCTCTCCTCCTCGAACTCGTTCCTCGTCTATAATATGCGCGTCGTCTCGCCCACCAGCAGCAGCAGCACACGCAATGCTACAGTGTCTTATCGTATCCGCACGTAGCTGCGGCGTTTCGCGCGACGATATTAAATATACTACCATCTATACGGTGCCATTGAGTGTGATTCTCCGAGGTAATCGCATTTCCCCGGAATCCCTAGTAAGCGATTCTCGGGGCTTATATCAACTGCGCGCCAAGAGACATTATGATAATTGCCTCGCGCGCGAGCCGAAGCCGACCGAGAGAAAGGGTTTACTCGTGCGCCTCTGCGTATACGTGCACAATTCGATGCATCGCGCGATGATGCATGCGATGCCGTATACGTAATAATATAAGTAACCCAAGAAGAGGAAGATAAGGCCTTATTCCGCTCGCATGTCGTCTTTAATTTTGAAATGTTACGATCGGAGAGGCGTCGATATATATAATGTATTTTGTGTGTATGTGTGTACCAAGCGCGCAAAAGTCGATTTGCATGAAAAAGCACGCGTAGCCCATAGCGCGAACAAGCTATTAGGGATCCCCCGCTGCTGCTTCATAAAAGCTAACCACCGCACCAAGTAGAAGAGACGACGACGACCCCCTTCTCTGCATATCAAGGCCTCGGGTGCAGCACCAGCACCAGCGGCATAGTGACAGCAGCGGCTGTTTATACACGCGTATATAACAGACGACGACGACGACAATCGAGTTGCACACCGTATATATAGCACTAAATTCACTGTACTATATGTGCAAGGGAGACCGACACAAGGCCAAGTGTCAACAGATGCAAAGTCGAACGCCAAGCAACCCAACGTCGGCGTCGCATCTCGCCCAGATTACAGACGACGACGCCCGAGTAGTTATACTGACTGAATGCATGTGTGCGTCTGTTGCTTGGAGAGCAGATTAGAGAGAGAGAGAGAGAGAGAGAGAGAGAGAGAGAATAAGAGAGTGCGACAATATAATATAGCAGACGTGCCAAAGCAGTCATCCAGACCTCATGGGCTCTTGTATTACGTTTTAATACGGATTATACGTACGTATGTGCGAGTCTGTATGCGGCTGTATTTACAAGGATACAAAAGAGCTTTTGTCGCGGTTGAATACCTCGCGTCGACCGAATATCATTATGTTATTATCAACTGCGATTTCGTCGTCGATACAGTTTTTTTCTTTTCCCAACTCGTCCACCATCACCTCGTACTGCGTGTGCATCGAGCAATGAGTCATACGAGTTCCCTTCTTATTCTTTCTTTCTTTTTTTTTTTTTTTCATTCATTCTTCAATTCTTCCTTTTTTTTCGAGGCTGCTTGAGAATAATATCTCTCGCTCACGCGCGATAAGTATAAAATTCCTCCTTATTATACATATATATTTTATATTATACATAGGGAAAAGTTTACGCAGTCGTCGTCGTCGTCGTCGTCGTCGTCGTCGTCGTAGTCTCGCAGACGTGACCGAGCATTTTCCCTAATTACAACCTCCTCGTCGCTTTGCTCTATTGTACATGTCATTGTTATATACTTATACACATTTCTTTGCACTACGCGCGTATCGCCGCCGCCACCGCCCGCAAAGTTTCCTTCATTTTTTTTTTATTCGTCGTTTTTCAATTCTCCCTTTTCTCTTTCTCTCTCTCTCTCTCTCTCTCTCTCTATCACAGTCATCACAGTCAACAACGAGAGAGAGACTCCCACGGAGCGAGGGCAAGCAGCAGCAGTGAGTATTATATATAAGAAGTTTTTTGTCGCGAGCGCGACGCAAAACATACATATATACGCATTCGGTACGTCTTGTAGTCTCTACCTTCGATGCCCCGCGCGCGTCTGCTATTATAATAAACGTCAAAAGAATGTGTACGCGCAGAAAATTCGTCTCGACTGTGCAGTACATAATGGTAATAATGATGTGCCCGAGAAATGTTTGCTCCCTTTTCTTTCAAAAGATGACCAGCCAACTATACGATGATACACGCACTAGCACTACTAGGCGTTAAACATCACAAAAAATGGGATAGGGAGACAAAAAAGAAGAGAAAAGAAAATTAGCTCGTAGATTCAAAAGTTGGGTCAAAAACTAATTCTCGAGATCTCGACTGCGCGCACACATAAATGTGCATTTGCATGACACGTATAAGGCATACCTTGTGCTGCAGCAGTGGCAGCAGCAGCAGCAGTAGAAGCATAAGCAGCCAGCTCCTTGTAAGAGCTGTATTATTACTAAAAGATGCAAAGCGCGCAGCAGCAGCAGCAACAGCAGGAAAAGGCGAGGCGGCGCGCGCGCGTAAGATGAAAAAAAACGACGAAACTTCGCGACCTCCACGCACAGAAAGAGATAAATAAGTCGCGGAGGTAGAGGAGTAGGAGTCTCAGGCTGCCCACGAACACACATAAACGTATATATACATACAGAGGAGGAGGACTGGGAGACTAAAGCAGCTAGAGAGAGAGAGAGAGACTCTTTTCCTCGACAAAGGCTCAGCAGTAGCAGCAGCAGCAGCAGCAGCAGCAGCGAGAAGAAGCCACAGAACTACTGTAGTGCAAGTCTTTATATATAGAAAAGACGAGGAGACAAGATAGCCCGTAAAGAGAGAGAGAGAAATGACGGAGTCGCAAGGAAACTTTTTTTTTACGCCAAGCGTAGTATGAAAAAAAAAGAGAGAAAGAGAGGGGGCAGAGGAGATTCGAGTACCGAGATTAGGAGAGACCTCGGCTTCAAACTTTGCCAACTTCGTAAAAGTTAAATCATTTCATTACTCTTTTGCCATGTATACAAGCCCTCTATGCTGCTACTGCCACTATGGTACCGTACCGAAGCGCGCGTGGCGTTCGCGTGCCACAAATTTTTCTACTTCCTATTTATTTTTTTTTTTTTCGCTGTTTTTGTTTTGCAAGATTCTACAACCTCAACCCTTTTTTGTGCCCTCGCTGTATTCTTTTATATGTATCCAAAGCGCTTATGCAGCTAATCGCGTTTAGCGTCACTATCTCTTTCGTATATACATAATTTCCTTTTTATCTTATTTTTTTCATTAACCTCCCTCCCTCTTTCTCGCTGTAGGAGCGCGTATTATAATTATCCTCGCCGTAAACGACCTTTAAATTGCTGCGACGCGCGGCGCGAGCTTCGGAGCTTGCAGTACAGCACACGATATAATCATCATCGTGTATAACGAGAAACTATACGCTGAGTTGTAGAGACGCGCTCCTCCTAACTAGTTTATCTCTTGCCTCTATCTCTCTCTCACTCTTCCCGCCGCTGTGTATGCTGCGCGCGCGTGTGTGTATCTATATTAAACGAGTGGCTTATTACTATACACGTATAAGCGCGGCGCGACGCATGTGTATTTAAAACGGTGCCCCGTGAGAGCACTCGACGAATCTGCAAGCAGCAGCCCTTCTGCCCTGATCCCATACCCATACGCAGCAGCGGCAGAGGCAGGCACTGATAATAAACGCTCGACAAACTCGCGAAATTCTGTATGAGCCGAGCATATAAGTACGTTTAATTTTATGGCGAATCTCTCTCTATCTGTCTCGCTCTCGCTGTTTTCAACCCCGTACGGCTTTGTACGTCGCATACGTGTACAATGTGTATGCGCATGCTGAAATTTCGACGCGACAAATTCATTCCTCCCAAAATTACAATCTCAATCGTGGAGCGCGTTATACTAGACATGTTAAAATCCATACAATTGATTATTAAATTATCCGATACTTCTTTCAGAAAGTTTTCGTTTAACCTGAACACAGGATATGATACATTTGATTGTATTAATATCGTAGCTAGTTAATTATTGTCGATTTAAGAATAGCATTTTCGAAAATCAGCGAAAGAAAGAATTTTAAAGCTAGACTCAAACTGCGAGGATTGAATTTTCACACTAGCTTCTTAATAATTTTTGCGAAAAAAATGATCACGATTGAAAGTATGCGGTAAGTTAAAAATGATCGAATTGAAGAAGATGAAAAATTGTTGATATCATAAACTATTTTTTGTTCCATGTCTTATACCTGTACATTTCATATAGATTTAAAAAATTGTTTAAATTTAGCAAGCGTTAGCGAGCAAGGTCCGTCACTAGTTTAAAATTAATAAGACACGTATTTACACATGACTATAGTGTCTACGGGTCAACTTCAACTCCATATCCATGAGCAATAATAGCATTTTATAGAAAATAATTAACGTAACTGCTCTTAATAATTAGTCAATAAAATAACAATATACAAATATCAAAAATTACGTTTCTATAATTAATTTTTTGTGCCACCCCAACCTAAAGTAAAATTTTACTCCCGCTGCGCGAAATGAAAATGTTACTTTAGGCTAAGGGATTCACAAAAAATTGTATTTGCACCTATGTAGCGAAAAAAAAAGTCTCTACTATAAAAAAAAATACTATTACTATATTGTCTTTAATACAAAATAGGCTCATATGCATGAATCATGAAAAAATGGATAAATAATTCATTTCTGTTATGATTCCAAAACCGTCACCCTCTAAATAACATTTTTATGAAAGTAAAATACTACAGTAGTTCATTTACAGTCTCAAGTTCCGTTTTAATTTTACTTTCGAATAGATTATTTTGAAATTATCGCGAAAAAAATTGTAATTTATTTTCAAATCCCAAAGATGAGTCACTGCATTGATCTTTTACTCTCCGAAAAAAATTATTCACCGCCAGCCATGATTAATTATATTTCAATTTTCGGTCAATTGTTTTACACTTTTCCAGAGAAAACTATGCGACCAATTGGTATAACAATGGTTCTCAGTTCCGTGGGATTTGGACTGTTTAATATGGTAACTACAAATAAATTTCATTTTTCAACACTATTATATTATCTTTGATTGAAACAGAAAATAGTGCTATACTTTTAAATTGTTATATAATATACAAAGTGTTGTATGTGTCGAGTCCGAAAATTATCTGAAAATATTTTTTAATGTCAGCTGTCAGAACGGGTCTTTTCACATGATGTCATAAGTGAATTTGAAGTTTTTTTGTCTTTTTAACGATTAACTTTAGAAAGATTCGCAAAAAAAAAATTATTTAAAATTTGTCAATTCAGAATATTAGCTAAAATTGTATAAAAATATTGCGGTACTATCATATAAATTACCAATTCCATTTTAGATGCTAGCACTTACTTATGGAGTTATCGAAGGAACTATGAATAGTCATGACGTATTTGATACATTTTTTCTTTTTATTATGCATCTTGGTTTTTTGTTTATATTTATATCCCTCACATACGATTCAAATCAGGTAGGTATAGAAATTATTTAGGAGCATTTTCAACTGTTTTTTTTTCATGAATACCAATTCTACAATAGGTTAAGTTTTTACAAACTCAAATTGGAATTATGTGGCAAAATTGCAGGTCCAACAACGAGAAAAAAATTATTTTAAAACACACAAAAATGGCTTTCATCATAACTTTACTTTATTCTGGTTTGTATACTAATTTATGGATTTTATGCCGTTATTTTTACATTTATGACTCTTCTTCTTTTACTAACTTCTTTTACTAATTATAAATGATTATAATCATTTATGTACATATACTTAAATTGTAAATAATTTTTTATCACTGCGTGCACGAAACAAGGGTTTTCTAACCTTAAGGGGAGGCTCTCATGAGACTCGATCAAAAAATCGATTTTTTTTTTGCTTACTTAGTTAGCAAATGTCCCGTAGAATACACCCTCGAAACCCTTTTCACAAAAATCGATTTGGTTAAAAAGTTATTGGCAAAAAACCGGGAGCTGTCTTTTTACAAGCGAATGATGCATGTATATATGTAAATTCGCTTCATAAAACTTTAAACGCGTTTTTCTCAAAACCATGTTTTCTGAATCGGGCGGCAAGATATCTCAAATAATACTGCACTTAATTTTTAGTTTCGGACAAAAACTGAAGGCGCTAGCTTGAGGCTCGTTGAGGTATCTTTTTTTAACACGACCTCTATCAAACGCTGCTACGGGATACATAATTCGATATTTTGGTCTGAAAAAATGTGTAAATATAGTTAAATACATACTTCATAAGTTCCAAAAAACTTGACTGCATTATTCACTTACTTCCACGAAAAAAAAATCACAAAAAACACGTCATGTTTGAGGCGCTAGATGAGAGCCTCCCCTTAAAGCGTCAGAAATCCCTAGTTTCTCGCAAGCAAGGTTAAACAATATCGTTTGTAACTAGACCGCGAGGAAGTTGACTCATCCAGAAGATGTTTTCACCCAAGCGTAGCGGTCAACTGCTTCGCGCGCTTGTTACAAAAATATACTAATAAAGATCAGCCATTAAATTGCAAGTAAAAAAATCATTTGTATAAGTATATGAAAACTATTTACACAGTGTCACAAAAGTATGAAAACGTGGAATTGTCGTAGGAAAACCATAATGAAAGATTATAAACTCTAATAGGCTGTATTTTTTGACGACAAACAATGGTGAATAATGGTGACCTTGAACTTAACTTTGAAGTTACAGCACGCCAAAAATCATTTTTACAAATAGAACACCATTTTTATTACAAAATTTAAAAACAAAAAATTTAACAACCAAATTTGCCATTTTTGTTCAAGATCATTTTCAAAATGCATTAAAGACAAATAAAGCCCTAATTTAAGTAAAATTATTTGAAAATAAATTCGAATTTTTTTTATGGAGAAGTTCTAATTTTTGTTATTACAATGAAATTATTACAATTGACATTAATATTTTTAAAGAACAACGCAGATACTGTTTAGGTTTTCGAGACAGCTACTAAACGAGTGTGATACATCTTTTATTTGATTTTCGGTTTTAACAACTTTAACATTTTTTTTTAATTCTTTTTGAATTGAGTTTTTTGCCGCTTAGCAAAAATGTTTATTTTTGGGACCTCAATAACTACCATATGAATCAAGTCTCAAATAAGGATTAATCAGTTGAACTATTTTCACAGGTATTGTATCAGTTACTTTTTTAGGATATACATTCGAACCGCTTGTAAAATATTCTATAAGCAGTTGGATATCAGTGAATAACTCGGCTGAAAGAAGCTTAGTGATCCCCATCTATTTTACTAACAACTTGAAAAAGTATTATTGGATATGGTTTTGTTACACCGTGATATCAGCTGTTATATTGATCTTTATAATCAACACAATGAATTTTTTTCTAGTTTATATAGGAAAATTTATTGTAGGAATGTTATCAATCATCGGGTAAACATTAACTTATATCAATTAAATGGTAAATTTTGAAAATCCGCATGAACTTTTATTCCAGACAAAATATAGCACTTGTGCATGAAGAATTAGAATCGAGTTCCATACTTTTATTAAATGAAAAAAAAATGAAAATGATCAATAAAAGGATTCGCGAGAACATCCGTTTACATCAAGATATAATAATGTTGAGTGATTTTTATGTTGAAAGTGGAAAAATAAATATAATATGACATAAAGATCAGTTAACACATGATTAAAATAGATGATGATTGAATTTGAATAAATTATCTTAGGTTATTTGAAGCTATACGAGGAATAGTCAGAACGAAGTCTTTAATCATAATAACTCTGTTAACTTCCATGTTAAGTTTGGCTGGATTTTGGGTAATTTTATTAAAATTTCATAAACACTAGTATTTTTTACAGTGCTGAGCACAGAACATATCTATATTGGACCTTACTCGTTTAAAAGAACGTTACTTGAAAAAAGTGCCTCGATACAATGCTTAGCTTGTTATTTTTTAGTTTGTGGTTTTAATCCCTTACGACAAATTGTATGCTTCGAAAATGGCCTTTTCAATGGTAACTGTAATTATAGTTCTATTGTACATCATTTATATAAGTGAAGATATAATAAATGCTTGTGACCGATTGAATAGAAACTGGTAATCAAATGATATAATTAATTATAACAACATTAAAATAAATAATACTATATTCAAAATGTCCTTTCAGTTACAGCGCCAAATGGTACTTCTTTTCAGTAAAAGAAAGACGTATGATTCTTTTAATGAGTCTTCGAACTGCAAATCCTTTCACTCTTACCGCTGGTCCTACGATTCCCATGAATTACGAGACTTTTAGCGCAGTGAGTTATTTAATATACATATATTCATTTTGTAATCTCATAGACCAAAATTCAGATCGTGAACTTTTTTTTTGTAGATTTTGAGAATGACACTATCATATTTAATGGCTTTTTATCGCATCATGGATAACAATCGGATTGAATTATGAACATTTTCAACATTTCCGCATTGATTCAAAGTAGTTGTATTTACATTTTTATATTAGAAATGGACTTAAAATACACCTCCTTTTCATTATTGGTTTTTGTATCAGGTGGTTTTCATGTATATCACACATTAAAATTAGAATAACTAGCTCTGAATGTGACTTAAAATGCAATCATTACACTTTATTTTTCATGTAAAAATGACCAAAAAATTAGGATTTTATACTCAAATTTAAACATTTGGATTAAAAATTAATTTTATAATAGTTATTTATTTTTGGCGTTGATCGCTCCAAAATTGTATCATAATTAAAGCTAGACTAGAATGGATAATAAGATCAACACTAGATTGCGAGTTCATTCATTAGTAAATATGCAAGTGACATAGTAAAAATAATTTTATAAGTAAAAATGGTTTCGTAGCATCCGTAAGTATTGTGCATAAATTCGACTTCCTTCGATATTCGTAAAAAAAAAATTTTATTCTATAAAATATTTTTTGCTGCATGTTTTAATTTCTCATGAATCTGAGCGATTTTATCAAAATCAGCAAGTGTTACCGAGCGAGGTCTTCTGTTTGTTTAAAATTAATATGACATGTGTTTACATATGACTATAATGTCTACAGGTCACCTTTAACTACATACCCCAGCGGAAATTTTTTTCCAAATAAAGTACATAATGATGTTGTGAACTGTAATAAAAAGTAAAAAAGTGTAAAAAAATGTAAGATTACTAACGATTTCGGACACGTTTTTCTACATTTTTTTACTTTTTATTACAGTTTATTACATTTGTTTACCTATAATTAGAGAGATGAAAACCCTATGAATTGAAGCTCATTAAAGTTACATGGAAAAAGTAAAAAAGTGTAAAAAAACATAAAATTCTGTAATAATAGTTTGAAAGGTTACAATTTTTATTTATGAGTTTGAAATTCCGGTCAAGCCCGCATGTGATGTGTGATGTGAATTGACCGCAGCAAGTGATTTTCGTGAAAAAAGTGAACTCAGTCTAATGTAGCATAAAGCGTTAGATGACTGAATTTGGTTTATATACATATCCTTCATAATTTTTCTTAATTTATTCATAAAAATCAATTTTTTTCACGAAAATTACTTGCTGCGGTCGAGCGATCATATGTGGATAGCACATGTAAAAAAGTGTAAGAAAGTGTAAAAAAATGTAATTTTTAATCATTGGCTGTCCGAAATCGTTAGTAATTTTACATTTTTTTACATTTTATTATTTTTACATTTTATTATTGTTTATATTTATATCCCTCGTGTACGATTCAAGTCAGGTATGTATAAAAATAATTAGAACGCATTTATAACTGCTTTTTTAATCTGAATACCAATTTTACAATAGGTTAAGGATATAAAAATTCAAATGGGGACAATGTGACAAAATGGCAAATCTGACATTGAAAAAAATATATTGTAACACACAAAAATTGATGAAGTTATTCAATCATGTACTTAAATTTTAAATGATCAAAAAGACTAACAATTAAACTACAAGTGATTTCTTACTCGATTATTTAGAAAATATAAAACCCGATATTTACAAAGTATTAAAAAAGTATGGAAAAGGAGTTCGGTCAAATCCTCTCGTTTATCGAGCACGAGCAAAATGGAAAAACAAAAGAAAACAATATGTACGTGTGCAGTTGTAGAACGTGAAAAAAAGAAAGAAAGTAATAGAGAAAGAGAACGAAGCAACATTAGCGACTATATGTGCCACGGGTTTGGGCGCACTGTGTGTGCACCGTATACATAATAGAGGATAGAAAATAAGCAGTATAGTAGTAGCAGAAGCAGCCCTGCGAGCGCGCGCGCTCGTCGAAGGACATTCGATATAGCGCGAGGGAGGGTGGCACTTTTGTCGCGCGCTCGTGCTTGTTCTGCAGTATATATGGATATATACGAAGAAGAAGAAGCTCGTCGCACCATCGCACCGTCGCTGTTGCTGCTGCAACTCTCGCTAGCTGCCTCTGCGAGAATCGAGGGTGCTTCACTGCACACACCGAGCCATCCGCCCACACACACGTCGATAGTATAGGTACAACGCAGCGGAGGCTAGAGAGTTTGCTGAAAGCCACGCGGCGACATTATACACGTACCCAGCCTGCGCGCAAGTAAATGCATCGTCACGTACAGCACAGAGAGCAGCAGCAGGAGAGAGAAGTGTAGCAATGGCAGCTAGCAGCACGCGGAAATGGAGGCTATTAGGGCGAGCTGCGACGACGACGACGACGACGAGTGCAAGAAGCGAAAATGTACCTAGTGCACACGCCGAGGTGCACGCGTATTCGTACACGTATACCAAATACTACATACGTACGTACGTACGTATGCTGAGGCACTCCAGTGCACGTTGAGCAGCAGCAGCAGTAGAACACCGCATATGCAAAAGTACACATTGTATTCGCCTCTCCAAGGTGGTACACACTCGGTACCGTTATATACGTAATATATATACAGTATGCACAGGCATATGTGTGTGTGTGCACTGCTGCTGCAACGTAACTGGTGGGGTGGAGGAGGAGAGGTGTCCCATGCGCGCAGGCGAGCTTTCGCACTACACGGTGAGGTGTGAGTTTTCACACTTTATGTATTATAAAATACGAGGAGGGACCTGCTCGGCTCTCTCTCTCTCTCTCTATATATATATATATAGTCACCCCCGCGTGTTACGCATATATTGTTCCATCTTACACACGCACTCATTTATATTTTAATACACATACGTGTAATATATGTATATGCGTGGGTGTGCGTGTATAATGCGTAGGGTAAAGTGCTAGATCCAAGGCGTATATACAATGATATACTTAGTACTGTACTGTACTACAGTATATACTTACCCGGGAATACCTGCAAGTGCAGTTCTTTCTTTCTTTCTCTCTTTATTTTCTTATATATTCTTGGATATAATGAAACGTTCGAAGGAGCGATAGATGTTGTAGAGAGAGAGAGAGAGAGAGAAAAAAGGGAAAAAAGAAAATACATCCCTTTGAGCCATATACCGGCGAGAGAGTTCATAAAGCCATCAACGAGAGAGAGAGAGAGAGAGAGAGACAGACAGACTTTCGTCTGTAACGCGACTTTTCGAGTTTGATTAGTCGTCGAATGTGACGAAGCTATAAATAACGCGAGACGCGCACCAAGCAGGGCTCTTTGCACCCCCTTATGAACAATTTGCTTCTACCCATCGGACTGTGTATATACGCACCCATATATTTCCTCTCTTATGTGTACCACGCGCGCGCGACATGTACAGATGTGAATTTATTGCATATATAGGTAGCTAGTGAATTGCCTTCAAAGTCTCGGCACTCGTGCGGCTCCTGCCGCCCGCCTCGACGTAGCACAGGAGAGACAGAGGCATCTGCAGAAGTACTTTTACACATCGACTTGTCGATTTTCTATATACACGAACGTGTGTGTATGTGTGTATACTGAATATGGCAGCACCCCCGCAGCACTGCCGTCATTTTTAACGCAAAGTGCAAATAATGCACTTTGACGCATCCTATATATAGGCGTACGTATAAGCGGAGCGGAGCAAAGTGCGACGACGACGACGACGATCCACTCGATTGTAATTGCATAAATTTACTCGCGTCAACAGCGGGTGCGGGCTCTTCTTCTTCCTGCTTTTTTTTTGCTCCGCTGCGAATGTTTACATATTTTTTTTACTCTTACATTTTATGAAGTACAGAGAACTGCGCGCTGTATGCGGCGAACAGTCGAGGCGTTAAAAAGAATATAACGGACTCGCTGACAAAACGATTCTGACCCACATTACACTACGCAAACTTTTCCGCCTGATGAGTCGAGTTGGTGTGTGCTACCGCCTACCACCACGACGACTTCGTACTGCCTACGTTGCTCCCAATGGACACATAAAGGAAAAGAAAAATGTGATAAGACACTGCGAGCTTTTACGCGCTGCGCGCGCGTGAGGCGTCGCCGTCGTCGTCGTAGGCTCCTGTCGCATGTCCTCATTTTCGTTCGCTCGTTCGTCCCTTCAGTCTTTAATAATATAGATAAAATATGTCGAGCTCGCGCTCCGTAGGCCGACGAAGATATGCCGAGTCTTCGGAGTCGTGCAGCAATATCCACTCTCTCTGTACTATAAGAGAGTGAGTGCGGGCGCCGAGGAAATTCATTTCGTCGCTGCGGCAATCCGAGGCCTTCGAACTGCCGCCGCTGCTGCGGCGTAATGTGCTTTCCTCGAGCACGAGAAAGAGAGTAAGCTACACATAAAAGGGCGAGAAAAAGCTCGCACACACAGAGGGCTTGACACGTTTTATGGGGCTTGCGAGTTGTCCGAATAAATGGAAAAAATGTGCGTGCGAGGCAAATGAGGCGCGTCCGCAGGACTCCACTGTATTATACAAGGAAAGTATAAGGAATTGAGGAGGGAAAAGAGAAGCTAGAGAGAGTGAGAACGTATCACGTGTGATTGCTCCGGCAAGCCTCTTGGCAAATTGGCGATATCTGGCCGCGCACACAGGGCTCGGCGAAAAAGAGAGAGAGAGAGAGAGTATATATCCACGCGCACCCGCGCGCTTGTATACACCTTGTAATCCCTTGGAAATAAGGTCTACGCATCGGTAGGTTTTTTTTTGCTTCCCTCCTTTCTTTTTCTTTCCTTGCGTCTCGGATCGACTCCTCGGCGTTTTGCGATCGACGACCGGCCATTCATCCATCAAGTACAGAGAACTAGTAGTAGGTGCCCGAGTGGCGAGGGGTTCTATCCGCACACACTACGCGGTACATACACACGCGGACGATCCATATTGAAGTGCGAGGGTGTCTATCCTCGGTCTCTCTCTCTCTCTCTCTCTCTCTCTCTCTCTCTCTCTCATTCTCTCTCTCTCGGTGCTAGTGTAATACTCTTTTCTTTGCGGACGTCGGCACAGCGAGAAGATGTTTCGAAAGTCGAGCTTGCGCTGCTGCTGCTGCTGTGCCTTCGTGATAATATAGTGTGTATCGGGCGAACCCACTCGTTGTTAGTTGCATACGCGCGATCGAGGGGGGTTCGTCCTCTCGTTCGTAGCATACTCCTCTCTTCGTCGTCGTACTCGTCTTTACCAAGGGATCACCGGACTGACTTTTTCTTTCTCTTTTTTCATCCAGGAAAAAAAAATTCCGCTACCGTGTGTAAGCGTAAGTTGCGTTGCGCTGCTCTCTCTCTCTCTCTCTCTCTCTCTCTCTTCCTCCGTTTTCTCGCTCGCTCTCTCTGTCGTTCTGGGCAACTCAACCACATTGCCTCGGGGATGTGTATATGGATCGCTGCTGCTACAACTGCACGCCTGGGAGTGTAAAGGTAACTTCGATTTTCGTGTGCCCTCCTATACTTTTCTTTCTTTTTTGTTGTTGTTCCCATTCGATGTATGGGAGTTGAGCAGAGTAGCTCTATAGCTCTCTTTCTCTGGCTCTTCGCGCGCGAGGCCTCCAGTGATAGCGGAGCTGCTTTTATTGGGTCAAAATCGCAAAACTTCGGGGCGAGAGAGAGAGAGAGAGCACGCAGAGAGAACTGTGATACTTTTCTATTATTGCGAGTAGAAGAGATAGCAAAAGTTCTTTTACTTTATTCTCGAAGGAAGACGCGCGAGGGATCCTAGAAATAATAAACTTACGAGGCGCGTCGAAAGTCGATATATTTATACACGCGTAGACGTGGTGGAAGTGTTCGACATTAATAATAGTTGAATGAACAAAAAACTGACCATTTGAAATGTTTTACGATACTTTTACATTATTTGGCTTTTCTGTTAAAATTATGTTGCAACTATTAAGCGTATTTAAATCATATATAATACCGTTTTAAGCTATTCGCCGCTAGATGGCGAGTTCCACTATCTGTAAATCTGCAAGAGGCAAAGTAAAAATACTTGTATTAATCAAAGCACAGTTAAGTCGACCTTTCGATAACGTGCGGGTCTTTTTATTCTTCAATGAGAGCCAATAATGAATTTACGCATTAAAGCGAAAAAGGTCCAAGGCCAATATCGTTGCATGCAAATTATATTAAAATCCGTCAAAAATTGAGTTTTTTGACACTGTGTGCGACGAAAGTAATGATTTCAATTCGATAATTTTTTAAAAACGTGGTTGACATTTTGACCGTTTATTTTAATAGTAAATGATTTAGTCAGTGGTACTTTAGCTCTATCGGTAAGAATACAACAATAATGAATGAACGACGTATTAAGTTTTGAATTATTCGCCTAGCGCTCAATAACACTTGACGCATGAACACTTAACAAGCCGATTTCCGGAGAATGAACCGTATATATTTAAATGTACGCAGATGCAGATGAGAATAGGTAACGGGATGATGGAATTAGTGGTACACTAGCTCTGGGTTGACCGGTCTGGCTGTAACACGCGATATGTCATTAAGGTCCGAGCTCGGCTACTCCCTCTCGCAGTATGGCGCGGCTAATCGAAGAAAAAAAGCGTATCCAGGGATTGATTGTACTATAGAAAACAATGAGGCTAATTTGAATGCGCGTACCGTTCGCTCGCTCTCGTATACGCTATTCGCAGACTTACAGACACAGACGAGGATCGCCGCAGCAGCAGTGGTCATATGCTACAGCAACCGTAGTTTTATACGATGTTAAACGCAGCCAGCGCGCCCAGGAGAAAGAAGAGAGTGACGTGAAGAGCGAACCGAGAAGGGGTTGTGCTGCCGCCGCTGTGTGCGACTATTACGAACGAATCGAAACCAGCAGCAGCAGCGACGGAAAAAAAAGAAAAAAAAATTGAAGAAAAAAAGGCTGGAGTTGCTGCTGCGTAGCCAGTGATCAAGTGGCGTATTATATGGAAAGTCCGAGGAGAGAATACATATACCGAATGACGGAGAAAAGGGCTGAAAAGCGAAAGAGAGAGAGAGAGAGGCGCTTTAATGAAACCGACTCGCTCGCTCAAAAAAGGGAGTATAAGGTAGAGGTATATATACGATTAAGTCACTATGTATATAGCACAGCACACGACGCCTCCACGGGTATATAGTTAAAGGATAGGATAGTGGCAAACGGAAATCCGCTGCTAATGGAGTTTCGAATCTACTGGCGCACACACACACACACACGCACAGAGCAGCACAGCGACTGCAATGCGCCGCGCAGCTCTCGTTCGTCTCATCTCTCGTTCTCGGCATAGAGAAAGATTAATGATTGCCGACGCGACCTTTTATATATATATATATGTATATTCATGCGCGGAGGTTTGAATTTACCCCCCAACCCCCGCTGCCGAAGCGCCCGAAGGCACATGTAAGAGAGAGGAAGCAGTAGTTGCTCTGCGTGCGCGGGGGTGTGATGCGATGTTGTAGGTACTTTGCTCTCTCTCTCTCTCTCTCTCTCTCTCTCTTTCTCTGCGGTCTATGAGGTATATTAAACGACACTGGCGCCTACTACTACACACATACGAACGCACACCCCCTTTTTAGTCCAACTCAAACTGTTCTCCGGGCAAACTCATGGTATAGCTACTACACACGACACGACGACGAAGAGTGAGCTCCGTGTAGTAGCAGCTCTATTCCCCTGGAGAAATCGTCAGCCTCGCACGCAGTACAGTATACGTGTATTATGGGTTGACCTTTGTCACCATCGTGTACGTACGAACCCGAAACTATATATATATATGATTCTTCCACCCTTCGTATTGTACATTTATGTATACGCACACACGCACACACACGAAATGCTCTGCAGCTAGCTCCCAATCCTGCGGCTTATTATATACCGAGACAGTTTTATACAATGGCCCCTGCTCATGCAATGCTGTCCTGCGTGTGTAACTCTGCACGCGCGCGCACTGGCGCTAATCTTCATTTTCACACTCTTTGTGGCGCGCGCGCGCGCCTGTCCAAGAGTCTATATATAATATCGTCTATTATAAATCGGATAGGGGAGAGATGTCGATCAAAAACGACTAACTCCTTTTTATTATTCCCGAAGCTTTATTTGCTCTTTACATTTATATTCCCGCATGTGGAAGTGCAACGTACGTATACATACTTACAGCGGGGTAGAGTAAGAGAGAGAGAGAGAGAGAGCAAACCCTGAAATTTTCAAATCGTGCTATCCCATTGAAGAGGCTCGCTCACGACGACTACGACTGCGACTGCACTCGGGGTGAAGACCGCCGAGTAAGAGAGAGAGAGAGAGAGAGAGAATCCGTCGAGCTGCGCAGTTTTACAGAAGAAGAAATCTTTTATGGTCGAGCATCACAAATCTTTCAAAAGCTCTCCACCTGCCTTCCATGTATAACTGTGTGTGTGCGCGCGTGTATCCTATGTATCCGCTTCTGTCTGCCCTGGGCTCGTCTCTCTCGTGTGTCTCCTTTTACCGATGAAGCTCTTGGGCGTAGTGGTACACTGCAGTCACGACTCGCTCGCGCGCCCAAGGAATAAGAATCCGGCGTGTGCAGCAGCGGCAGCGGCAGCAGCTCTTCTTTTCTTAATCCCGAGTACGCCACCCAACTTTACTTCTTGGCCCTTTCAACGCGGCCTTCGGATTCTCTTTTCTTCATATAGTACACGTCGTATAAATCTATATAGCACGTGACGTGCCCCCACTGCGCTGTAAAAGTGTGTGTGTGTGTGTGTGTGTGTGTTTCGAGGCGCTCCGGCGCTCTTGTCCTCTCAATTTTCTTCTTTCTTATCTCTCTCTTTTTCTCATTCTTTTCTTTCTTTTTTTGGTATTTTCGTGCGTCCTTGTTGACGTTAAGCCAAGAAGTCTTCTCTCTCGCGCGCAAAGTCCTCGAGCGATGACGGATGATGATGAACGTATATCGGTCAAGCTGGGATAGTCGCACTTTTACACGGCTGAGTAAGTCTTGGTTGAATCGCAGTTGGTGCGTATATATTTATTATGAGTTTGGCAAGACCGAAAAAAAAATAGAGAGAAAGGGAGATGCTTAAAATGCTTTAGACGAAATACGTAGAGGACACGGGTACACACGCACACGTACATACATAGCCCCGCGAATGAAAGACGCAGAGAGAAAGAGTAAAGAAGTAGAAATAAGTAGTTGAAATATACAGATAAGAGAATTGCCCGAGCTTTTGACGATGAAAGCAGCTTCATAAAAGGCTTTTGTACATGTACACAAGGTGCAGTAGCAGCAGTAGTAGCCTAGCAGGAGCGAGTAAAACTCCCATGGTATATATGGACTGTACCACGCGCAACGTGTGATGGTTTAAAAAACGATAGGTACTATCTTATGTGGAGTACAAAAATGAAAATCTTGAAAATTCGAAATCAATCAATGCCATCCTCGCTGGATTTGCAGAGATTCAAGTGTTGGATTTTCAATTTTTCAACGTTATTGCAACAGTTGCATGAACGCTCTAAAAGTTAAATGTAGATTTACGATGCGGTCTTAGACTGCCACATTCAACTGAGAATCTTGCAATAATGTTACTTTAAAGGTTCGAATCCTAATAATTTTGATTTTTCAATGTACGCTGATGTAAGAGTACATTTTTCTTCATTTTCATTGGCCTCGCCACTCGTTCGACGCGACACAACCCATATACCACCCAACTTTGCCTCCTCCACCCTCGCTCGAGGTTTTCCACAGCAGCAGCAGCGTATATCTAGAGAGCCACTGCGCCTCGTGTATAATTGGACTCGTGCGCGCGACAGCGTCCACCCTGCGCAAAAGTCTATTCTGCGCTTCATCGTAGACGACCGTACACATTCACGCAAGCGCTCGGCCTAAAGCGAGAAAGTACAGCTACTGCTTCTAATTCTTTAAATTGCAATTTACGAACTTTTGTGTCTCTTAAGCGACTCGTCGTTTTCCGAGCTCAACTCGTATAATATATAATATTACACGATTGCATAATAATATATATCTACGCTGATGCGTCGAGTGTCGCGGACGTTATAATGTATAATACACTTCGTAAAAGCACACAATTGTTCGCACGCACGCACGCACGCACGCACGCAAACGACAAGTTCTATAATACGGAAATACGCGTCGAGTGCATTATGCCTTTTATGCGTATCCGCACCCACCCACACATACTACACAGTACACATGTGCTACTATACTGCAGCTACGATGGCGTGACGAAATAATACGAATTTCGAGTGCCCAATTAGATGCAGCACGTAGCATGCATACACGTAGTGAGAGGTGTCCTGATAATAATCGCCGCACGCGACGACGACGAGTGCTTGCGCGCGATGCGCATTTATCAGGCATAGAAAATTAAGCGAGCATAATAATGTATTGCAATAATCGACGATTCACGGGGGCAAATTTGTATTTTATAAGGTCGTTGAAAACACATTTCCCGTTTTCAACTCGAGGGTTATTAATATTTTTTCGTTATTAGAGCGTACCCCCCGCAGCTCTGTGCTGCAGCGCGAACGAATTATCGCGATATAATTCGTTTATTATATCCACTTTTTACTCGTGAAATTTCTTTCGAATATTTATCCCTGTGAGAGCTTTCGTTATGTATACGTTAGGGCGGAACCTTTTTTTTCGTTACCTCGAGACTTTTGCGCTTTTGTGTCGAGCGAGCCCAATTGAATGGCAAATAAATTGCCAAAGAAATTAGCAAGCTTATTTCGAGAGTAGAAGCAGCTAGCAAGGGTATAAGGCGAGGTTTTCGCGTGTATATACTATACTAGCCTCTTTTTCTGCTAATGCCTGCTGCTGCTCGCCGAACGAGCTCGATTAACCTTGGCTCGACCGGCTTGGTAAATAGCGCTAATGAATTTCACCGTTGACCAACGAGAGATCGTTCTGTACGGCATTCGCTCGGCTCGCTGTACTCGATATATATCCAGAAAATGTATATATACAGCGCATGCCATTACGGAAAAAAAACCCGAGAGATCCTTAATAGCAACTATCGTCGCGCCTGCGAGTGAATAATTGCAAAAGTCGTTATACGCGTATCGTCGCGGTGCTCTATATGTATATAAACTCTCTCTCTCTCTCTCTCTCTCTCTCTCTCTGTACATAATCTATCAGCGTGATCCGCGAAAGGAAATAATTTAATTAAGCCTCCAGCGCAGCTGATTGGAAAGTCTCCCGTCTACTACTACTACTACCAGTATGCAGTGCGCATCGCGTCGAGCGCGTTTGCTTAGCTTTTCCGCGTGCGTACAGTTTAAATGTTGTACACAGGTAGGTATAGGTAGGTAGCATCAGACACGCGCAACGCCCACAACTAGTTGACGAGCTCGCGAGCTTGGCGTAGCGTAGCAGTAGCAGTAGCATCAGCTCAGCGGCTTGTGCAAATAATCGTTTATATTGGAGAGTCGAGCTTGCAGCAGCAGTACACAGTACACAGGATCAGTGTACTCCCACGTACTACCACTAGTGCTGCTAGCGTTACAATTAATCAAGCTCGAGTCGAGCGCGCAAAAGCTCAGATTTAAAACAATGTTGAACGAGAGCGAGCAATATATTGTCCGCGAGGACCGAGGTATATCAAGCGCTCGTTCTTTTTGCGTCGCGAGCGAGCGCAGGTGTATATAGAGATACGGTAGCGGAGAGAGACACTAAAGAGAGACGCGAAAGTTTCGAGTTCCAAAATGCAATTAGTATTGTATGTAGGAAAGATTGCCCGAGCTCTCCTCTCCTCTCCTCTCGCTCTCTCAAGGGCGAAGATTATTTCATTGAAAAAGCTCGAGCGACGACGCGACGCTTGCGCGCCGCTCCTCGCGTGCAAGTGTAATATTCCAATAAAGAGAAGTTCGGGGTCCCTCTTGCAATTTTACACGGTGGCGTTGGAGGAAAGGGAATATACGAGAGAGCCCGAGTCTCCTGCTTCCGTTGCCGCTGCTGGTTTAATGCAATTTGGCGTAATGTTGAGTTTACGCGCGCGCCTACTATACTGTGTTGGCTCGGCGCGGAGGTCTTTGCTTTTCCAGTACCCGAAAAAGAAGGCAATTAAAGCTTTTCAATTTATATAGCCGGTATATGTCATATATATCGAGAAAAGAGAAAGAGTCTGGTGCTGGGTCTGCGCTGGGGCTTTGTTTGCGTGTAAATGAACCTGCGTGGACTAGAGAGAGCACAGTAGTGAGCCTTGTTAGTAAATTTTAGAGTTTTCACTCGGCTCTCTCTCACTCTCTCGTTTTCATTTTATTCAATGTGTACCATTATATATATTGTAAATGTGTATATATAACATTTTTGCCTGCCTGCATTTCACGAGCATCAATGCAAACAGATTCGCCCAAGAGCTATTATAATCCCTTATAGCCATGCGCGCGGGCGTTACTGCGAATATAACATTTTTCCACGAAACTAATATCATGACGTTGACAATTATTCTTCCGGATTAAAGTTTTTGCGTATCGAGCATATTCACAGTTTTTTAATTTTTGAATTTTGTATGTTTTTCGTATTTTTTTTTTCAAACGCAGTGCTGCTAGTTATAATCCGAATAAAATAAACGAATAAGGCGCCCTAATTAAATGTTTCACATGTGCACGCACGCTAACGACGTGTTCCATGTATATATTTCTGCGAGCGCGAAACGCGTGTTCAAAAGTGTTCGGTGTACATGTACTGCGTATTATAGGTTCCTCCTTATATTATATTAGTCGCACTACATATAACGGCAAGGAATTTTCAACAGCTCCCGCGCGCTCTAACGTGTACCGTAAAACTTATATATATATTCTCGGGGTAACTACTATAGTTAGTTAAATACTTTGCAAATATAAGCGCGCACGCGTACAAACATACGCACACACACGTACACGTATTTATAATAATTCGCAACAATCGTTAGTAGGTAGGCGCGAGTAGAAGCGCAAAGTGTGAAACTCGACGCGCGCGCAAACTTTTCACTTCTATCTCTCTCTCTCTCTCTCTCTCTCTCTCTCTTTGTCGAGACAAGATAGTTACGAAGGTGGTAAATTACGCGAAATGTTAAACTCGAAGAACTTGATTTCATGCGTATTATACGTATACGCGTGACACACACCGCGCAGCGTCGCGTCGCCTCTATATCGCCATAAATACAGATAATAATAACAGCAGCAAAGTCGAGAGAGTGAGAGCTTGATATCTCTCGCGCAAAACTGCTGTATAGCGGCCGAGCTGTTTGTCAGGCTTCGCAAATTAAGCCATATATATTCGCGCACACCAGCACACGCATACACCGATGACTTCGAAAATTGTCCGGCCAGCATAAATTTCGCTCGTCCCTTTCCCTACTGTGGCTGCTGCTGCGCCAACGCAGACGCGCCTAGCTAGCCCCCTTATCTTTACCGCGTGCCTCATGCGCCGCCGCGACTAGCGCAATATTGTAGTGTACAATTTGAGCGTATAGATCGAGCTTTTTTTGGCCGAGCTTTCATATATGCGTGCATCGCCGCCGATCGTTTTCATGGAAATCCGGTTCGGCGAGTTATTTATTTTTTTATTTTTGTGGCTTTCATATTGGCCCGCGCGCGTGTGTTTCTTTCCGATTCAACGTGAGCCCATTATATATAGCCTCGGAGTAGTGAATCATTTTTAACGTGCAGCTGAAATTTCAATTATCATATGGCTCGATCTTTGAAGTAACGAATAACATCTATCATTCGTTTGAGCTTGCGAAATCGAATTTCGCGTCAAAGCTCGATTACTCACAAAAAAAGAAGGAGAAAAAAGTCCAGAAAGTCTCTTTGCTCTATGGAGACTCTCTCTGACAATTTTAAAATTGTTCGCAAGGTAAATTGATCGCGCTTCCTTCTTTGCTCGGAGTTTGTTCTCGTTTGGGATTGAGATCCGTGTGGGCCTGCGGGGATATATAGTGAATCTAATCGTTAAGTGTTCCAATCTACCGCCTGGTTATACCCTCTTGACCCACATCTCAGGAAAGCTCGATTCGAATCTTGACTCGTCTCGAAATTTTCGTCCCTTTTTTTTACCAGGAAAACCAATCAAGTTCGGGGCGTGGGAAAGCGATTAAACCGATCATCATCGTGGAGATGCGGTCAGTACGTTTCCCATACATTACAAGTATATATGTAGACGCGGTAGTCCAAGTTTTACGACGTATCGAGAGCTTTTTTCGACGCAAGCTCACACACACACACACACATACACGCGTAGGAATTGATATGATAGATATAGCGCAGGCTACTCGAGACTTCGATCGTTTTAAAATGTAGCCACGGCCCGCAGCATATAAAGTTATAACTAGGCCGTTATAGATGGACTTATATTACTAATCGATCCCAGTGAATATGTACATTACGAGACGTGCAGCTGCTCATACATGCATTACGAAACGCGGGCGCATCATACGTCATTTCGCGATGATTAGACGCTGCACTTACGTCCTGTAATATCGTATATATCTCCGCAGGCCTTTCTCCGATTGATTAACGTGCGTCTAGCCGGGGAATGAAAAAAAGTGCACCGCGTACATATCGTACAGGGTACACATAAGGAAGGGTCTGCAGCAGCAGTCGTACGGCTGTCTACTAATGTCAAAGAGGAGGAATGGCATATATTATATAAAGATGACGAAGCTTTACTCTGTCTCGCTATATACACGCTGCATAAATACTACTGCAAAGCCAGAGTATATGTGCAAGGGTGGTACAAAAGCTCCGTACTGGAGGATGCGTACATACACGTGCAGCTTGGCTATATACCAGAGGCCTATAGAGCTGCCCTAGGATGTATACACTTGCGTCCGGTATATAGCAGGCAGATTTTTCTCTCTCTCTACTCTCTCTCTCTCTCCCGACACAACGTCGAGGCGCTCCTTGAGCTATATATATACAGTGTATATCTTTGCACACTCGCTGCTGCTACTGCTGCCACTGCTCGCCCTTTTCGCGGCTCCCTCTTTTTGCGCGCAGAGCTTTTCCGCCTCTTTCTTAGTATATGCGTACGAGTAGCTAGTAGTAAACGGGGAAAAGAGAGAGCGACTGGCGCGCGCGAATCATGATCGAGAGCCTCGACGGCTACACGCACGCAGCAACGGCGCGCTATATTCTTATCTTTATCCCTAGGCTCAGCGCGCGGCGTATAAAGCTCTGGAAGCCTTTATATTATAATATACGCGGGTGATTCCGCGGCAGCAAAACGTCTTCATTTTTATGCGAAACGTTACAAATTGATTTTTCCCCTCTTTCATTTTTTTTTATCTTTTCCTAGCTAGCTAGCTAGCTCTCTCTCCCTAGCTCGTACGACGATGCCAGCTGCTGCTGCTGCTGCTGCAAGCTCAAAGTGTAAAAGCTCTCGAGTTTGTTTACTTCGGGATGCGCGCATGGTACACAAGCGGCTTTTGGCCTTTTTCCTTGCACGTACATACGGCGCGGCATGCATGCATGACTCTCGCTTACGAGCGATAAGACTCGAATAGGAGAAATTTTATACGTATGTGTGTGTTTCTGTGTCTGTCACGGGCCAAACGTTTGATGCTCACATGCGAGCTTTTAAAACGGGACCGATATCTAAGAAATTGCGCAGGTGTACGTGTGCACAGACCGAAAGATCGGTTCGGACGTGGGGGCATGAAAAAAAAATCTCGCCCGCGCAGCAAAAAAAAGCAAAGAGCAGCAGCTGTAAGCTCGTGTTACTCGGGGGTGTTTTAGAAACGCGCCTCCGTATACATGCGTGGCGCGAGATCGACGCAATTAGTTTCTATGGAGTACATGTAAGAGCGAGTGTGCGCGTGCGAATATACTTATGCTTTCTCTCTGCATAAGCCTATATACTTACATTACGTGTGCGCGAAAAACGCGTGCACCTTCAGAATAATGCCATGTAGAGTGTGCATAGTGTAAGCGTGCACGAGTCGCTGAAAAGTGCTGCACGACGTATACGTGTACTCTATATTCCCGCACCGCACATGCAAACACACACACACACACACACACACTTGTATACCTAGCGCAAGGTGAGAGCAAGATGTGTGTGTATATGCGTGCTGCGCGAAGAGAAAAAGAGACTTTGACGTCGAAATGTTGGCGTGTGTGTATATGCGCTCGGGCACAAGTGCGCGACACGCCAGAGGTGAGAGAGGTGAGTGAGCGAGAGAGTGAGAGAGAGAGAGAAAGAGGAACAACTGCAGCAGCAGCAGTGCACTGAGGCACAACGATCCAGAAATTCCAGTTTACCTCTCTCGGTACAGGGCGTGATTTTCTGACTTACCTGTGTAATACTCTGCTGCGCTGCACCCGACGCAGCTATGCATGTATGCATGTGCGCGAGGCTGCGAGGCTCTGTAACTTGTCGCCCGCGTGTACATGTATATATTGCAAAAGGCGCGCGCGACAAAGGGGGCCTATATATACGCACACATACATACACCTACAGCACATAACTTGACTCGTGTAGGCCTATTTGCATTGCAGGTAGCGGGCGGTAGAGTGAGAGAGAGAAATGCTCTGCAGCAGAGAAGCGAACGAGCGAGCGAGAGAAAATACAACACGCGCAAATACGCAGCGCGTATACATAAACGCGCAAGCGAGAGAAGTAGAAGAGTTAACGACCTCGAGGCGTGGAGAGGCTGATGGTGGTGGTGGTGGTGTGTTGCTGCTACAGGCAGGCAGGCAACGACTTTGGTGCAGCAGTGGCAGTGGCAGCAGCAGCAGCAGCAGCACCTTGTCCTTGCCGCGCGACGCGCATCGAAACCGATTATATGATTTTCTCTCTCTCTCGCTCGCTCGTTCGTTCGTTCGTTCGTTGGCAAGGAATCGAGCGAGAGAGAGAGACGAGTTTATTCGCGCGTTATACGCCGCGATGGCAATATTGATGGATATTCTCCGCAGCTGCGGGAAATTGTTTGCAGTGCTGCTGCTGATTTTTTTTCCTTCATCATTATTGTTATCGTTATTATTATTATTATTATTATTATTACGGCTGTATGTGTACACGACGAGTTACTACTTCGTCAACTGGCAATATTTGATTAATCTTCCAGCACGATCGGCGCAGACAGATCCGTCCTCCTCCCTCCTCCTCGATCATCGTCGTCTTTATTAATTATTTGCTGCTTCGCATGCACGCGAATTGCGATTCCTGCAAAACTAGTAGTAGCAGCTTAGAGAATTTTGATGTACACAGCAGCAGCAGCAGACTAGTGCAAGTACGTGTATAGCTATCGATTGATCGGTATATATTGTGTGCACCGCCGTATTGGCTTCCAAAGCTCTCGGGGTATTTTTAATTCTTTTGGCTTTTTTTCGTCGCTGCTGCGCCGCTCTCTTTTGCTCTTTTGCGCGCCTCGACCCGAAACACACTGTTCACGTTCGTGTGCCGCGTGCGCCGCGCCACGCTATTGTAAAAGCCAAAACCCGAAGCTTCGCGCGCGTATGTGTGCGCCATGCAATCGACAATAGAGCGTATATAGTATAGTTCTATATATCTATCGCGCTGCCGCCGAGCGTTTGGCAGCCGGTAGCAGAGGCACGAGCGCAGCCGGCTATAATACCGGATTATACAAAACAAAGCTTTATATTCGCGCTCGCGCGACGAGAATATATATATATATATATAAAGGCTACTCGTATTATTTCGTATATATAGCTGCGCGCAAAAAAAAAAAAATAACAAAGAGAGAAAAGAGTGAAAGCGGCGAAGAAAGAGTGGCTGAGCCGGAGAGAAAGATATATAATAAAAAGACGACGGCGGGGAGGACGACGATGACGGTAGCGCGCACGACAGTGAGTGCGGTGGTAGCTCATTATTTGCCATATAATGACGAAGCGTTAAATTATCTC
Source organism: Trichogramma dendrolimi (assembly GCA_034770305.1). Taxonomy (NCBI): domain Eukaryota; kingdom Metazoa; phylum Arthropoda; class Insecta; order Hymenoptera; family Trichogrammatidae; genus Trichogramma; species Trichogramma dendrolimi. Next base: position 940,355 of record JAPMIB010000016.1, on the reverse strand, counting down.
TCTTTTACAGAAATTGTCGCAGGACTATAGTAGCAGCAGCAGCAGCAGCAGCAGTAGTAGCAGGGCTGGGCAAGCGTTGATTGCGCGCGGCAAGCGAATCGTCAGTGATTATATATTATATACATCTCTACGTAAAAAGTGAAATAACTCTTAATTAACGCTGTTTTATCTTTTTCTCTTTCTCGCCAGCAGCCCTTTCGCTATCAAACCCCAGGTTCCCCCCTTCCCCTGGACTGCCGTGTCACAAAGTCGCAATTGTCACGGCGTACGGCTAAAAGTGTACACTCTGTCGCGCGTCGCCTGCCGATATCATTGTTTACACAAAACGGTTGTGTAGCAGTGCGCAGCGAATAACAGTGGCAGCAGCAGCTGTGTTCGCAGTTCACGCGCGTGCCTATATACATCGGAATAGACGCACAAAGAGGGAAAGAGATAGAGGATGCGTTTGAAAAGCTGCAACAAAATCGGCGCGTTCGGTATACATAATGTAATATTCCATATTGAATTACGTAGATGCAGAGGCGTTGGAGCTGCATGCCGTCCGTACGACAAGATACACGAATTGTTACCGATGTGTCCAGCTGCTGTCGCGTTAAATACGAATCAAATCGACGCTTTTTTAGCTTCTCTCTTTTCTGTCTCTCTTCCTGTCTCTCTCTCGCGATATTTGTAAAACTGCTCGCGTTCGCGTCGCGCGCACGCCAGCAAAAGCTCGTTTATATTTTAATGCGCGGCTGAGCGTACGACACGCGTCATTCCGCGTGTGTAAAATTCGCAGAGTTCAAAGCTCCGAAACCCAATTTATGTATAGCCAACGCGTGTGACATGACGTGTTCAGCGCGCGCGTCCATACATATGATGGGCCGCTACGCGCGCACGCGGTAAATGGTCCGACGATCGCGGGTCGCACCGACGAGCCGCAGCAAACGGTGATTTTCGGGGCAGCAAACATCATCGGAGGTAGAGAGAGAGAGAGACAGAGAGAGAGAGAGAGAGAAAATCAGTGTGTATCGCGGCGAGCTGCGTAGTGCGCACATACGTGTGTGTGACGAGCTCCAAACGCGTATATTCGATCCACTAGGTATATATACAGATACGAACGGCGACTAGTCGTCCGAAAGCATATTGAATTCTCCGGAGAAATGGATATAATATACGCAGGCAGGGCAGGAGCTGGAGCAGTACTAGTCAGTCCCGTCCACCGCTGCTGCTGCTGCTGCGGCGCTCGGTGATTGGAAATTCCATACCCTCGATCTGGCATCCTATATATGACGCGCGTTTATATGCGCATATATGTGTACGTAAACGCTATACTAGCGTATATAGGGGGTAGTAGCTAGGTATGAACACAACAGTTGAGCGACAGCCGCCCCGCAGGCTCTCAGGCAGTTCGACGAAATCTCGCTTAGGCATAGAGTGATCAGTTCTAGAGTCGGCACACTGCTGGTAATGCTCACTATACATACTCTCCTGATTCCAACTGATATTGCATAATATACATCGCTAATTTTCCACACACACACATATTGGCTCATAAAATATACAATGTATACACGAGCTATATATTTTCCGATAGTAATACGTCATCGTCACGAGCTGCGCGCAAAATTACAAGTTGCGCGCGCGAAGATCGAGCTTATATAGAGGCGTCGAGAATGAATGAAGCATGAATAATTGCATAATATGTGTATACACGAGTATAGTTGTCTGGCGCATACATAGCAGACATGGCTCCAACGTATGCAATTAAATGAATGCAGCGCCGCGCCACGCGCAATTCGATTTGATTGCCGCGATTGATCAATGAGGAGGTGCGAGCCTCCGTGTGCGTACGTCATGTATGTGTGTGCAGTTCCTCATAATTGTAATAAGTCTACTACACCTGTGCTGCCGGCGCTGCGCCGCATGCACCAGCAGCGATTGCACGTATTGTACTACGTGTATGCGTCAGCGATAAGTGAATGTTAGCACTATATCCGTCGCTTACATTACCAGCTCATAATATATGATGTATATACAATCAACACCTCGGAATAATGGCGAACAATTTTTGAAAGCTCCGTGTAAATACATATGTACGTAAGTGACGACGCGTAGTGTACGTGGCATTATCATCGTTATTGACGCAGCACGCGCTGCTGCCTGCCTGCCTGCGCGAGGGGATAGGGGTGGCAGTCGAATGCTCCAAGAGAGCAGCAACGAAACAGGGCTATTACATACAGGAAGCAGGCGCTAAAAAAGGGTGCACTTTATACGTACTGCACCGGGTGCGTTCCGAGTTATGTGCGCGCGAGCTTTCGCGCGTCTTGCACCTCGAGTATAATAATACGCACGAGAGTGTTGTACGTGTAATGATCGCGCATCGACTGCTCATATGTCTCATTCCATCGTGTATGGTGTAAAAACGTACACACTCGTTGTGTATGTATAACTTTAATTATCGAGCTTTTTGCGCACAGCCCCTTATCGCGCGCGAAATAAAATGTGCGTGTCTCGCGAGCTTTTGTGTGCCGATATGCTGCGCGTATTAGTATTTATGCTCGTTGAGTCGCGCGTCTCTTCTCATCCTCCTTCTCGCTCCTCTCGTCGAACAGATCGACGATTACACGCGACGCGTCGTCGTCAACGGCGAATCACGTCGTCGCTCAAATTATAACCCAGGATATAGACTGCGGAATATGTATTTCAAGAGCCAATCGCACGGGATGTATAGATATCAACAACGCGACCTTCGTGATATTAAAAAAAAAAGGAAGAAAAAAAAGGTAAAATCACAGCGTTCCTTTTTTTTTGTTTGCATCGTCATTTTTTTCCTGTTTTTCTTTTTAATCACCTCGACATTTTGTAAATATATATAGGTGCATGCACGTAGCAACAGTTCGTACGTATACAGCGCCTAGCGAATGCTGCAGAGAGATGAGACAAGCTCTCGGTGTTATACATAGGCATTTCGTATGTACGCGTTAATAACAGCTCCGCAGTGTGTGCAACCTCTCGAGCTCGGCGACGGTAGTCGACGTCGTCGTCGACGACGACGACGATGAACTACGCGATTGATTACCGCTCGGCGCGAGCGCCTATATTCCACCTACACCCACGCCCGCGTCTGTATACATACATGTATATAAACCGCATCCGTTTTCATTTTAATCCGACTAATGCGCATCGGGACTCTACTTTGTACTCCCAAGGGGGCTGTATCTGTATGTATATATACGCACACGAATCGTCGTGTGATATATATTACACGCGCTACTGCTGTACAACCAGTGCAGGAAACAATCTGTGCGCTTTTGCTCGCGCCACCTGATGCTGCTGCTGCTACATGGCAAATCGACTAATTTAAATTCTGACGCCACTGCGGTTGCTGCCGCTACTACTGCTACTGAAGCTGGATACAAAAAAAAATATGCTACATCAGAAACTCCACCGGGAGCTATTATAACAACGGATTAATAGACGAAAAAAAAAATAGGTGAACGAGCATGGTATAACGATCACGCGATGACGATCATAATAATAATCTTAACTCTGCAACGTCGATGATTACGACATCGAAGCGGTAGAAGTAGTAGAAGAAGAAGGAAAAGAAGAAGCAGCAGCGGTGTAAAAAAAAGTTGCACGAGTCGTGTGCGAAGCTGCGCGCCGCGCTCGATATTAATGCGCGCTTATACACGCACGTACACATGTATAGTACGCCGCACAAGGTGTCGGATATCGACACCAGCTTGCAAGCACGCAGGCTCACAAGTTGAGCGTATACATGAGCGTCGAATGTATATAGCTTGAGCGGCGGCTGCAGCAGCCCCGGAGAGTTGACGGATGACCTGTCAGGCCTATGTCTAGATTACCAGTATGTGTGTATGTGCAATGTAACGCGTATATCTGTATGAGCTTGCGGGGGCGACATGGCATTAGGCGTCGAATTTCTGTGTCAACGCACTTATATCTCGCAGACGTATTATATAGCCCCTTTTCTATATACGTGTATCTATGTATGTGTGATATACGGCAGTAGTAGCAGGTACACGTTAAAATATTGTCGTCGCTTTATGCACAGACACTTTTCTTTTTTTCTATCTACTTCTTTTTTTTTGTAATATCCATTGCGCTTCGATTATTCTCATGCCGCACTGCATCGCACTGCCGAGGAAACGATTCATTGTCACTGCTGCTGCTGCTGCTGCTTCTGTTACTGCTACCTATACCGTTGTAAGCCCCAAAGTGGGTTCTCTTGTAACCCACATTTTTTCCTTATTATCATTGCTGCTCTGTGTGTCATATGTATACCACTGTGCCGTGCGGCGCACTCTCTATAATATTCTGCACCCGGGTCTGGGCTCGCGCGCGCTCGTTTTGTATAATAAACGCGCGAGCTTTTTCTCCTGCTTGTTTTTTGTTAATGTATATTTTCGAGCCAAGATGACTGCCTGCGCCTAGCCCCTGTAACTCATCCCTCTCGCTTCTCTATATATTTCTGGCTGCCGTGTCTCTCGTGCACGCGTGGCCCCGTGAAAAAAATTATAACGATAATAACAATAATCATCGATAACTAGAGTCTTTGTTTTTAATGAAAACTTGCTTGCGCGAGTTTGCGTAGTATTTTTCGTCGCTTTACGCAATAGTTGTTCGTTGCAAAAAGAAAAGTTCCCTTGGGTAAGAGGAATACCGATGAAAATTAATGCTGAATCATCGATTTTGCATTATATACGATGTACTCTTCTGACCATGCTTTTTTATGCATTATACAAAACGACAAATCACATTACACAGTCGTACACTCGGGAAGAAAGAGAGCAGCTCTGGGCGAGCTCCGCGTAAAAGCTCTGGCCTCTCGTTGTTATATACCCACGCACAACGTTGGCAGATTAATCCCACTATCTCTCCCTCTCCTTTCATTGTACACACCTCTTCTTTCTCTCTCTTACGCACTCTGTGAAATAATAATGCTTATTTTTACGACTCCGCAGGACACCGATGCTGCTGCGCGCTGTGTACGCAGTCATCATTTTTCATTATTAAGACGCTCGCTTACGCGCATTATTCGTATAAATTATCTCGTTGGTGGCGGCGGCAGATTCGATTAGCTCAAGTATATATGGTTGTGTCCGCCTACGCGTGTCTGCCTTCCAAGACTCTTGGATAATTAATCAAAAAGATTCATTCTGCCGCCCCCCCCCCTGTATAGCTTCGACCACTAATTGGCGAACACTGTGGAAAATACGCGTTAAAATTGTTCCTCGTTTTACGCATTTATAAATGCCAAATCGCCCTGGAGAGTCGCGCGAGAAAACGCGCATGATTCACTCAATCGTGTGGCGCTTCGCGTGTTTATACGATCCATAAAGATGCGACACTTTACGACGCGCTTTACATAACCAGAGAAAAAAAATAAAACAGAGATGAGATTTTTACGAGAGGGAAGTATAAAAAAAAAGTAGAAACATAGTTTCGAGTGACGAGCTTTCAAGCTTGCATTTCGTTATACGAGTAATACAAATTATATTTACGACGTCAAATACGTCTACAAAGTTTGATGAGAGCAGGAGAGAGAGAGGTGAGCGAGAGGAAGCGTATTAATATTTATACGCACTTGTTACGTATACATACGAGAGAAGAGGAGGAGAGTATAAAATAAAAAGCTGCATCCGACACGTATGTCACGCAAGCGATACATACATTTGCGAGGCGCGCAGAGCTATATATAATTAATAAAACGTGCACACGCCTAGGATATACTTGGGTTTGTTTTTGTACGTATATATGCACGCGCGCAAATCGCAAAAGTGAATACGACCGAGAGAGAGTGATAGAGATGATACACGAGTGAGAGAGAGAGAGAGAGAAAAAAAAATTCATATAAATACGCAGAATCGGTGAATTAATACGCGAGTGCGAGTAAACACGTGAGACGCGCAGCACGCGACTGCGTATAGTGTACATAATGTACAAAGCACGCGTATACGCGAGCGATATGAAATTATAAATTCGCATGATGTTGCAGTAGTGTTGCCGTTGCTGCTTGTTTTTCTCGTTTTTGTTGTTGTTGTTGTATATCCGCACGCATTAAAAAAGAAGAAAAACACGCACCGAATAACGCACTAGAGTGCGATTTGTACGTGCGCGCACAGTGTTTACTCGCGCTCACTTTATGCACGTAACCGCGGATGAATATTACGAGAGAGTTTTTACTTTATAATAAATCACGAAAAAATATTGCTCGCGAGCTCGCTCGTTGTTCCTTTCTTCTCTCATTGTTTGTGTTATTTTTTCGCCTGCTCTCGTCAAAAAGTTGTCAAAAGATACTACATATACCGCAGCCGCGCGCTCAGGCTCGTCACTTTTTTAGAAAATACACTTATCTACAATTTATGCCTTAGTGTCTTTTCTACGAGCTCGGGTAGAGAAAAGTGTCGTAACTCTCCGATACGCTTGTGTGTCGTTTTTTTTTGTTCGTTCGTACACGTGTAACATAAAAGCCCGTGTAACGAGGCGTGCATGAAAAAAAAGCTTGGAGAGAGAGAGAGAGAGAGAGAGAAGCAGATATAGTCTAGCAGCAAGCGAGGCAGTGTCAAGTACATACCGCGGGAGCTTTACGATGACATTATATTATATACACGCGCAGCAGAGTAGTCCAAAATCTCTCGCTGCAGCACATTTGGCGCGTATACGTACGTACTGTATACGTTGTACATACATGTATACGTCTAGCCTGCGGAAGTACGAAGAGAGTGAGAGATATAGAGAGGATGGGAGGGACGGAGAGGGAGAGTGGAAGAGGGCCCGGTTCGCGGCCATGTCAATTACCCTCGACGATGACAGCTGCTGCTGCTGCACGAGAGGAGAGAGAGAGAACGAGCCGAGAGCTTTTCGAGACAGGAAATTGAACGTGTTTCATGCGCAGCAGAGACGCTCTGTCACGCCTAGTCACACATACTGACATCCTAATCTCGTCGCCCATAAATGCACTGCTGCTGCTATTGCTATATATACATGCCACGAGCGAATGAGCATTACTGTTATTATTTTTATTATTAATATTATTATTTTTTTTTCTTATTGTCGCGAACGTATCAAGTAATTCTCGGTAATCGACGAACTCGAGTACACGACTACTACGACTCCGACGACGACGAGTATTGCGCGCGCGCGTCGCAGCGTAATTCATTGTATTTTAACGAAGCTATTGCGCGCCGGCTCGCGTTATAACGCGCGGAGAGACGAGGAGCAGCAGAACAAGAGAGAGAAAAAAACTGACTGATTGGCTTTCTTCGTAATTACAATTAAGCTCGTCGCGAGCTAGGAGAGGCGCACGAAGGCGACATTTATTACAATTTGCTCACTCGGCTGCTCTTGCACGCGATATTATTTGTCCAATCTGAGTAAGAAAAATGCGTTTTATGTAAGCAGCAATAGGCAGGCAGGCAGAGAAAAAAAACGTTAGTAGTATATATGGTAAAGGAGCTCAAAGGCTCATGGCTTATTAAACACTCTTGAGTTCCAGCGGCGGCGGAGTCGGCGCAAGCTCGTATATAATTATTATATGTTAGGGCAATGAATATCCACTTTGAGAGACAGCAGCAGCGGTAGCTATACTAGATCGCAAAGGAAAGGTGTAGGAGAGAGAGAGAGAGAGAGAGAGGATGAAGAGAGTTGCGGCGTGATACGCTGATTTATGGGGCGTAATGCTGAGCTCGAAATAGCGAGAGGCGAGCACCGTGCAAGACACGCCGCCGCCGCCGCCGCCGTGGGGGAGGATTATAAGACCCGTATAGAGAGAGACCCGAGTGAGAATTAGGCGCGCTGAGGCCGCAGTTCTCCTCGTTGGTTCGTTCGTCGGCGCGAGCGAATAAGCAAGAGAGAAGGTCTACTATATCGCCTCCATCGTGTATATATGTACGTAGTACTGGCCAAATTATATGGCCCTGGACTGTTTGTCTTCATTCAAGCGCCATAAATAACGGGGCCACGCGTTCACTCGCTCGCTCGCACGCACTCGCACGCGCGTATACGCACACACACACACACATACGCATAAAGCTCTCCGATTCTCGCAGCTCCTCCGGGGAATTCGTTTTTCTTGACGTATCCAGAGAGAGTTATATGCGAACGCAAGCGAGGGCACGCGCTGCTGCGAAAAGTATAAATATAAAAAAAAAAAGAGAAACTTTTTTTCCGCCTGAATCCGCAACTTCTTTTTCTGTGTACGGTATGGGGAAAGCGAGCGATAATTTTGGGATTATTATAAAAAGTATACGAGATCTGCCTGCCGTGTGTTTATCAAGCTCCAAAAGCTCTCGATCATGTATTCGTTTCTCTCCCCGTGCGCGAAAGTACGCTGCGCACTGATGATTTTCTATATATAATGAGCGCGTATAGGCATACTAGGGCTGCTGCTCAAGGATTGTATAACATATTCGAAGGGTCGCGCGAAGTACATATAGGATCCACGCGCGCGGCAGCGTCTAGGCTCTCTCTACTGCACTAACGACGACGACGACTATATATAAGCAAGGACGATAAAATGTAAACAATTCCTATGGGGTAACATAGCTCGCCGCACCCGAAGATATTCTCTCTCTCTCATTCTCTACTACTCACGTGGTGCGTGTGTGTATTATACATGCTACGGTGTATACTACGAGCCTAGTCGTCGCCGTTCTTTCTGCATAATTTATTTTCGCGTATATATGTACGCACGTATAAGCGAAGCAAAGTATTATCATCTATCCCAAGTAAGAGGCGACGACGACGAGTCCCTCCTTTATACGTAGGTACACGTGCGTACACATATTATGCTCCTACACTACTCCTGAATTGTTTGCACGCTGTGCTGCACGAGTGCGTCTATATTGCATATGCGCGCAGTCGTTTGTGATCGACGAGTGTGTATAGAAAAAATCGCGACTCGTAGTAGTATGCAGGCTGCATCCTAAGCTCCGTGAACATTGCCAAGATATCCGAAATAATGTTGGGTGCTTGCGAGACAAACACAAGCGCTCATATAATAATTTTATAAGCGCGTCGCTCGTTGCTTTATTTATCGACAGGTATTCGTACACGAGCTGCGTTGTAACGAGGCGCGGCGCGCATATTCACTCATAGCAGGCGCATAATAGGCTTATATGGCTACGTCTATACACATAAGCTATAGTAGGCTTGATTAATCAGTAATCAATCGGGACGAGAGGCTGCGTGCATGCATCGGACTATAGGATCGGGGAGGGAAGGAGGAGGAGGAGAGAAATTAGGAACTTGCAACGTTAACAGGGAATCATCATCATCATCATCGACTCCCCATCTCTGTACATCGCCAGATCACCATCGGCAACGGCAACAGCATCAGCAGCATCAGGAGGAATCCCCCATAGACACGGGATAGAGATACCTACATCCGTCTGCGTATGGTTGCAGCTAGCTCTCGGATTTCGGGTTTCGGCCGCTGCTGCTGCTGCTGTGCACTATATATGTATTAGATATACCGCGTGCCAAGCATATCGTCCAGCCGGTATTACTATATGTACTCGCACGCCAAGCACATGTAGTACGTGGAGAGCTGCAGACAGAAACGCACCAGCAGCTTGTAGCCCATCGAAATTATTGTTGTGCTTGCAAGCTCGCACACACCCACACACGCACGCATCTACCCCATGCACGCTACATGCTTGGATCTCTCTTCGTGCAAGCTCCCGTGCTACGGCTTAGTTCTCTCACTCTCGGCTGCGGTTACCATCCTCCTCCATATATAATATATGTGTACACGTACGTAGTAGCGCAAGCAGCATCTCCTCTGCTCCTCCTGCTGTTGTTGTTGCTGCTAGGTGCTACATAGGCGTTGCTGTATACATACATGCACACACGTATATATGGAGTACATAGAGCCAGGGTGGCATTTGCAAATGCAGCTCTTCTCTCGCTCTCTATGGGTTTCTAACGGAATTCGATGAAGCCGCGCTGTATACGTGCCTACGCTATTACTACTACAAGTGTACGAAGTATCCAAGAGCTGCGCTGCTGCTGCTGCAGGAGTTGGAGGTACAGAATATATAGTCTGTGCGCGCGATAACGACGAAACATATCTGTGTACGTATACAAAGGGCCTATATATGTGTGCACGCACCGTTGTATTATATAGATGTATTCTCTTTATCGCTTTTTCTTTCTCCATCGAACTCTTTACTTTTGTGACGCGCCTGTGTAGTACAAGTAAAAAGAGAGCGAGATAGGGAGGGAGGGTAATTTCATTCGCCCAACCGAGCCCGAGCGTGTGAAAAGAGAGCGGAACCCCGAGAATAAGAGAAAGAGAGAGAGAGGAGTTGCTCCGCGAGCGACTCCGAGTCTTATATATAAAAATTATTAAATACTGCGAAAGAGAGAAAAGCTTTCAAAGCTCGCGCGCGCCGGCAAGTAGCTATATAGCTAATTACGGTATTGAAGTTTTAATTGCGCACAGCGAGGCATCTCTCTCTCACTCTCTTTTTTCTCTCGAACTAGAGCTTTCTATACAGCTCGCGTACAGCTGTAATTTTTATTTCTCTCTCTCTCTCTCTCTCTCTCTCTCTCTCTTTCTCGGTAAAAAGCTTACGGGAGAATTTTGTGGTGCTTGTGTGCTGTATATATTATATATATTGTATTTATACACACACACACACTTTGTTTCTTTTATTTATGCGCGCGCCGTACACCACCAAGTAAAGCAAGAGCGCGCGCGAAACTAAAACGCTCCATCAACGAGAGAAAAAAGAAAAAGAAGGTCCTCTGCCTCCTTATAATATGTATAATACTCTTTGCTTGCTCTTGTACGCGACTTATAAAATTGCCAACGAGAGAAATATTAAAAGAAAAAGGAGGAAAAAATAAAAACACAAGCTGTGCGATAGGATGCCACGAGTTCGAGCTGCAGCTTCTTCTTTTTTTTTTCTTTACTTGTACTATTCGCTCTCCCTCGCTCGTAGCTGTCTTTCTCTGGCTCTCACTCGAGTGGGAGAGCTTGCAGGAGATATAATAATTTAATCGTCGTCTTGTACCCATAAACATATCCAATACGTACGCCTAGCGGTGGTTTATCTCCAAGATGCAGTTAACGTATACCTACCTACCTCTCGCTTAATAGATATACAGCAAGCACGCGTATAAGCAGCCGCGCGCGAGCGGTAGGTAGGTACTGCACCACTGCAAGCTACTTTGAATTCATTCACCGACCTGCGTGCACGGCTCTCTCTCTCTCTCTCTCTCTCTCTCGCTATATGTATATCTATTCATTTCTCTCTCTCTGAAGCGCGCGTGCTTACGACGACTAATGCCGTAAGGTGCTATAGATATATACGGATATATAAATTTATACGTACGTACCGTACGTATACGTCGAGACGCTGCGCTCGAGCTGCTGCACGCGCGCGCGCGAGCTTGCATATAAATGGATACACACACACGTACACATGTGAGTGTGCGCGACTAATAATTTTCCGATTCGCTCGTCTGTATTTTTAATCGTGTACATTATTATTATACAAACGCATATATACGTATCGGGCAAATAACTCTGCTCTTGATTGCTGCACACATGTACGAGAATATTTCCTAACGCTATAACGACGACGGAGAGAAACGTGCTTTATTACAAATGAATTTTTCGCGTGCGTGCACGAATACGTACGTTATCGATCCCGAGGCGTCGTGGTTATTATATCGTGTGGCATTGCTTACCTGAAACAAATTAAGAGACAAATAAAATTAGACTTTGCGACAGTGTATACGATTATTTTAAAAAAACAAAATATATATAGTACCTATTTCACTTGCGTCTCTGTATATAAACTATCAGTAACGAGATCGAGCGCGGTAAATACACATAAGCCACGCATGGCATAGTGCGAAGTTAAAGGAGGCACAAGCATGAGACAGACACCGAGAGGCCTACAGTGCAAACAAGGTTACTATACTCTCCGTTTGCTTTCGCTATATACGTATACACCAACGTGTATGGGTGTGCTGCCGAAAAGATAAGCTCGACACGACTGAGATGCTTCGGGTCAGAGGCCGCCGTGTGCTCGCGCGCGGGCAAAAGGGATATATAATCTCTCTCGGATAAGCCAAAGTTTAGGAAAGTGGCCGTACTGTATACGAGGTTAGCCGCAAAACGAAATGCAAGTTTGCATGCGCGTCCTATATAGGTGTGTGTACGTTCACGTAGGAGCATCAAGGTTGGTACAGCAAGCTCTACCGAGTCTATGGTCGACGACGAGTAGTATCAAAAGCGCCAGCAGCAGCTAGCGGCGGTCAAAGCCCGAGGGAACAATTTCATACATATACACAGAGACACGCGTTATATATACGTATAAGCTCTGCGAATGATCGACGCGCAGCAGCAGCAGCAGCATGAGTACCACATGACGCGCGATGTCATTGCCTCTCGTTACCGCAAATCGATGTTTTTTTATTCGTCCTCCTCTATTCGATCCGATCCTCCTCGTAGATGTCGATGCGCTATAGCGATACAGTATCTATACTGTACCAAGTCAACGCAACGAGAAAGAATAGAAAGAGGAAAGAAAAACGCGTGTTACATATCGGTGTGATTTGTTGCAGAGCAATACACTGGCAGTGGTGGGTCATGGAGAACACGTGTGTGTGTGTGTGGGGGGGGGGGGGGGAAGTTGAATGAATATTACAAATTTTTTGTAATACATCTGCATAAGGATTTATTTACTCGAAGTTATATGTGTGAACTCGATGTTATCCGTCGGAAGTTTTTAAAGAAGTACTTATAAGTATATATAGTTTTAGAAGGCAAAAAAATTCCTCAGAGAAATCGACGTAAAGTTAGAATTTTAAATTGTTTTAAACATTTTAAAGATAAATTATAAACTGACAGATCGATACATTATTTGTAAACAGTATGATTATTATTGACGGTTTTAACTTTGTCACTCGACACAATGATCGTCTTCATAGGAAAAACTAATTACTTTGAATGTTGTCTTCGCCAACGAAGAAAATCGTAATACCAAAAGATCAATTTTACTCATTTAATATCTGTGACACTAAATAGTAGGATCCATCGTTTAATTTAGGCTCCAAAATGGACAAAAGTGAGAAGAAACCCGATGAAGTTGTCTCGGAGAATAATTTAAATGAACACGACGTTGTTTTTACAGACGACAAACAAAACGTTGATGATATTTGCCAGCAGGAATTTACACTTGAGTCAAGTATGATAACACACCGAGACAAAATTCACAACGAACAAAAAAATTACGCATGCGTCAAGTGCGAAAAAAAATTCGAGTTTCGAAGTCATCTGAGTATACACCAAATAACAGTACACAACAGTGGCAAAGATTTTGCATGTGACCAGTGCGAGAAGAAATTTGTGAAAAAATCGAGTTTGTTAACTCACCAAAAATTAGTACATAAGGATCGCAAGGATTTCACGTGCAACAAATGCGAGAAGAAATTTGAAAATAAGTCAACTTTACTTAAGCATAAAAAAATATTCCACGAAGTTTTCAAAGATTACTTATGCGAAAAGTGCGCCAAGAGATTTGGAAATAAACATAATTTGCTCAGACACGTAAAATCAGTCCATGAGGGTCACAAAAATTTCGCATGTGACAAGTACGGAGAGATGTTTAGAAAAAAATTGCCTTTGCTCTTCCATCTAAAGACAGTACACGAAGATCGAAAGAATTTCGCTTTAAAAGTCATCAAAGAGTACTTATGTGACAATTGCGGGAAGAAATTTGGAAGAAAACGGAATTTGCTCTTGCATATAACAACAGTCCACGAAAATCGCAAAGATTACGCATGCGACAAGTGCGAAAAAAAATTTGGACACAAATCAACTTTGTTCTCCCACAAAAAAATAATCCACGAAGGTCGCATTGATTATGCGTGCGACAAGTGCGAGAAGATATTTGGAACCAAATCGAATTTGCTTGTACACCAAAAGACAATCCATGAAGGTCGTACTGATTATGCATGTGACAAATGCGAAAAGAAATTTGGGCACAAATCAAACTTACTCTCACACCAAAAAGTAATACACGAAGGTCTTACGGATTATTCGTGCGACAAGTGTGAGATGAAATTTACTCAAAAACCGAGTTTGCTCTCACACCATAAGACAGTCCATGATGGCCTCAAAGATTACGCTTGCGACAAGTGCGAGAAAAAATTTGGACATAAAAAAAATTTGTTTCGGCACCAAAAGACAGTCCATGAAGGTCGGAAAGATTATATATGTGACAATTGCTGTAAGAAATTTGGAGAAAAATCCGATATGCTTAAGCACCAAAGGAGAGTACACGAAGGTCGTAAAGATTTCGCTTGTGACAAGTGTGATAAGAAATTCGGAAGAATATCGGATTTGTTAAAGCACCAAGTGACGGTCCACGAAGGTCGTAAGGATTTCGCATGCGACAAGTGTGAAAAGAAATTTAAATACAAACCGAGTTTGCTACACCACCAACGGACAATACACGAAAGTCGCAAAGATTACGTATGCGAAAATTGTGAGAAGAAATTCGGCCATAAGTCTAGTTTGATTAAACATCAAAAAACAGTCCATGAAGGCCGCAAAGATTTCGCATGCGACAATTGCAAGAAGGTATTTGGAATAAAATGGAATTTGTTTTTACATCAAAAGACCGTCCACGAAGGTTGCAAAGACTATGTGTGCGATGAATGCGATCAAAAATTTAAACATAAATCTAATTTGCTCTTGCACTTAAAGTCAGTGCATGAAGGTCACAAGGATTACGCATGCGACAAATGCGAGAAGAAATTTATACTTAAATCGCACTTGCTATACCACCAAAAGACAGTCCACGAAGGTCGGAAAGATTACGCATGTGACAAGTGTGAAAAAAAATTTGCGGCTCAAAGCAATTTGATAAAACACCAAAAAATAGTCCATGAAGGTCGGAAAGATTACACATGTGACAAGTGCGAGCAGAAATTTGGAGAAAAATCGCATTTGCTCCGACATCAAAAGACAGTCCACGAAGGCCGCAAGAATTTTGCGTGTGACAAATGCACACATAAATTTGGTCACAAATTTCATTTGCTCTACCACCAAAAGATAGTACATGAAGGTCGTAAAGATTTTGCATGTCCCAAGTGTGAGAAGAAATTTGGAGATAAACGGCAATTGTCTACACACCAAAGAGTAATCCACGAGGGTCGCAAAGATTTTTCATGTGACAAATGCGAGAGGCAATTCGGACAAAAAACGCATTTGCTCTACCATCAAAAAGCAATTCACGAAGAAAAACGTTTGAGACAAATGCGAGAAGAAAATAATGGTTGACAATTCTAAATCTGTATAGATACTCATACATATGTTTTTCTTAAATTTCAATTAAAATGTGGTCGAAATAAATGTTTATTACTTGAACGGGCGTTCAACTATCATTACACCTTTATTTACCGTAGTAGTTGATGCTTCATAAACGTTACGTAAAGTAACGTAAACCTGATTTGATCGAACACGCCTTTTTCAAAGGTTCAAAATCTTTTATCGAAACTTTTCGAATTGCATGAGCAACAAATGAAAGTTTACTGGAGGGCGGCACTCTTTCTAATCCACCACTGCAACCTGGTAACACAGTGTGTAACGCATCGGGTGTGCAGCAGCAGCAGCAATAGTAACAGTTACATATATAAACACACCCACATGGACCCAATTTTAAATCGTTTCAAATATTTGAAGTATAAATTATAAACAAATAAATCGATACCTTATTTGTAAACAATATGATTATTAACGGTTATAACATAGTTACTCAATACACAGTTTATGTTTGCAGTGAAAACAAACTAGTTTGAATGTTGTTTTTCCCTATGAAACAAGCCATAATACTCAACAGATAAATTTTACTCGTTAAATTTTCGTGGCACCAAATAGAATGATCGATGGTACAATATAAGCATCAAACTGGATAAAAGTGAGCAGAAATTCGGGACAATTGTCTCTGAAAATGTAAGTCAACGCGACATTTTTATCTCAGATGACCATAAACACGCTTGTGATATTTGCCAGGAGACATTTACATTAGAATCAAGTATGATAACGCACCGAGACATAATTCACAATGAACGAAAAAATTACGTATGCGACAACTGCGAGAAAAAATTTGAGTTCCGAAATCATTTGAGTAGACACCAAATATCAGAACACAAAGGCCGCGAAGATTTTGCATGTGAAAAGTGCGAGAAGAAATTTGTGAAAAAATCAAGTTTGTTTACGCACCAAAAATTTATACACAAAGATGGCGGAGATATGAAAAGCAATAAGTGTGAGAGAAAATTTGGAAATAAATCGAATTTATTACTCAAGCACAAAAAAATATTCCACGAAATTTTCAAAGATTACTTATGTGAATTGTGCGCGAAGAGATTTGGAAATAAACTGAGTTTGCTCTTGCACATAAAGGCAGTCCATGAGCGGAGTAAAAATTTTACATGCGACAAGTGCGAAAAAAAATTTCGATTAAAATCTACTTTGCTCACCCATCACAAAATAGTTCATGAAGATCAGACAAGTTCATCAAGACAGTTTCTATAGAAAAAACTAAAGTGGAAATCATTGGATAATTGAATTTCAACCAAAAATTGTCCACACTTTTTCAAAATTAGTAAAAACTCTTATAATCGTTTTATTCTTTTCCTAATACTTTTGTCAAATGAAAGTTTGCTTGAGAGCGACACTTTTTCTAATCCGCCACTGCACACTGGTAACACAGTGCGTAACGGAGCACGTATGCAGCAGCAGTCACATATAAACGCACAGGGACTGACGTGTATTTTTCGGATGATTCAGCGGCTCATGCCTGAGAAATCGCGGGCTACGCGATACGTGCCTCTGACTCGGCGCTTGCGTAATCGTGCGCGGCACACTGTGTGTACGGTTGTGCAGCGGATACGTGCGTGTGTATTGGCATTTTTCGCTCTCTCGTTCTCTCCGCGGGGCATCGCGGAAATCGCGAGCGAATGAAAAAAAAAAGCTGGAGTGGCTCTGCGCTAAGCACTGTACTGCGATTCGATCGAGTATACGTATACCTATGTGTAGCGCACCCAATTTTTCTGCTATAAGCTTTTTATTCGTGCATATATAAGCTGCTTTTTTTCGGGTTCCGTTGTATGCAATATGTTTTGTGTTGTGCAGCGCGCATTATTATTTTCGTAAACGAAATCGACGACGACGATTTTTCACAAATGGTTTCGGGATAAAAAAAAACGTTGTGTTGTGTGTGTGTGTGTATACATAAACTTTTTACCAGATCCGGTGCAAGGCTGCTGCAATTGACAATTTTCTCTTTCTATCGGTACATAAACCCTTTTTTCCTGTGATGACTTTTTGCCTTATATTCATGATGATCCAATTCCTCCTTTACTAGCTCTGCGCGATTCTCTCGTCATGCAAGTTTAACGAGCCACTCGTCGCGCTCGTCGATCTCTCCTTGTATATATTCATCATCAACAACAATAAAGTTACAAAAGCCTCAAACGAAAGCTGTGTATAGTATTATAGTACCTCAAGCTAGTAGTAGTACATAAGCGGCAACAGCAGCAGCCCCATAGGAGGGTCCTTCAATTAAAGCTACGTTTGATTTTGAGCCTAATGTATTGTTCATATATATATATATCCCGCGCAAGAGCAGCAGCAGTACTACACAGGGAGCAAATAAAAAAAAAAAAAAAAGAGAAGAGATTTCAACGTCGTGGCTTGCCACACTATGCTACTACCTGACACATAATGCAGACTCCTCCAAATAAGTGATCGAGAAAGCGTTTCTCTGTGCGCAATTAGTAGCGAGCGCGTAGCAAGTCGGTCACACAGCAGCCACATCCATACCAGAGCCCCGCACGCTTACAACAGATTTTCTCTCTCTTTCTCTCTCTTTCTCTCTCTCGTTCATACTTATTTTCGGTGCATTGTACGAGGGCCTCGTTGACCCGCTCGTTTCTATATGCGTGTCTGTGTGTGCATGTGACGACGTTGACGTGCGCGATGACGAATGTGTGTGCGATTATAGAGCCATGCATCCGTAATTTTTCAATGGTTTTATAATTTTTTTTTTTTTCAACGTCTGCGCGGGCCCGCGTGGGAAGTCAAGTGCCCGCCACACACATACACATACACCGAGCCGAGCGAGCGCCGCGGTGGCGGCGGCTCCTGACTCGAGGCTCACTCAACTTCAATGAAATGTTGCATGTACTACTGCGCCAACACTACATTGCACTTAATTACACTCAAACCCTTCTTACAAATTTTTTTCTCTCTCTTTCTCTTTCTATATACACGTACATACATACTATATATATATTCATACACATCATACACACATATATTCGACGCGACGCGCGCGTATCGTTTAACGACTCTATTATATAGGCGGCCGCAGGCCCGCCGCGTTATATGCTGCTCTCGTTGTTGACATAATTGAAAAAAGAACTCGTGGTATACAAGTTTAAGAATTATTAGTGGTAGTGCACGGCCCTGTCATGTAGGCGTATATAGGTATAAAATGGAATAATTTATTCGAGATGAGAGTCAAGTTGAAGAAAAAAACGCGTAAAATTGCAGTTATGTATACGCGCTTAGGACATATTATATACGTGTGTCGCGAGTACCTCCTTGACGAATTTTCGCTTTTTTGAGACTGTGTATAGTAACAAAAATGTTTCGACGAAAATTTCACGCCTTAAAATACTCGAGGGATTCTTGAAAAAAGAAATTTTTCATTTGTGCAAAAAAAAAATTATAAATTTTGCAAAGAGCGACAAGAGACGCACTCATCCAATTAATACGCGGATCATTGAATTTACACCCGCACGCACGGATAAAGCTCTTCAATTTTAAAATTGAAAATGATATGATCGTATTTTTTTTTTGTCACTCGCTTTTTCCATTGTATACATCGAAAAAGCTCGGAATGCAGCTTGGCACGCACGAGCTTTAACACCGTAAATCGTTTGTATTAGCGGCTCGATTATCATAACGCGATATGATTTATTTGTGAAAATTACCCGGTTCAACGGGTCTCACCCCACACCGTCCCTCGTCTCCGCGCGCACCATATCAAAAAGCAATTATAGCAACAATGAAAATTTGATTTTTCAATGCATAATCAAACGTGCCGGTCGCCGTCGCCGCCACCGCCCACTCTCGAGGCTATTATTCCGAAAATTTGCCTCGTTATATCATTCGTTTATATGCTCGCGCGCGCGTCGTGCAATTGTTTGCGGTGACAAGGGCCGGCATAATGGATTATTATAGCCGCCGCCGGCGCTGCTCTGGCGTCACCACCACCCCCCGCGCGACGTTGTGATTTCGCGAATAATAATTTTCCCGCGCGGTTGGTTTTCCCTACTTATATGTGCGTGAGTGTGTGTATGCGTGTCTGCTACAACAATTGTATGCGAGAACACGTACACTGCACTCAGCAGCAGCAGCAGCAGCAGCTGCGAGCTTTGCGTATAATATATTTCTATGCACACTTGTGCGCTCGCGTTCCATTGTCTGGATGAGCTGCTATGTGTATACCGAAAGCTCGCGTTTATATATTCGCAATCTTATGGAACGATTATTAAATTAATAAAGTTTCACGCATCCAGAATTTCCAATTATACGCCGGCACGCGCAGAGTCAGCAGCAACAGTACTTGTGTTTACCTATGCGCTATTTGATTAGATTTCCGCATCATTTCTCAGATCACAACAACAATAACTATGGAGCAGCAATAGTATCTAGCTGCAGACTGGTCAGTGCCAATCGCGTATTAATCACGCTTTGCATCCTCTCGAAATACCCCGACTGCTGCCGCTGCTCCTCTTGCTCTCTCCCTTCGACACATAACACACGTCCCGCAATGTTGTATTCTATCTTCTCGCTCGGACGGTCAATATTTTACGCTCATGTGACTCTGCTTCTCTACTCGGAGCAGTGGTGGTACAGTAGTGGTAGTAAGCGGGCGCGAACAGATGAATCATATCGTGGGTGTCCATATAGGTGATGCGACGAGGCTCTCTCGAGTGAGCCACCCATGATGCATGGCTCTGTGGCGGTACGTACATGTATATATAATATATACGAGACATGCTTACTGTAAAATGGCTTGTAAAACCATTGTGTGTCGCGCAACGTCGCTCGTGTAGTGAGCAATAAAACACACGCGGATGAGCGAGTCTTGAGCACGGGCGGTGAGCTTTTTTTTTACTGAAAAATGTATGCGCGCAAAAATAAGCGATTGTTTTCCAATGGCTGAGTGCTAATAGGAGAAAGTTGCAAGGGTGCTGATACGGTGACACATGCGCGTGTATCATGGTTACAAACTGTGGGCAGGCGCAAAAAAGAAAAAAAAATATTTTCAACGCAAAATTATTATTAATTTTATGAAACCGCAATAATTTCTCTTCTTTTCACCGCGCCAGAATAGGGTTACTGAAGCAAAAAGTTAAAAATCGCACCCACTAATGCCACGCTATGTACAACGGATGCAAACGTCATTCGCCGCATTTGAAAGGAAAAAGGTGTTACTCCGGCAAGGCGAATGGAAACGATAGGACGGGCCAGTGGGGCGAGGTATAAAAAAAAGAAGGAAACGTCGAAGAAGCTAGAGGAACGAGTAAAGGAAAAAAGAAGAAGTGATTTTTCCATCTCCTCGGTAGGAAAATGCGATTTGGTACGAAATTTCGATATCAGCAGTCAGCGCCTCGCCTTGCCTCTCTGCTGCTGCTGCTTCATCGTTGGGTCGACGAGCGAAACGAGAGATAGAGCGTGTCAGGCAGGCAGCTAGCATATTCCCGCGCGTTATGAGCCAATGAGTCGGAAAAGCCGATTCTCGCCCCCGCGCACCTCGCTCCTCACCACCGTTGCGTCATGGTTGAACTGCAGCAGCATATCATCGTGATAATACTCATATATATATATATATATATATATATATATATATTATACACGTACGTACGTACGAGGCGCAGTAGATCGAGTCTTGTCGATACATATGTGGGACGAATGTTTGCGCCGGTACTTTTTTAAAGTTGTTTCTTCGACACCTTACCAATATGTATGTGTATATGTGTATCGATCGGATGCAGAGAGAGAGAGAGAGAGAGAGAGAGAGAGAGAGAGAGAGAGAGAGAGAAGCTGTATATATACGCGATGCATAATGTACCGGGGACTTGGGTGTGGAATGGGCGGGGTGTGAGAGGTACCGCACATGCATATACATCGACGCCACTGGCAGCAGCAGCAGCAGTTCACGGCAGCATTAGCAAAAAAGCCTTATTGCAATTCACGGCTGGGGAATATGACGCCATTCAACGCAAATTTCCACCCTCGGCATCGAGGCAGCAACAGCGGCAGAAACGAGTTGTATTTATATATATATTTCACTTCTTCTTCACAGCTTCCCCGAGTTCCTATGGTATGATATAGCTATATAGCTAGCTAGCAGCTATTGGGTGGGTCGAGCCGAGCGACTTTTTTTCGCGCTTTTCTCTCTCTCTTTCACTCTTTCTTCCTATCCTCGTTTCTCGGCTTCGCACGCGTATAATGGCATGCTCTTCTGCGACTAATTGTAATGGTGCTTTTATATCATCATCGCCGCGCAGCGCGAAGAGAAGCTCCTGGTGCAAAGCAACAGCTTCGACTTTTCGTTTACGCTCGTGTACTAACTGCTATGTACCACAGCATATATATAATACGGTATATACCTGTGTCGTCGCCTGTCACTTTAGCCACTCCTCTTTTGCGTTTTTTTCTCCTCCCTTTTATAATCTTTTTTGTCAGCTCTCTTCAAGTTTTTTATCGAACTTTCAGTATGCCGTAATACGCAGTTATAGACGCGGAGCTTTTCGACCATCGAATCCCCATAAAGGTTATTACTACTGGGGAATTTTCGGCTTATTAACGAGATTTTTGCCTATGCTCGAATAAGCGAGTAGCCGCTATATATGCACTCGCCCACACAAATATCTGGCCGTCGAGCCGAGGCAATAATATCGCGCAGTCGAGTTTCGCGTGCCGCGCTGCTGCAGTGGACGAGTGCAGTTCACAAGCTCGCCTATATTCCGCACAATTAGACACGAAGAGAGAAAGAGAGGAAAAGGGACGACTACTATGAGTTTGCATAACGCTTGGGCAATTAAAGATGCCGAGAAAGAAAAAGAGAGCGAGAGAGAAAGAGGAAGGCAGGGAGAGGAGAGGAGAGGAGAGGAGAAAGAGAGGAGTAGTAGTGGTAGTGGTAGTAGCTTTCGCGAGTGCCAATTAAAAGTTGGCTCACGAGCAAGAAAGTCAATCGGCCATATCGAGCAGAGAGAGAGGGAGAGAGAGAGGCCAGACAGGTCCTGTGTGTGCCCTTCTTTCTCTTTCTCGCTCGCTCTCTAGAGCTAACTCTTACTCTCTTTTGTCTCTTCTTCCATAGCGTCATCTCTCTCTCTCTATATATTATACTTGCAAGCTCTTTCTCTCTCAATATATATAGCGCGACAGCAGCAGATAGATATTAGCCTGAGTAGAAGGGAGAGTGAGCGAAGAAGCGCGTTATATCTCATCTATATAGCTCTCCGCGTAGTACTGAATTTTCGCGATGATCGTCCCCGGGATTGTGTCGCCGCTGCGCGTGTATATAGATAGATAGTAGTAGTACACCCAAGAACAGAAGCTCTCCAAAGATCGAAGGCGATATCAGACGCAGCTCTTTGATTTCGAGTTTATAACCCTCCTTGTCTTCGAAGTAGCTTCCTGCGCGGGGGTGGCTTCTTAATTTCCAGCTTTGGACATCAATCGCTTTCAAGAGAGAGAAAGAGAAAGATGCGGAGAGTTGGAGAAGGAGAAGAGTCGTACATAGATATACCAACACATACCAACATCGTCATCATCCCCTCGTTGTTTCGTTGCGAAAGATACAGGCAATCGTTTCGTCGGCGCACGCGTTTCAATCGAAATGTCAAACAAATAAACGCAGCTGCCGTTACTGCCGCTATAACGACTATTTGTTTTTTCATATCCTCTCATATTGTATGTACACAAAATCGCGAAAACTGAATAAAAAAAAATAAAAAAAATAACGATGACCGTATACACCCACGCGCGCGCGATGATGTCGAATAATTCGGCATGATTGCTACTTTTTAACTTCTCTCCTCACACTCCCAATCCAATAGCAGTAGCGGGTCTCATCGAGCGTAAAAGCGAGTTTGCAAAATTATCCCGATCGCCAATATTTTAATACTCTCGATACACACGACGATACGGAGAGGGTGGGATACCGGCGGCGGCGGCGTTGGTGCGTCTGCGAGCACGTCGAGCTTCGAGCCTCGACTGCGATCACGGGCGCATATCGTTCATCAATGTCGAAGTTTTAGCCTGATTATCATTATACACAAAGGTGGAGCTGTATATCTATATATTATAGAGCGCACGCAGTGTGTACGGGGGAAGAGGTAATTCGTTTCAGCTCGCGCAAACTTTGCCGAGCGCGACGAAGAATAATTGCATCGATCTTTTACGAGCCGTGCGCGTATAATAATATATTATATATAAAATGTCTGTATAATACGGTATTTTAATATGATAAATACTATTACGAACAAAAGCAGAATGCTGAGATCCTAAGATCGAAGGAATATTTACGGAGAATAATAATTGCTGTACTATACGCTTGATATCTATATAAGCTATATATAAATAAAGTTTGCCCCGGAATCAATTTCAGTTTGCAAGGGCTCGGGCATCTCTCGCTCAACAATCTATGCAGTAGCAGCAGCAGCAGCTGTATAACAGCAGAAGCAGCTAGTTGCTGCAGCACAGGCACTCGAGAGTCCTCTTTTGCAAGTTTTCGAGCGTAAGCGAGACTTTTCAATATAACTTATATATCTCTTCTCTTCCTTTTAGCAATAGATGTATATACACATCGCGAAAACGCGTTAAAAACACGATGCTCTCGACGAGCCATACAAACGTACATAATACATACGGAGCAGCTCCAATCGAGAAGATATTATAAAGAAGAGAGGGAGAAAAAATCGCATCTCATCCGCGTTGTGCATGCTATATACGCTATATCTAGGCTACTTATACCCCAGGAGGATCAATTAGCCTTTCGTAATTTGTTAATGAAATAAACTTGGAGAGTATAAGCGCTTGGCTTTAATTATTCCGTAATCGATATTATACACAAAACGAAGCGAGCAGCTTAAACGAGCGATCATATATATTATATATTATATATCCATATTAGGTACGGAAAAGCTCGTGCTTCGCCAAAAGACAGGACTTTTTTATGCTTCCTCTACGAGAAAGCTCAGCTGATAGGCTTGAAGATGAGTTTTTGAACCAGGTGTCGTAGAATAATTTTATTAACATATTTTTAAATTAAATTTGATTCTTGATAAATGAGTTCGTGTGTCATGAAAATCATTATTATCTTAAAAACGGGACGTCAAATTATATTAAAATAAAACTGCATTAATTTGTCAATCGAGATGAGGATGAAGCTCGAGGAGTTTATTTTTTGGTTCCGGAAGCTTTAATTTAAAATCTATCACAGGAGAACTCGTAGATTATTTTAAAACTTAGATGCTTAAAATTAGATTTTTCTTTAATTTTTCAGAAATTTCAGTACTTTTGTTTATTTTTGCAGGACTTGAGTGGAATTTTAAAATATTTATAAATAAAAACAATTATCAAAAAATAAAAAATAAATCAAAACTCCTGATAATAGATAGATGTCACACCATTACTATTTAGAATAGTAATTTTTACTGTGAATTCTAACAATATTCGTTGTATTCTTTTCTCCGTGTAGCGAGTCGACCCGTGTTTGTGATGGCTCCTTGGCGATAAGTCTCCCTCTCCCGTCCACTGGCCATAAGCAGTAATGTAACTCAAGTGTATAGCGATTAATACAGGTACTCGCATGCCATAAAAATCATACCGACGCATGATAATATATGTGGAGACCAATTCACATGTTATATTATGAATCAAATTCAATTAATCATTCGAACGCAACAGACATTTCAAAAATGTAATTACATGAATTTGTTTCACAATTTAAAAAATTTCGTACTAATACCCTCAATTTTGAGTTTTAATTATAATATAATTTGATATTATGACGATTATTTTTTAATTCAGAGCGGCTGGTTTTTTTGCCTTATATTTTTTTCGAAAATTGTTTTTATTCGAAGGATAAATTCAAATTTCAATAAAAATTTATGTTGCGCTTCTATTACGATTTAATCACGTCAAATGCACAAAAAAAGCAACATTTTTAAAGTTTATCATTTTCAGGAAAAATCTCTTTGCCAGTGCATCAACATCGTGTTTTTTTTTCAACATCTCGCACGAGACGCGCCCGCAAAAATTCACGAGTGAAAAAATGCCTTACTCGACAGAAAACTTGAACTTGCGCGGCATTGTATACGTATATATATGTTAACCGAAATTCACAAAGAACTTCATCGTGATTTCGTCGCGTGTATACAAGCGATATTCCACAAAAAAGCTCAGCAATTGTGTTACCTAACCATGAGGCGTCAGTGAGTAAAAAAAAAGAGGAGAAGGAGCAGTAAAGAAGAAAGATTTAACGATTGTCTCGCGTTGTATGCGGGTTGTTTTCGCTACATCAGCAGTAAAGTTTCTGTACGTATACGCACGCGTCGTCGTCGTCTGTGACTTCGCAGGTATTTTCCTGCACCGCAGAAGCATCATACACGCGCGAGCAAGTTCGGGGGCGCGTGAAATTTCTCACATGTTATAAGCTCGCATACGCACAGAGGAAGGCGAGCGTGTCGCGGTATACATACATACGTATACGCGGAAAGAGCGAAAGTTAGCTTTTTGCCGAGCGAGCTTGCGAGCATGGCTCTGCGAAGGAAGCAAAAAAGTATACGTATACATACGCGGGGCGCGTGCTCACACTCTTATGCTACACGCACAGAAGGTGGCATATGGCGCGCGGCAGCGAGCTTGCTGAAGAAAAGAAAAGTGTGCGCGGGCCAGCGTGCAGTATAACACAGCACAAGCAGCAGCCTGTATGTACAATATGTACAGTATAAGTGCCTCGCAACGCACCGAGCGAGAGAGATTTTGCCCGCGCGCTCACACACGTGAGCTCGTGTGTTCATACGTGTGTGTGCGAGTGCGGGTCTTTATCGGAAAAGTCGGGTGCCAGTCAGCCTATGCTTGGTGCACCGTACACTGGAGTAAAAAAAAAGCAAGAGAGAGAGAACGAACGCGCGCGCAAAAGCGCTAGCCAGCCAGCCAAGCCAGCAGCCCAACGATTTTTTTTCGCGTGGCAACGCTCCTCTCTCTCTCTCTCTCTTAGGCACATATAGTCGGGAGTCACGCAGAGAGTTTTTTTGAACGCGACTCTCTCTCGCTCAGTTTTATACACACACACACACATACACACATACACGTAGCGCAAAGAGAGGCAGACTAGTGCAGGTGGGAGTTATAAGCGTGCGCAGCAGAGAACAGCTCCATGCCAGGCTACAGCAGCAGCAGCAGCCACTATAGTCGGTAGGCCGTCGCAAGCGCGCGCGAGGGCACGCTCCAAAGCAACCCAACGACGAACTGCATTGTGACGAGAGAAAGAGAGAGAGAGAGAGAGAGAGAGAACTGCGCTGCACGCAGCAGCAGTACGGCTATAAGTCTCTCTCTCTGGAGCTTGCGACGACGCGACGCGCGCGCGGCACACAGACTCTCTCGCGACGCAGCAGCAACAGCAGTAGCAGCAGCGAAAGCCCAAGGCTAATGTGCGTATAGGTACGCGTGGCGCGGAAAAATATTCCTACGGCAAAATGTTGTACGGCTTAGGAGCGAAGTAAGATACGTCGCGAGCTTGCGAGTCAGTCACGCGCTGCGAATTATTCGACGAATTTCTGTGTCTGGAAATAATTTTCTAAACCGATACTCTAATCCACCATTCGGATGAGCAGACAAGTTGATTCTTTGTGTACGTACTCTCCTCTCGGAAACTGTCGTATAGAATCGTTTCCCGAAATGCCGAAAATTTTTCTAAAACACGCGCACAGCATTTATAAATATAGTTCCAAGTCAGAAAAAAACTGTATTTATATTTTATAAACACCATGTCTGTGCTTACGAGTACGTATTACACACACATACATTTGAGGCATGTAGACACACAGACACACACGCACACACGTAAATCTGAGTCAAGCGCACTCGTGTGCAAAGCTCGTCTGACCTTTTGTCGAGAGAGAGAGAGAGAGAGAGAGCCGAGCGCGCTGCGAGTCTCGCAAAACTCCATGAACGCTGCAGCTGCATGTATATACCGTATAACGTATATCTCTATATACAGTATGCAAGGCAACAGTATGTTGGGGTGGTTGCACTGTACCTACCTACACACCGGTAGGTACTGCACACCACCGCTGCTGCTATATAGGTATATGAACTGCGTATGTAGCGAGGGCAAGCCTCTCTCGTGCGCTAGCCATTGTGCCATAGAGGAGGTAGCGCATCGCAGCAGCAGCTCGATATATAGCGTATATAGGTATACACATACACTGCGCGCACACACAGTCTAATGTGCGACATTGAAAGAGAGAGCAAGCACGAGAGAGAAAGAGAGAGAGAGAGAGAGAAAGAGAGAGAGACGGAATATAGAGTCGAGCTGTGGCGCGCACTTGAAAACTTCGGATGTCCCCGCAGCACACGCGCTACTCCTTTCGCTTCTTCTCTTCTCTCTTCTTTTTTTTTACTTCTTCTTTTTTTTTTACTTCCCTTCGTGCAGTCGCAGAGCAACAGCAGCCAGAAGCAGCAGTGAATGCAACGCGCTCGGTGCGCTGCGCACAAATTCTCTCTCCGCAACCTCGACAGCGAGACGACATTTTCACTCTTTTTCTGTCTCCCTTTCTCACGCAGCAGCAACTCTCGCTCTTTCCCGCGCTCTCCTTCTTTTTTTCTCTCTCCTTCTCTCTCTCTCTCTCTCTCCTCTCTCTCTCTCTCTCTCTCTCTCTCTCTTGTTCACTCGGCTACTATATATGGACGCGTACTGCTGTCCGCGCTTGTATATGCATTATGCATATTGCCGTGGCTGCGTTTTACCTTTCCTGCGCTCTTCTCTCTGTACGAATCTTCGTGCAACAGCAGCAATAACAGCAGTGGCAGCAGCAGCAGCAGCAGAAGCTTAACTCGACTCGACGAACGACGATTATTATATATAGCGCGAAATACGTGCCAATGTCGCGCGCTACGAGTTTCCCGCTAGCTGACGGAAGCAGCAGCAGCAGAAGCAGCAATAGACAGCTTTCGCAGACCGCAAGCTCGTAACGTAATCGTTCTCGCTCTCGAATATCCCATAAGAATGTGTCATGCAGCAGCGCACTACATAAGGACCTGCAAGCGCGCGCGAGCGAGCGGCAAAAGCAATTTGCCGTAATGAATCGTTTTGCAAGCTATACCATATATATATACTGGAAGTCGAGGGGATAAGTGGATTGGAAAGTGGATGAATTACGCGTGAGCTTTTGAAGCATCAAGGGAGGAGGGATGAGAGGTGGAGGAGAAGGATGAGGTGGATAAGAGAACATAAGTTACATTCTATTCTCCTCTGCTTTCTCTCTCTTTCTTACAATGCCTATGGGGACGACTCGCGTATTTGCAGCGAACGAGCAAGAGAGAGGAGAACTTTTAATGAAGTGTCAGAGAACGAGAGAGTAGGAGAGAGCACGTGAAATTGATAGGGAGGGCTCGTAGAATTTCTCTCTCTTATACCAAGGCTATTCAAAATTCAAGCGCGGAATGCGTCTCTCACTCCCTGTTACAGCCATGACAGCTGGCACGCATTTATATCTACGTATATATATAGAGAGAGAGAAAAGGTCGAAAGAGAATGAACTTTGCGTTCTCTCGCGCGCTTAGGGGGGTAGGTACGGCTAATTGGTTACACGCGTCGACTATTTAGTATCGGTTCTGGCTCTCTCTCTCTCATTCTGTAAGCTCTATCGGCGTGAATTCGACAACAAATCAAAGAACGACTATGTGGTGAGCCATTACGCACACATACACAGACACATGTACGCTATTTGCAGATGTAACAGCGAGTGCGCGTGCGAAATGAAAGTTTTATGCGCAGCTAGTCTCGACTGGCCGCCGCCGCGACGGGGGATATGTAGTAGAAAGAGGAGGAGGAGGAGGAGGAGGAGGAGAAAGGGAAAAGGGTAAGGGCGCGCGCCCGCTATTTGCTCACAGTCGAAGGAATGCAGTGCGGTAGCATAGTAGCATGTAGGTCCGGCTCTGCAAGCTCGCTCACTCACTCGGTCTCTCCACCGCCAACACCGCCCACCCATATGCTACTGCTGCTGCAACGACGCTAAACCTTCTATGGGATAATACACCAGCACGAAGCGCGCTATGCACCTACCCTGCCGCACTGAGCCTACTGTTTATTATACGATCTCTCTCTTTTTTTCGCCGCGTGCGAGTGGTGCAAAAAAAAAAAAAAAAGAAGAGAACTGCCGGCGATATCTCGCGCACGTGCCGCCCAGCCATGACCATTAGTTATTATTATACCATATACCCGCGCGGTATACTGGTATATAAGCTCTATATACACACGCACTCGTTCTCTCTCTATTTTACCCTCTGCCTCGCTACGCCTGCCGCTGCACATTCATAGACGTTCAAGTATAGAGTACGAGAGTAATATATATACCGGATATGCACCGACTGTATCGTTGTTGTTTTTTTTTCTGCTCTATCTTCTTTTTTTTTGGTTTTACTTTCAAAGCGGCCTCCTCTTTCTCTCTCGTCGAGTAATGGATAATCCCCCCATGGGGGCGCTTGCACGCACACGGAATACACGTGGTGTGCACAGCTGTGTGTATATGGCGTGCGATCATTGGACTACTTTGGGCTATAGAACGAGTTAACAAGTTTTCCGAAGGGCCGCACGCTTAGCGCGCGCTAAGGAGGAACAGAAATTTCAATCGCATTCGATTTAGCTCTGCGGACTGCAGTATAAGGACTGCTGCTGCTGCTGCTGCTATATAAGAGAGGGGAAACTCAGAGCTAGCTGTGTATACATATTCATCGATAATACGATCACGTCGTCGTTCGAGTTTCCTCCTCGCTCCGAGTGTGAGTGCGAGCAAGATAGATAGAGAAGCGCTCTTCTATCGATACTACAGCAGCAGTTTGGGCAACTCTCCTTCTCGCGCACCGCGCTAACTTTTGTCTCTGGATACTGGTTCTCTCTGCAGCAGCAGGCTAGAGCAAAGGTTCAGTACTATAGATACGTGCGTATGAAAGCAGCAGAAGCACCAGAAGAAGAACCAATGTATATAGTCCTACTATATATATCTACGTGCAATGTAAGTCATCAAGGCCCTATTGATGCTGCGCGATCGAAACTTCTCAAGTGTATGTATAGATCGACCCTCTTTGCGAAAGGGAATATAGAAATACGTGCAAACTCTTTGGATATAAAGAGCGACGTATGTAAGATCGTGTCTACGTGTATTGAATGTTTTTTTGCAAGACGTGACATTTGGATTATATCGTAAAGCCTGTGTCTCACGTAAAGAATTTGATATAACCGATGAAAAATATGCAATGCGGCTCTTGCTTATTCCAGACTCGGAGAATTTGGGCAATCAAAACAATTCGCTGGCTCGGCTGTGCGCTGTTTATCATCGACTATGCACGCGCGCCTAAATAGCTCGAAAGCCATACGCTGCGCATTGTTATTGGCACAGGTTCGATCGTCGTCATTGAACTCTCGACTCGCAGGCGGAGAGGGTTATTATCATTCGCTCGCTATCTATACGTATAAACACCCATATATACAGCAATCCATCGTAGAAAGGCATTCAAAAGTCAGCCTGATCCCCCGGTTCAGTGTGAGGGATGCTCATAGTGCCGCCTATACATTTCGCAAAGTCGGGTCTTTTTTTCGTTCGTACGTACTCGTCATAGCAGTAGACGGAGAAGGAGGACTTTGGCAGCATCCCGATCGACAACGCATGAAATGACTATGGAGCCATACGTATGTATAGGTAGGTACACGTGTAATGGCTGGCGATTAGGAGAGACCCTTGAATACCCCATATACGCTGCTGCGCGCACTGCGAGCACACGCCCGCGAGATAGATATACGATGAAACTGCAGCAAACACACGTACGGGGGTGTATGTGCGCTATAGGCACCGCACCGGATACACTATAGGCTCGAGCTCGCTTCCAAATCGATTCCGCGCTACGCTGATGTACGTATGGGGAAACGCAGGCAGACTATACGCAAAAAAGTGAGGTAGTTTTCCTGCCACTGCTGCCTTTTTTTTTGCAAAATCACCGAAGCGTAGATATATACGCGTAGATACCTACGCTCTCTCTCTCTCTCTCTCTCTCTCTCTCTCTCTCTCTCTGCGCGATTTTATTTGACTGCGACCCTGACAAAATACCTACTTTACTGTACTCGTTTTTTTTTCGTGAAGCCTCTCTCTCCGTGTTTTGCGCGCGTCGCGAATACATCCGGACTGATCGTAGTAGGCTGCTGCTGCTCGTCAACTTGGAAAACTCTCGCGAGCGAATACGGAGGAGGATGAGGCGCAGCTAGCAGAGAAGCCACTTGCCGTGCTCACGCGCACACGCAGCTGCAGCGAAATCCCTTATATTCCAAAGTACCTAATCAATCCTGCCGCAGAGACGGGAAGCAGGCAGGCTGAGGCACGCGACTTAACTTTTGAGCAATACAGAATCGGTGTGGCGTAAGCGGTGCGCGCGCGAGCGACGATAAATCGACTGCGAATGCTCGCTGCTGCGCGCTTAGACGCGCCCAATGATTTTTATTTATTTTCTAATTTACAAGATAAGCCGCTAGATATAGGCCTGAGACACGGCACGGAAAATTGCTTAGTCTCTTCGAGAGAGAGTGAGCATTCGAGCCTTATTTCGAACGAGCTTAATGTGTGTGTGTGTGTGTGTGTGTGTGACGTTGCTCGCGGGAAGCCAGTCTTCTTCTCTCTCTCGTCGGTATAATAAATCGAGGTCACACGCAACGTGAAAAGAAGCTGCCAACCCGGAGCAGTAGCAGCAGCAGCCCTTGCTTATATGTACACCGCCCCGACGTCTATAAGAAAAGGGCCTAGACAAGAAGATGAATCGAGCGAGATATAAAGAGTATATGGGATATACGTATATATACGGTGCGAACGAGCTCTGAACACACTTACACCCACAGCGCCGCTTTTCATGTTTTGATGCATGCGAGCGCCCGTTGCAAAAGCTCTTCTTCTTTTTCGTATGTAACGTACGTATACGTACGTGTGCATGCCTTGGCCGAGCCGTAGCCATAGCCGCCGTTGCTGCGCTGGTCATGGGTAAATACACGTGAGGCTGCGTCTCTCGTTTTTTTTTTAAGATATACACAAGGAAGCGGAAAAAAGAGGCCAACGTGTAAACTAATCGAATAGAAGAAGCCTTCCAGCTCGCGTTTATAAGGGAGAGAGAGAGAGATAGGAGAGGAGTAGTAAGAGCACTAGGGCAAACATTATCAACGATTCTATGCCGAAAGAAGCTAGCTGAGCGAGATCGTGCTACTGACGGAGACCGGAAACTGCGCGCGGGCCCTAAGCGAATTGTGCAAGCCTCGGCTTTAAAAAGAGCAGCGTAGCTTACTTCTTCTTCTTCTTTTTTTCTTAACGAGTCAACTCGAGCTATGTAACGCTAAAAAGCTGTACTCCAAAAAAAAAAGATGAAGTATGAAAAAGAGAGAAGTAAGTCGACGCATTGAATATTCATAGATCATAGTTAACGGATGATTAAGATGACAGTCTCTGGAGCGAGGTAGTCGAGTAGATATACAGCAAGTAGCAGCTACTACTACTACTAGTAGTACGATACACGAGTACGTACACGTACAGCAGCGGCAGCACACGGCTTCTTTGAAAAAAAATTCAAACATCGTAATTATATCTTTGACTCGAGTGTGTAGTGGCTTTTCCTTTTTCATCATTGCAGCGTACGTACGTATATATATACGTATACAGATCTGCACGTGCAGTATACACAGCTACACACGATGCGTGTTTGAATTGCGAAAGATACCTTTCGCGCGTCAAAGACAAAGCTCGAGCCTCGCGCAAGCTCGTGACTACTGCTCTGATGCAGAGAGAAAAGAGAGAAAAAAGATCTGCAGAGCTTCGTTACGTCTTTTGTTTTCCTCCTACTTTTCTTTATATGTAAAGCTTACGTGTGTTATGTATATTTCTACGTGTGCAAGCATATAAAAGCATCATTGCATCTTCGTCGCGAGACGTTTATATACGTGCACGTGCGCGCGCTAATTTTTCGAGGAAAATAAAGTTTGTACAAAAAAAAAAAAAGAAAAAACAAATGAAGCGACATTTGAATTTTCCTTCTTCTGAACGTGGAGCACTTTAAAATTGTGCAAGCTGCCGTCGCGCCACGCCACGCCGTGTATTGCATTATCGGCAAATGAAAGAAATTTCATTTATCTAGACAGGCCGCACCTCGAGTAGTAGTCGGGCCGGGCGTTTGTGCGATAGTGCGAGAGAGAGGAAGAGTGAGCTTTTCTCGGCTAAATGCCAATGCAGCTGCTGCCGCTGCCACCGAGGACGACGAAGACGTCGGTCGTCGACGCTTATGTATATATAATAATAATAATAATAATATCGAACGTTGTGCACCTCTCGCTCGCTCTTCGTTTTATTAGATCTCTGTTGTGTTTGTGTCGGTGCATGTCGAGGCCTTTATCTTTCCATATAGTCTTGCTGCTCCGTCTTCGTCGTCGTCGTCGTCGTCGTCGTTCTCCTTTTTCTCTCAACCTTATATGCGCGCGCCTTTGGCTTTTTCGTTTTGCCGCCCTTCAATACTGCACGTTATATATATTTTGCTCCGGTGTATATACACACATAACACTCGAGAGGAACGAAACTCAAGAGTTGTACAACCGTACAGATATACTTATAACGCGCGCACGAGGTAGAGGTACTTGATAAAGTGTCTTTCTCATATTTCTATCTGTGATTCTCGAGCACGTGAAAATCCGCCGCCGCACACACTGGATTTCGCGTGCCTATATATACATGCTCGAACTTTTCTTCTTCCGCCGCGTGCGCTCCCTTTTATTTCCTTTGTACTACTGCTGCTGCTGCTGCTGCTGCTGCTGCTGTTGCTGCTATTGCAGTATTGTATATACGCTTTGCTACATCTCTCTCTCTCTACGTCTCTGTATATCGCGGCGGCGGCGGCGGCGGCGGCGAGTGAAAGAGAAAAAAAAGGGCGTTCAACCGCAGAGATAGCCTCCTAGCCGTGGTCCTGGCCCTTGTGCGTCGCAGAGAGCCACACGCTCGCTTCTCGGCTCGCGCGCGTCTTTGTCCGAACATCAATTGGATTCCAATGCAGAGGTAGTATACAGTATAGATACATACGCGATGCGATCGAAGTAAAGCTGCACACGACTTAATTCCCATCAGTCCTCTCTCTTCCTACAGCTCGATTTTCTATTTCTGCTATAGAGATACATAGATTCGCTTCTGTCCGTGTGCTGCAGCCCGCATTGTGGAGTGACTATTATTTCGGTCGCGGAGTAATACAAAAAGAAACAAAAAGAAGAAATAAAAGAGGGGGAGAAGGAGGACTACGAGCACACACATACGTAGTATACTACGTGTATGCAGGGCATGTGTGAATCGAAAACAATTTGCTCAAACGACGGCAATCCCGGGGCAAACTCACTCGAGGGATAATTGGAATTCTGACCAAAGGGCAGCAGGCTAGGCCGTGGCTACGGTGGCGGCAGCAATGCGGGGGATAAAGAAGAATATATGTACAAGAATATAGCACTGCGAGTTAGCTCGCAATGTCCCCGCCGACGTTGTTGCGAGCAAGAAGAGTGAGAGACTACGAGCAAAAAAATGCAATTTATTGCGCTTGGGCCCCGAGTATACAGTGTATAAACAGAGTGCAAGAGCTTTATTATATCGTCGTCGCTGTTGCTGCTGCTGAGCGACGAAAAGCTCTGCGGCGAGGCGTTGAAAATATAAAAATGATCGAGTGGAGGCGAGAGAGAAGCCGTCAAGTTTATTATAGAGAGAGAAAGAGAGAGAGAGAGAGCAAGGAAAAAAAAGGAGTTTGACGGTACACGAGCACATGACAATTAATATATGCAATAAACAGCTTGGCCTTGGCTGGATATACAATGATACATCAAGATGTAAATATTAATAAAGTAACTGCGGTGACAACGACTAGAGAGAGAGAGAGAGAGAGAGAGAGAGAGAAACGCGAGTAGCGGCAAAAAGAATTATGCGAAACGAAGAAAGAAAGCAGCGATGGTGTACTATATATAGCATCAGAGCGCCATACATAACGCGGCGGTAACTTGAGTGTGGCGCGTTGGCGGGGGAGGGAGGGTAGGTAGTATATACTCGCGTGTACGAAGAGCCACGCCGCGTGCGTGGAAAGAAAAGGAGAGAGAGAGAGAAAGAAAAAAGAGCGAAAGAGAGAGAGAGAGAGAGGAAAGAAAGAAAGGTATATACCGGTGTGATGCTGCCGCTGCGCTGAAAGAAGAAAGGGCTGCTCTGGCTGCGGGGAGTTTTAATTTACAATAGACCGGGACAGGCACAACGACGACGACTACGACGACGACGTATATAGGTAGGTAGGTAGTAGCGAGCGCGAGGAGCCGCGGCGCACGGAGGGAGACAAGTGAAAAATCACTGTGTGCACGTACATAGGCTACCACCACCACCACCATTGCCAGTAAGAGAGAGAGAGAGAGAGAGTGGGGCGCGACAACGACGACATTTCTGCATTATGAACCTTTATGAGCGTGAAACCGCGTTGTTAGCGTCGTCACTGCCATCGCACCACCGTAGCGCATCGCACCTATAATATACCCGTAGTAGTGTCGCGAGAGCGCGTATCAAGGCTTCTTTTCTCTCGCTCTCCCTATCCCTCTCTCATTCGATTCTTCACAATTTTGCTGTGCTGCAGCGCGTATACAACGCACACGCACTACCACCACCACCACCACCACCACCACCACTACCTCCAAGCGCTTATTATTTTATTTTCCAAGAAGACGCGTGTCGCGCCCTGTGAGTATGGCCGATGTACATATTATGCGCGTTAAGTATGTGTATATGTAATATGTACGAATGCGCGACGATTAACAATGAGAGCCTGGCTCGTACTCATACTTATATATATAGCTGCCTTTCTTGTTAGCGAGTTATTCATTTTTTGTGCGTATAATCTTTAATGTGTACTTATATTATACGCTGGCGCATATAATGTCACATGCGCCACGTGTCCGTCTCCCCTCTTTATTTCTTCTTCTTCTTGCAATTGTCTCGAAACTCGATCGTAAATCTTATTATATGATCTTTTTGTGCCGCGGACATGTAAATAGCGCAGCGCAGCCTCCCTTCAGTCCCCCCGCGACGCTCCTTGTAATTGATAATAAGTTTATATCGAATGATATATTA
Source organism: Trichogramma dendrolimi (assembly GCA_034770305.1). NCBI lineage: Eukaryota > Metazoa > Arthropoda > Insecta > Hymenoptera > Trichogrammatidae > Trichogramma > Trichogramma dendrolimi. The sequence goes on along the minus strand of JAPMIB010000016.1, from coordinate 903,857 downwards.
TAAGCAACTTGTAGCGCATACAGTCACACACCGCAAGAAACAGTATCGGCGATACTGCGATAATACAAAGCAGTGCCGGCATATATCCAGTCGAGGTGTATTAGGCTTCTCGTGCGCGGGTGCGACTAATAATTTCGAGCGCAAAACAATCGCCGCCTCGACGCACATATAATATAATAGACGCTCCGCAGCTCCTCTCCTGTGCAGCACCCACCCACGTATATATATACAGTAAGCGCATATAACATGCAGCACGACATATAATGCTTTTAATCCTACATCTAGTAGCCGCCCCGGCCGGGCTAATAAATTGCGCCTGCGATGCAATTTCCGTCTCTCTCTCTCTCTCTCTCCCGCGCGGTGCGTGAATGAAATTTCGCTTTCGACCCACTTCGCAAGCTCGAGCGCAGGCAGCAAGAGAGAAAGAGAGAGACATATATTCTATTACGGAGCCACACCGGTATTATATATATATATATATATATATATATATATATGAGCTGCAAGCCGTGCAGTCCATTGCAATGTCGTCGACGTCGTTCATTCGTTTTCTGGCTGTTCTGCTGCTGGAGCGCTTATATATAGATATTAAAACGCACCTAGGTTTATAGCACCCCCTCTGCTAATTGGACCATTTTCTCTTCCTACATAAATTTTTTTTATTTTTCACTGCACCCTCCTTTTTCGCGTGCGCCTCTCTCGCTTTTTGCTCGCGCAACTACTACGCGGCTGCTGCTCGTCCATTTAATTATTATAGCTATCTCAATTAATGTTTCGCTATACACTCTTGCGCCTTTGATTTGGTCCGTGCGATACTCTCTATATATATGTTAGAGATGCAAACTCGTCGAAAAATAAAACGAGAGCAAAAGAGCGAGAGCAAGGAAAATATATGCCGTTTATTTATTCGACGAAGCGGATGCGATACATTTATGCATTGAGAGAGAGAGAAGAGAGCAGCAGCATCGGCGCAAAGGGTGAAAAAGCGAGAATGGGAAAAAGGAGAGCCGGAAGAAGACGAAAAAGAAGAAGGAGGCCGATCGAGATGCAATATACATATATAGAGAGTCAAGAGTTCGGGTTCTGCGGCAGAGATATGTGTGTCTGAGCGAGAGAGAAAAGCGTCTTTACGTATAATAGGCATCACACACACATACATACATACAGATAGCTAGCGGCGGCGGTATATACATACGGGGGATGCTGCTGCATGCAGCGGCGTGAAATCCGATGATTTCATCGCTGGCGAACCGATAAAAGCGCGTTCGCTTCGTCTGCTAAGGATAATCTCGGCTCTGTTTGCCGACCGACCTACCGAGTGAGAGAGAGACAGCGAGAGAGAGAGAGAGAGAGAGAGAGAGAGAGCGAAGCTTCTCTGCCGAGGCGCGCTCCTTTATACACAGACACATAGACATGCAACACGAGCATTGAACACTGCACCGCTGTAACGCGCAGCATATTTATGCTAAAAATGAGCGAAGCGATCGAGCTGCTACTGCTACCGCTGCTGCTCTGTATACGTTTCAAAGTGAGAATATAAAAATCATCGCCGGATAATGCAAAAAATAGAAGAAGAGCTGATTTCAATAGGCGATATTTTTTTACCCTCTCGAATACTTCGCGAGTCGTGAATGATCGAATCTATTCGCTAGCGCGAGTGTCTGTAAAAGTAGAACGTTTGACGCGATCATGCGTGTATAGTGCGCGAGTGCTGCTGTTTTCCATCACAAAAGGCTAATTTTACCAGATCGAGTCGCAGTTTCGTATGAATGCTACGAGAAGGAAATACATAGACTCTGTGTAATCGAAATTACCGACGATATACGCGGTTGTTGCAAACGTCGAATTCTAGCTTGAAAATATCTATAGAGAGAGTATCGTATGAAGACATTATTGCGTGTTAAACTGAAGACATATATTCACGTTCGTGGCTATAATAATAATAATAATAATATACTATAAAGGAAATGAACAGTGCAGTATAATATGTGAAAATCAGGCGCATTTCTATTCGTTCGATATATCACAAATCGAAAGCATGTGTGTAAATATACTACTCAGCGTACAGATATGCGCTGCTGTATATCATATGTGAATGATTTTATAAAGAATAATTAAAAATTTTTTTTGTCATTTAAATGGTATAATTTTTGTAAGTAATGTGTATATATATTATTTTTTACTCGATAAAATACATTTTTAGCTTGGGTAATTTGTAGGAATTTTTATTGTATACTCGAACTCGAGCTTAAGCGGAGCATGCAGAATGTACAAACGGAAAACAAGGCGACAAAGGATGATAATAACTACTTATCGAGGTGATCTTCGGTAGAGGGGGAAAGTTTTGCCAGCGAGCCGGGTTACCTCGCTAATATAGAGCACTCATTCATTAATACTTTGTGTGAGTTTCAGGACGATCAAGTATTTACAAATTATTTCTGTACAAGAGCTTATAGCCCTGCACTTGATATCGAGATACAGTGTTAACTTTTTGAGGCGTTTAACCTGAAATATTTTCTCAGTGCTTATCGAAAAGATTAACAGTGAATACATATAATCGAGGAAGTGATGGAAGGCAACAGTGACTTGATTAGGTAAAATTTGTTGTATAATATACTGCCATTATAATTTTTTGAGCGATTCCTTGTAAAACACGATTATTCTTTAGGGTTAAGGAAGAACCGAGCGATACTTGGACTAAAACGGGGGAAGATCATGTTTTCGATTCGATTCGAATCCTTCTCGTACTTCTCGTTTATATTGCGCGAGTCGCCTATATACACACACAGCGCGAGCCACTGTAATAAAGCTCTCGCGCAGTGCGCTCGGACAATCGCAAGCTCTCCATCTCTCTTTCATTTTATATTATATACAAGCGTGCGCGAGTATACACACATGTTTAATGTATGCGATGAAAAGCCAAGAGTGAGCTAGCTGCTAGGCGCTGCTGCGTGTATACAGACCCACGCCCACCCCTCCGATAAATGCATTATGTATGAAGACAACGTAGGAATTGCGCAATATTACCTCCGTGCGCGCGCAGCAGCAGCCGTAGCAGGCAGTAGTCTCGTCGACTCATCGTTATTCCGGCAAGAAACTCGCCCAGCACGGCCGGGGGACCCTTTTCGGCTCGGGCTGCAGTGTGTACGTACTAAACACATATAGCTATATGGAGTAGTATAACAATCAGTGCAGCGCCCAGTAGATATAGCGCAGCTTCTGGCATCGCTGCAATTTTCGCACACGAGCTGCTGCTGCTGCTGCTGCCTTCTATACTGGCCAAAAGACCAAACTTTTGCTATCTCTCTCTTGCTCGCTTTCTCGTATGTGATCCGTATATTTATAAGCGAATCGGACAGTCTGGGCTTTTCTTCTCCGCCACCCGTGCATTAAGAGAGAGAGAGAGAGAGAGAGAGAGAGAGAGAGAGAGAGAGAGAGAGAGAGAGAGCGAGTATATAATGCGAGCTGCTGCCCAGTAAAGCTCGCTCGAGCTCGCTCGGTCTGCCCTGCCTCTCGGACGATATGGACAATCTGCTGATTGCGTGGGAGTCTGTGCTGTGTACGTATATACGTGAAGGTTTCACAAACACCAACAGCTCGGTGCATCTGCCATGCGGCAATATGTGTACGTGCAGTTTAATCAACAATTATACCACCACGTGTGCGTCGCACCGGTTATAAAGTGCCTCCTGAATTTCATCGCGCTCGACTTGTTGGTCGCCCAGTTATGCTGCTGTATATTTCGAGGCGAGTTAGAGAACATTCGATGCTGGCGCTGCACGTAGTATACCGTACTACGACAAACACACACACACACACACACACACACACACACACACAACACAGACGCACGCATGACCGCGTCGCACGCTCTTAAAATTTATTTATATGCGTCGACGACGACGACGACGATCGGTCGACTGTCAAATCGACTGGAAAAAAGGATTTATCGTGTCTCTGTTTTTCATGTAAGGTGGTGCACCTGTATATTTTCGTAACAAATTTCATTTGTTAGCTGAAAATTGTTCAAATTCGCGTTTCGAATTTTAAGGTCTGAACCATTCAGAGAAAACTATAGCGTTTAAGCGCGCAATCTGCTCCAAATCCGAGCTCAATCAATTAGTTAACTTATAATTCAACGAACGAAATTCCTGAATTATGCATTTCAAACACGACAAGCCCCTATATAAACTAAACTATTTCGAAATAAAAATAATGAATTTGTAATGAAACAGTGTATAAACGGGCGCGCGCGACATGTTTTGCTGCTGCTGTTGCACGGTGAGTAAGAAAATTGGATTTTCATTCGAAAGTATTTGAAAGTTAGCTCTCTAGTGTTTGTAGCGCGGGGTACACAAAAAAAATAGCATGAATAGTTATTCCGTCGAGTTCGAATGCAATTCAGGTTAAAACTCTGTAACACTACCGAAAACACTTCAATCAACTTTTCAAAGTACTTTCAAGCCCAAAATCCCCAACTTTATCTCACTTACACTTTACAAGTCACTTAGCGCGCTCATAGCCCACTGTGTTTTAGCTCGAATTCCTCATTTTAAGCTATAATTTGTAGCTTAGCTTTGAAATACTTTTTGTATTTCTGCTTGCGTCAAGTTTACGGATTCGTGATTATTTAAATAATCACGATGATCGTCGACTAATTAACCTGTGACTTATGGTTGCCATCGGTTATTAAATTTTTTTAATTATGACTCGATACAAGTTACTAACATAACTTTTATAGTAATTAGATATTGATAAAAAGTATTTCGATAACAGCAATATTCATCAACGGTTCCTCCAATACGGAAGTAGGCAAAACTTTTTATTACAAATCTTATCTCGAGTCACAATTAAGACATAAAATTGAATTAATTGAAGTGTTATTTAACTACACTATTTCAAATTAAACATTCGCGCAAGCTCGCTCGCTCGCCCGCCTACATATACTGCATGCGTATGTAACAACGTCGCCTGAGCAGTTGGAGTAGCTGCCTACCTATACATGCATATAATAATGAAAGGCTGCAGCTACTGCTACGACGACGACGACGACGCCCTGCAGCGCTACTAGGTAGGTAGTACACATACGAAGACGAGCTCTTCGCGCTCCAGAGCCGCGAGCGCATGAACCAATTAATGCCCTCGTATATAGTTGATGATACATACATATGTAACGACAGTTGTCATTGCTGCTGTAGCACAAGTTTGTGCGCGCGTGACTCAATTCGAGTCTATCGCGCAAAGATTACAAAGGGGGGTTTGATTCGACATCGTACGTACATGTATATTATTTACATGGTGTAAAAATACGCAACGGATAGACAAGATACGCGTACACTTTGTTTTTTGTCTTATTGCCCGAGACTCTCTCTCTCGCTAATCCGACCCGTTGCATTGTTAAGGCGTCTTTTTTCATATACGTATACGCTTTTCGCTCGAATTTAACACGCACAGACAGACACAAACTGCATACAATCTCGTACTTTTTTAATGACTTTTCGATTCTTTTCTGTAGCACATATAAATATATATAATGGCAACGCGAAACGCGAAAGAGAGATAGAGAGGCAAGAGAGGCGTATTATACGCACGCATTTAAAACAAAGCTCGACTGCGCACCACTGCCTATTGCCTGTATCCATATAGCAGAGCAAAGGGCTTTATTCGCAATATTCGCCTGGCGCTCGCTGGCTTTTTTGACGCTCGCTCGCGAGCCGAGAGCGCCACGGAACTGTTGTGTGCATTTTTACGCATAATTGGAGTTCGGGCTAGCCGCCCACGCCACCACCACTGTTACACATATAATACCGTGTCGTTACCCTTCGCTATAATGTATAGGACGAAAAAAGGGTTGCAGAGGGTGCAGTGCTCACGTCGGTGAAAATAATGATCTCGAGCAGCGAGTGCAGCCACACCGAATTTCCTGCCGAATTTTTCCTTTAGCTGTTGTCTGTCGCAACGTATAATAATCGTAAATGCGATGCACCGCGATGCTCCTCCTTCCCCTCGGTCTGTGTTATTGTTTTGAATTTGATTCCGGGTATTTTTCTTTTTGTTTACAGCCATATACGACTGCACATTTAGCAGTTGATTAAGCGCGAATTATTTTTTTAATTTTTTCTCTGAATCAAAAATGAGAAAGAGAGAGAGAGAGAAGAAACTACATCGGAACCGCGATTCATAAATTTCTTATTATCCGCACCGAGATACAGTGTAATCGCCGCTTATTCGGGTAAAATACGTCCGAATCACCCGATAAACGCTTTATGAATTCATCGGAAATTCCGACGCACACAGTGCAACACAACGCGCCGCATATCTATCTATTAAACTCTCTGCGCGGCGGTGAAATTGTGTGACGTGCTCTCGCGCAATCGTTGTGTCTGTGTTTACTCATTACTAAAAAAAAAAGACATATTACACTACAAATGGAATTAAACCTCTCTCTCTCTCTCGTCTATGTATCGACGTCAAGCTCAACGAGTGGCTTATTAGGAATACGTATTTATGTGTCTGTGTGTGCGTATAATGAAGGAGTCCTTGAATCAACATCAATCGCGTGTATAACGAAGTAAATATTCAAGGAGTGCGGAAATCAGCATGCATGCATTGTAAGCTGCACACACACGTGTTGTACGTGTACGCAATGAAATTATCTAATCGATCGACAGGCTCGCGAGCGCGAATCGACTCTGCGCTGACATGACTGAATACGAGACACGCATGCGATTACCGCTACTTTTCGCAGCTTTTCCTATCCACTTTGACAACGTTACGTTACAAAGGTTTTCTTTTTTTTTCTTAATTGGACGCGTATTTGTGCGTCCACCTAGATATATGCATGCGTGCGTCGTCACATACATAGACATCGTGTAGTAGTAGCGCACGGCACATAATAAATCGTTGCGCGCATTAAATTCAAGCGAAAAAATGACGAAGCACACACACAGAACAGCAGCACGCGAGGCGTCACATCAGTGCTGCGCTGTGCGCGCCGCTGCTGCACTATAGGCTGCCGATCGCATAATAGGTGGGATGGCAAGCGCGACAGAGTGCGAGAGCGAGAGCGAGAGAAGAAAAAAGAGAGAAGAAGAAAAAAACGGAGAACCGAGGCACAGAGAGAGAATATACAATATAAATAAGCAGGCGTACGCAAGGATGTACGTTAATATTTGCTCAGTGCTCTCGCCGATGTGTACTCGCCACTGCTGCGGCCGCTGCTGCTGTTCGGAGTATATATACGCGCGCGCATTATTGGCGCGCAAAATCTTTGTTTGATCGAGACTTTCGAGTTGTGTGCTACTATTTGAAAAAAAAGGATTTTTGTTCCTCGCGATGTATTATCAGCCCTTGCCCGCGCTACTGCTGATAATTTCGGCGTTTGCGGCGATGGTACCGCGGGTGGTCGACGCCAAAGTTTTCCTCGACGACAGTGACATGATGAAGGGAAGAATCACAGGCGGTGATTACGCGGCCATCACTCAAGCTCCCTATCAGGTAAGTCATTTGGGAAAATTATGCGATACAGTGATTAGGATCCGCCCCGATAGTCGAAACAAAACATAACGAAACAAAAAAAAACCCGATATCCATGCGCAGGCACAAATCGTTCAGCAGGGCCAAACCATTTGCGGCGCCGCGATCATTTCGGCCGAGTGGCTGGTCTCCGCCGCTCATTGTTTCGGGTGAGTGTATCGATTTCTCGGAGATAGCCAAAACTACTTGCTTGCCAAGATCCCAAAGTGCAATATGTTAATATACATTTTTTTTCTGTCGTTGTGTTCATTCACTCGCGTGTCTATACAACAGAGATACATATGGCATTTACGTGATCACCGGATCGACGTTCCGAGGCAGAGGCGGCAGGCGACACCTCATCGATAGGGTCATCGTACATCGCAATTACGACGAGGTCACCAACGATCACGACATCTGCTTGGTCAAGGTATTTACCGTAATAAAAAAATTTAACGATCGCGCGACGGTGCTATTAATAATGGATTATTTTTTCTTTGTCGTGTGCTCGCTCCCGCGTCCTGTGCAGCTGAGCACGCCGATCAAGTTCAACGAGTATCAAAGGCCCGTGCCGATCTCGAAAACGCCGCCCAAACCCGGCGACACAATGATCATTTCCGGTTACGGCAAAGTGGCTGTAAGTATACAAAAAAATGATTATGTGGTCACGCGACACGGCTCTCGAGGTCCTTCCTAGCATCATCATCATCATTATAATTGTTAAATCGCAGGAACGCCGTGGAGCCTCGCCCATGCTGAAAATCGCCGACGTGCCGATCGTCGATCAGGCCACCTGCGCCAAGCGCTACATCAACGACCCCATCACCAACAACATGTTCTGCGCGGGCAGGGGCGGCAACGACGCCTGCCAGGGCGACTCGGGCGGGCCCGGGGTCATCGACGACAAGCTCGTCGGCATCGTCTCGTCGGGCATGGACTGCGGCTCGACCTTCTATCCGGGCATCTACACGCGCGTACACAGGTACGCCGGTTGGATACAGCAGCACACGGGTGTCGCGCCCAAGTCCTGATCGCGCTTCAGAAAAGTCGTGTGCGATCGGGACAAAAAAAGTTCGTACTTATTGTAACAACACGTGCGCGCAATTCGATTGAGTATTGCATACACGTGCGTGCGTGCGTGCGTAAGTTTGTATGTACCGTATGTATGTATGCATGTGTGTGTATGCGAGACTTGAATAATTTATCAAAAATTATTCTACCGATTTTGCTTTATTGTGTGCGCGCGAGGATATAATCGACGCGAGTGTGACTATGAATCAAACGATTATGTGATACAAACGCATATGGAGTGCGAGTGCGTGTCCACGAGTGCGAGTGTATGTGTGTGTGTGTGTAAAGTATCATCCTCTTTCTGGTGTACTCTATACGTGCGAGCTTATGTAATTTTTTATATTAGCGATCTTCGCGCGCCAAGAAGATAGAGAGATAATACAATGCGATACAACGTGCCTCTATTATATCTTAGAAGAACAAAAAGGAAAAAAAAATTAATATGTATTTAGTCACTCGGTTGTAAATTATTTCAATTTTAACACTCATATACACTGCATCGCAGGCTTTCCTTCGCAGCTTCGACGCCGCGACCACTCGAATCTCATCGCGGAATCGGCGTGCGAGCTCATACTATGCCATTAAAAAGTCACTCGACTATCCGTTTCTTGTCTGTGATTATGTAAAAAAAAAAAAAGAAGAAGAAACAATAAAAAAAAGAAGGATATTATTCATCGATTCGAGATTGTGCACTTTTATAACGATCGCTGCACAAGACGTATGGCTTTTCGCGAGATTAGTCAATATATGACTCGTTACAAGCACGATAATAACGTGTACAGTATATATCGTGTAAAATAATTGCCACACGTGTTAGCGTTGGCGACGTTGAAAAACAACACAAAAAAAAGAATAAGAATAAAAAGAAGAAGATCCGTCCGATCGTATTCCTCGATAACAGCTGTTCAGTACCGTCTCCACCGGCTTATGTAAACCGTATATTTTATTATTTATATTTTCTTCGACACCGCTGTACATTTATAAACGCCGTTATACTTGTATAGCGACACGCTCCTTACATAAGTGCATTTTTATTTTTATTTTCCTACTTTTTTTTATCAGGTTTACCTGACAAGTGTGCACTGCGGGTATATATTATTAAACGTTCCAGTTTTTTCCCCTCGGAGTGTCATCTCTGCACAGCCAGGATATATATGCATGCGCATTTGTTTTACTACTACCGTACAGCATATAAGCCGAGTTACGAGCACGAAGAGAGAGGCTTTTTTTCATTCAAGTAGTATATCGATATTGAATTTGACGTTGCATATACACACCATATTGGGGACGGATAAAGGTACTCGCGGGAAATTCGCGCTGAGAGAGAGAGAGAGAGAGAGAGGATGAAAAGTATGGAAAGAGAAAAAATGTATCTCGGAAAGTCAACGTCATTGCCCAAAGCACTTCGGATGTGTGTAGCGCGCCTATTTATTATGTCATGAGTGTTCGAGTGTGCATACATTTTTTATACCTCCGTTTTATATATTGTAAACGACGTTATATTGTATATATTTTATACTTTGTTATCCGCTATGTGCAATAAATAATGTTCTCGTGTTTGTTGTCGTCGTCTGCTCGAGACAGCCGCACCAAAAGAGAGAGAGAGAGAAAAAAGAAAATATATACAGGTAAAATTGAATTATTTGTGTTATGCTATATCGTCGAAAAATATCGCTTGGCCCACCGTACCGGCTGCAGTTGGCACTGTCAGGATGAATTGGCCCTGGACAAAAAAAAATTTCGCAGCGACTTCCAGCGAGAGAGAGAGAGAGAGAGAGAGAGAGAGAGAGAGAGAGAGATATGATATTATAATATGAATACGGGTCAGTAAAAACAGATGGAACTGTGCTATGGATTTTCTACGTCTGCGCGTGTATCAACGTTGAGAAAACTAGTGTACACACGGGACGTCTTGGGCAAATACTAGTTTCTCAACTTGTCGCGCGCACAATATTATCACGCGGTAAAAATCTGAACTACTGAATCGCGCGAGCTGCGAATAAAAGGGCGCAAAAGTGTTACACGTCGTTGCAGCAGCAGCAGTAGCAGCGACTTTTCTGCGCGAAAAAGGGGGTGGGCGCGAAAAAAAATCTCGATTTCTTCGTCGTCGTGCCATTCGAGCTCTGGCAAAGAGAGAGAGAGAGAGAGAGAAGCCTTTGAAAAAGTGTCACGCGAAAAAAAGCAGCAACACCATTGCTGCTGTCCGTACGTAATGTATATCAGGTGTACTGTACGTAAACGCCCACGAGCGTAAGAGAAGAGAGAGAGAGAGATGAACTTTTTCAAAGTGTCCGCAGAAAGAGGAGAGCCGAGCGAATCGTTATAAGTACGTGTCAATAATATCGCGCAGTCAAAGCTATTTACGAGGGAGAAGTTGATGTGTTTTCTTTGTTGGAGACGAGAAAAATGTGGCGCTTGATATGATATTTGTATAAGTAGACCCTCTCGATCTCCGCGACCCGTCGCGGTGGGAGATATCGATTCAAGGGAACACTTTATACATATTTTTCTTATACACTACTTTTTATAAAAAAAAAATTATATTCGACGATGAAGCTTACGATAAGAGCCGCTAACGAGACTCTCATTGAAAAAACACGTCGACTATAGAGTAGAGACACGGCTCTCGCTTCCGCTTCAAATTTTCAGACGACTACGACGACGACGACGACGACGATCGCGAATCGAAATAATCCCCTTCCCTTCCCTGAAATTCCGAGTTCTTTTTCATGTTTAATGTGTAAGCTCGTTTCGGAGTATACATATAGTATATATCGGTATACTGCCGAAATTCTGTTGCACTTCTGGACACGAATTCGTAGGAAAAATGCGTAATATTTATTTACGTCGTAAGCGTGCTGTATATTATAATATTAACAAAGGTCGAAATTTCATAATTCGCACGTCGCCCGTGCCCAAAAGACAAATGTTTGACCTTCTGAGAAGTGGACATGCAACTCGAGTCATCTTGGTGTATGGTGCGCGACTGTCGCCTCATATACAAATGCTATATAATGATAAAAATTCACGATGCGTCCGAGGCCTTGTCAGCATACATGCACGATCCGCGTGTCTCTCTGTTTCTCTCTTTTCTTTTTCTTTCTTTCTTTATTTTTTTTTCGTTCTCTATAATTGATATTCGCATGCAAATGTTATAACACGCGCGCGCGCCAACCATCATCAAAGTCAACGAGTCGAGAAAGCCGCCGCTACGAATTATAATGATAAATCGCGGCGCACAATATATTACGCGTGAAGGAGCGCAGAGACTCATTGGGACGATAATAAATACGAAAATAAAATCCACGCTCGTGTATGCACTCCTACGCACCTATACACAAAACACAAAGGAGATTTCCGACATATGGGGCTGGTAATATAATGCGAATCGAGCAATTATTTATTTCGATATATATGCAAACGCCAAACACTCCGAATAGAACGTGTGTGTGTGAGAGAGAGAGAGATGATGATGACGACGCAGCGCAAACTACAGCAGCAGCAGCAGCAGCAGCGGGAGTAGTGGTGTTGTTGCTGCTCTGCTGCTGTAGCTCTGCCGCCGTCGTGCATTGAACTCCAAGAGCGGCAGGCAGACAGGCTGCGTCAGAAACCGCACGGATGCAGATGGCTGAATTATGCCGTGCATTTATGCGCGCCCGGAGAAACTATAATCGCGCCGAGAGTTTTGCGGCCACCCACCGAAACCTCGAGCGAGAAGAGAGAGAGAGAGAGAAACGCGCGTAGGATATATTATAAAGAGGATCGAATTTGCGGTGGTGGGCGCGCGCGTAGCGTCGAGCGATTTTATTTTCTGTCGCTCCTTTTTAATCGACTCTTCAAGATTTCAAGAATAAGAAAGAGCAAAAGAAAAAGATCGATGACTCGACACTGCGTCCTTAAAAATCATCATAAACGAGGCTATTGTCCCCTTACCTTCAGTATGACGAAGTCCATCTCGTTGATTCCGATGACTGGTTTCATCCGATACACCCGATGATATCCTACTTCGTCGGCGATGCAAAGAAGTGTGAAAAAGTTGCCTTATAGGCTACCTGCAGTTGTTGCACCCTGTGCTGCTGCAGCCCGTGCACGAACGAGCGGCTCGTCGATCGATTCACGACCGGAGATCATCGGCGCATAATGCGACCGTTGGATGGATCTTCTCGGTGCAGCGATCGAACGCAGTAGAAGACGTTTTTTTATTTCAAACGATCGAAATCTTCACATATTTTTTTTTTTTTTATTATTTTGCTCATTAAAGAAACAAACACAGATATCAAAACATAAACAGATTGGAGATCAAAACAAACACTGAATACTTTGTTTTTACCCGCGATCTTCACCTGTTTTAACTTACGATAGTTTATTCAATTTTTCATAGGCGACGCGATGTGCCGGTTATCATTGAAAATTTTTTTTTGTATACAAAACAAACCCCGATTTATTCGTCAGCGAAGAACACAAACACCATCCGTTTCTTTATGCTAAAATTCATTCACATATACATACATACGCGCAGGCTCGGCGGTCGAGCAACGACTGCGGCACTCTGCTGCCGCCCGCCGCGAGAAGAGATCGTCGGCCCGGCACGGCGCGGCGACAGTTGCCGCACACCGCACGATGCACGTTCGAATACGACGCTTTGAAATTCAGTGTGCAGAAATCGCTCGGGCCGCGGATTATGCGCCGAGTGCTGCCACCTGTGGGTGCCTCGAGTATCGACTCGTCTTTTAGTGAAAGAACAAAAACCCGGCCGAGTGAAATTCGAGAGTGCGACGAAATAAGGGGTTTCAAGGATGCGCGGCCTTTACATTATGGGTGGATTTGGCATTGTGAAACTCCGAAAATCCGGAGTAGGATTAACAAACGAAAAAAGACAAACTGGTTTTTTGTGCGTTCGAGTTGGATATATTTTAAGCTTAAAAATCGTGTGAGTTTGAAAGTACATTTTTAACAATAAGCAAAATTAAATTTATATCTTTTTTTCTTTACACTTATAAAAATCTTTTAAATATTTATAGGATTTGAGCACAAACTTAATAATAAGATATGTATGTACATGACTAGAGTTTTTCGTTAAAAAATTATGGGCTTTTGATTTTTTTTGTATTGATATTGCACTTCTTCAAAGGCATCAGATTTGGAATTGCTCATTAAACGTTAAGCGTGCTTTCAAAAAGATCAAGCATTTTTCTCATTTCTTTTCTGTAAAGAAAATATTATCGATTAATGCGAGAGAAATGAAAATTATTTTAGTTAGTATGTCTTTTAAACTTACATTCTCTCAGACATTTTATAAATTCCTGCCATTGACTTGGAAAGCTCTTCAGTCTTAGCCATTAACTGATACATTGCTTTGATATTGAAATCTACAGAATCACAGGTCTTACAAACAGCATCTCTGTAAGTTTCCAAACATCCAACGGTAAGTGCAGATGCCTGAGAAAAATTAAGTATATTTTATTTACTCTCATAAAAACTTTTCTGTAATTACATAGAACTTTTTTTTTGCTTACACTGTGTAGTATTGCAGCCAAGTTTTCGGTTATTGAATCAACAGATGTTGCTACTTTTCTAGCTTCATTTTCAAGTTCATTCAATATGTTATGATCTGAACAGGGTAGTTGCGGCGTCAAAGCTTGTCTGTACAAATAAGACACAGCATTTCTTGGTTCAAGAGACATCATAGGATCTCCTTTTCGAGTCACAGGACTTGATAACTTTATTTTATTTTCCAAATCCTCTGCTACAAAGCTCACCATATCACCTTCCTTTGTCACCGTACCTTCAGATTGTAAATAATCGAGAGACTTCTGGTAGTTGGCAAATTTTGAATCTGTCGTCTGTTCATTCTTACGACTTAAATTCAAACAATCTGGTCTGTTACCAACAATACCAGACTTGATAGTATCGTTTGGGGAATATTCGTTCATCACAGAGGAATGTATTAGTGAATTGACATCTACGTCGGGAGACGACGACGACGATTGAGAATCAAAAGATATCTCGGAGTAAGAAGCGGTCATTTCCTGCAACTGAAAATTGAGCCTGGTTTTAGAAATTTGCAAAAATACACGGCTAAAATATCCATACGTTAACCTTACTTTCTCATCTTCGTAGACGCCCTTTTCGGGAACTTTTTCTTTATCACTCATGATTATTACGATTGTTAAAGATCGATTGCACGCAAATAATTAAAATATAAACCACCACTTTGAGATTAATTATTCGGACAAGACAGCTCTCCTCCTGTCATTATCTATTTTGTAAACAAAACGCAGCATACGTCATGACTCATGCGTCTGCCGCACATGAAATACGGAGTCGACTGCTCTGCTGACTACTATATACAGACGTAGGAGTACCGAACCGACTCGTATTGCAGAAAAACTGAAATTCATGCCTATCGGTTTCTCTATTTATATTCTCTACTACCCTATGAATAGCTGCACGAAGTGGCGTGCATGGCTGCAATCAAGAACCCGAGCCGGAAAGGTGTGCGCGCAAGATATCGCATCTCGAATTACGTGCGATCGTCGTTCTCTCCGTCATCAATAATCCAAATGTCAAATTGTGGGCAGTGACAACTCCGACTTTGCACAGTGCGTGCGAGTGCAAATAATTTTTGTACAGCATCGTTATGAAACGGCCCTTAAATCTGCATGATAATAACCTTGAGTTGTCATTCGCTTGGCGAGCGGCAGCGGAGATGGGTGCGTGTACGAAGCCAAAAACTTGTTGATATACTTGGCGATCGTGATTTTTCCCCTTGTTTGACTAGATCATTGCTTGCGAGCCAGCAAGCGTGAAATCGATCGACGATGGGTGGAAAGTGGTCGGCACTGGATCCTGCGGAAATCGTCGTTCCGCAATTAAACGATCTCCTGAACAGAGATCCATACTTGAAGCCTTACGAAAAAGAAATAAAAAAGAGGTACGTAGATTTCAATTGGTGCATTCTAATTTTAGATAAATTTTTTAAATTTTCCAAGAAAAATATCAACCTCATAAAATATCAATGAAGATTCGATTTTCTGAAAATGAAATCGTTGGAGTGACACTTTTCATTTGATGTTTTGTCTACGGATTTTTTTTCTGTGAGATAAATAATAATCTCGAAATTACAATGCTATCACGTGTACTTACTTATGCTACATTTATATTGACCAGACGATATCACTCAATATTTTACTCAATACTTTTGATAAGCTATTATGGAACTTTTAAAATTTTTATTATCATCGGTAATATTGTTTTGGTACACTTTTATATTCAATTTGTAATGACGGAAACTATATTTAAATCACAGATATGCTCTGTACTTGGATTATATCGATAAAATAAGATGCGGCGAGAAAACGTTGGACGCTTTCACGAAATCTTACAACAAATTCGGCGTCCACGTGAACGCCGATAATTCAGTTACCGTCAAAGAGTGGGTACCAGCCGCTAAACAGGTCTTTCTCACAGGAGATTTCAGTAAGTTTATAATTAATAATTTTAATCTTCTCAAACATCAACAACAAAATTTTCCTACGTAGATCAGTGGAACAAACACTTACATGCATTCACCAAATTGGAGTTCGGCAAGTGGGAGCTTCACATCCCACCAGAGAACGACGGCTCGTGCAAAATCAAACACCTGTCCGAGATCAAGCTGATCATCGAGGGCCCGGATGGGAATTACATCGAGAGGCTCAGCCCGTGGGCAACTTACGTCGTGCCTCCGAATAATCCCGCCACAGATGGTGTCAATTTCCGTCAGAGAATCTGGCATCCGGAAAATGTTCGTTTATATACCGATCGTTTATAAATCGTTATATTTTTTTTTATTCATAAAATTATCTTTTGCATCTATAGAAATACGTAATGAAACATCCAAGACCGTCCAGACCCCGTAGCCTCCGTATCTACGAGTGTCACGTCGGCATCGCCACCCAGGAAGAACGCGTCGGCACCTACTCCGAATTCTCGCGCAACGTCATCCCCCGTATCGTCAAGCAGGGCTACAACGCCATCCAGCTGATGGGCATCATGGAGCACGCCTACTACGGCTCGTTCGGCTATCAGGTCACCTCGTTTTTCGCAGCCTCGTCGCGCTACGGCACGCCCGAGGAGCTCAAGGAACTCGTCGATACGGCTCACGCCAATGGGCTGTACGTGATGTTGGACGTGGTGCACTCGCACGCCTCGAAGAACACCCTGGACGGCTTAAATATGTTCGATGGGACGGACGCTTGTTACTTTCACTCGGGTAAGAGGGGACAGCATCCGTTGTGGGACAGTAGGCTGTTCAATTACGGCGATTACGAGGTGCTGCGATTTTTACTGTCGAATCTGAGATGGTACATCGAGGAGTACGGTTTCGACGGTTACAGGTACATTGTTAATTTATAAAGAGAGCCATATGAGAAAATGTTTCCGCAACGTGTTATTTTGTTTGCGCAGATTCGACGGCGTGACCTCGATGCTCTACCACTCCCGAGGACTGGGCCAAGCCTTCAGCGGCTCGTACGACGAGTACTTCGGCTTGAACGTCGATACCGAGGGCATCGTTTACATGATGCTCGCCAACTACATGCTTCGCAAGTTCTACCCGCAAGTGGCCACCATAGCCGAAGACGTCAGCGGTATGCCGGGTATTTGTCGACCGGTGGACGAGGGTGGCGTCGGTTTCGATTATCGTCTGGCCATGGCCATACCAGACAAGTGGATCAAACTGCTCAAAGAGGTGAAGGACGAGGATTGGCAGATGGGCGATATCGTGTGGACATTGACGAATCGCAGATGGATGGAGAAGACGGTCGCCTACGCGGAGTCGCACGATCAGGCCTTGGTGGGCGACAAGACCCTGGCCTTCTGGATGATGGACAAAGACATGTACACTTCCATGAGCGTCTTTAGTCCACCGAATCCGGTGATCAGTCGTGGGATCGCACTGAAGAACATGATCACGTTGATAACTCATGCGTTGGGCGGCGAGGGATACTTAAATTTTATGGGCAATGAATTTGGACACCCCGAGTGGCTGGACTTTCCACGAGCCGGTAACAACGAGAGTTACAAGTACGCCAGGAGGCAATGGAATCTGGCGGACGACGAGTTGTTGAAGTACAAGTTCATGGCTAATTGGGACGCAGCGGTGAATCGGCTCGAGAACAAGTACGGATGGTTGAGCAGCGATCCCGTGAGTACTGAGTATCATTAATGCAAGATTAAATTCTTATTAAAAATTCTGAATATTACCAACGATTTATTATTCTCAGGCTTACGTGTCGTGGAAGCACGAGGACGACAAGGTGATCGTGTTCGAACGCGCCGGCCTCGTGTTCGCCTTCAATTTCCACGCCACCAAGTCGTTCGCCGACTATCCTCTGGGCGTCCAGCAACCCGGCACCTACTCGGCCGTGCTGAGCAGCGACGACAATCAATTTGGAGGCGAGCAACGCGTCGACTCGAGCGTGCGACACTTCACCCGGCCCGACTCGTTCGCCGGCAGAGATCACAGTATGCAGGTCTACGTGCCCAGTCGCACTGCCATTATTTATGCGTTATGTGACTGAAATGAGGCGCGTCGAGAGCACAAAGTAATATGGAAAATGTAACGTTTTGATATTGATACAACATCTGCATGTACATACTGTTTTGTGTAAAAAAAAAATTGAAATTTTAATAAAAATGTAAGTTTTGTTACTTCGTAAAATGTACGAACAATAGTGTCGTTTTATTTTAATTTTGTAATTAATTATAACAAACAATTATTAGATTTTCTATTTTCTCTAAAATTGAAATATGACACCGTATCGAAATAATAAGTGGGTCAACATACACCGGTCATGCCACAAATTTGAATAACCCGCTTTTTGAACTCGCTTAGCAGACGACGCAGGGTTAGTGTCTCGACAGATTATGCATGTGTTTGCCACGGTGCAGACGCTCTACGCAACGAGCCGTGTATTTTCATCGCGACTACATGTAAATAAGTATGAATTTTTTAAATAAAAGACTATTGACGCTCCTGAGGAATGGCGAGAAACCAAAGTACACGCATCTCAGAGATGCATTAAAGCAATACACAACCAAAGCGGTGGACGCGGCTCCCAAAGTCGCGGATGCCGCTGCAGTGCCTAAAGTCGAGGAGGAGGAACTGAAAGGCATGAAAAGAATAGGTAAACATGGATTTCTTATGAATTTTAAGATGAATATTCGACTGATTTTGATGGTAAAAAGTCATGATCCAAATGTTTAGTTTTGACACTTGCTATGTGTAATCAATGTCATGAAAAAAAATCTTTGATCTGACATGTTTTGGTACAATGTGAGTATTTGTTTTGAGTGACAGTTGCATCATTTTGTTTCAGTTAAATTTTGGAAAAACGTATATACGGACTACAAAGATGTTGCAATAGATGTGTATACTGAAAGCAGAGAAAAACCTCTTAAATTACTAACATATCTTACTGGTAAGTAATTTTTTAAGAATTTATTGATGACTTAGCTATTTCTGTACTTAATGACTTGTCTTATTTCAGTTGGAACTAGTCTGACGTACTGTGCGCTACACAATCCTGATGAGAGATGTTTCAAAGAACAGCTTGTTCGCTGTGAACAAAAACTCCTTTTTCTGGGAGAACCCTTGAGAAATCCATCCAGTGTCTACTACGTCAAATGGCTGCATCAATCTCAAAATGAAGGAACGATACGAGTATTGAATTGCATATTCTTTTCGTTGCTTTGGTTAGATAATTATGATCAGCAGGTAGCAGTGTATAAAGCTCAGTGTGAAACTTTGCAGCCAGGTTTATTAGACTTTCATAAAAGGATTATTGACATTGGCTTCCTTGATTACTGGTGGGTTTTAGAGAATAGCATGAAAGATTATGACATAAATAATGATAATTTACCTCAAGAACTACCAAAAAAGAAAGAAAAAAAGGAAGAAGAAGAGTAATCAATTTGTATATTAAAGTTTAGATTGTTATTATTGTTACTTCATATCTTTAATGTCCTAAATCACTTGTAATTAGAGAAACAAATTTGTTGTTATGTAGAACGTTTATGGAGTGTACCTGGATAGTCAATTATGATAAATCAGTTGTACATACATACAAAAACTTCAAAAAACAATAAAATTATTTAATTTTAAAAACTATACTTTATTTGAACAATTTGTTGAATAGTGAATTGTGTGATTGAATCAATCTCAAATGAACACACAGTGAAAAATCGTAGCAGCGCCATCTCGCCAGCTACGACGAAAAACCCAAACGAATACCGCTCTAATGACATTCGACATATGCATACGTCAAAAGTGCGACAATGCTCGAGCAGCATTTTCTCGTACTTATCAACCAAATGTTATCATAGATAAAATACATTCCGATCAATTAGTATAATTATGAAGCGCCATACTTGTTTCGATGATACTTATCGAGTTTTACATTAAGTGCAGAGCCCCTACGCAATTATGTTTCGCGTTTGTTATCAAACTAAAATCTTACAGGTGTGCCTTGTTATGATCGAATTGACGTAATTGTAATTACGTTTTGTCGCTCGGTACTGTGACTTTTCATGA
Source organism: Trichogramma dendrolimi (assembly GCA_034770305.1). Classification (NCBI taxonomy): domain Eukaryota; kingdom Metazoa; phylum Arthropoda; class Insecta; order Hymenoptera; family Trichogrammatidae; genus Trichogramma; species Trichogramma dendrolimi. Next base: position 883,696 of record JAPMIB010000016.1, on the reverse strand, counting down.
AATTTTGCAACGAAAATGGAGCCCGGAACGTTTACGGTCGTACTACGCGACTTTATCACTGTGCAAGAAGGAGAATTGAGTCTGAATAAAGGAGAATACTTTTTGGTAGGGTACATAATGTTGTTAATTAGTTTTAAAGTGTCAATTTTGTATTGAGCAATTTGTCGATTTTTCCATTTTTGACTGAACTTGGTACGTGCTCTTTTATTTTACAGATTTATAAAATTGAAGATAAACATTGGTGTTCAGGACAATCCAATAACAAATTTGGCAAATTTCCTTCCAGTAACTTGATGAAAGTTGAATTACCGGCCACAAATGATGACGAAACAATATTTGTCACTATTGCTCCATTTTATAGTAAACAGCCGGGAGATTTATCATTTGCTCCAGGTACAAATTGTTGCATTGCAATTTTTTTATGAAAACTTGTATACTTAAGTTTATGGTTTTGCAGGGGAAATTATAGTAGGGAATACAAAAGCTCCGCATGGCTGGTTTTCTGGATGCATTGGACCAAGAAAAGGAATGTTTCCAGCTAATCATGTGTGGCAGCTGGATTTTAATGTCATTCAAGTAATAATATTTGTAATATTTTAACTTCTTTCAATTACATGAGTGTTCTAATGTCCACTTTGCCATAAATTTTCAGCGGTTAAGCAAAGAAACTCTCAAAAAGAAAAATTTTGTAAAAAAAGCTAGAGTTAAAGCAAATCTGGAACCACAACTCGATGAAGAATTAAAGTTAGTTGAAGGAGATATAGTAATTGTAACAGAAGTTCTTGATGATGGTTGGTGCAGGGGTCGTACAGATTATGGAAGGGTTGGAATTTTTCCAGAAAGTTTTATTACTTACTTAGATGATGAAAATGATGACCAAATAGATGCAAATTTAGATTATAATAATTTTAATACTCATTCAATTTCTCCAATTACTGCTAACTACTTGGATAATTTTAAGGAAGATAATATGAATACCATCAGTCAAGATGTTTGCGATGATGCACCTATTAGTTACGATGAATTATTCCCAGATTCCAAACCAAAATATGATGATTATCAATCAAAATATGATGATTATTGCAATAATGTGCCTCATAAATCTAGTTCAGAACCTCATGCTATTACATTATTTCCATTTGTAGCTCAATTTCCAAATGAACTAAGTTTTGAAGCAGGACAAGAAGTAAAATTAATTAAGCATGTGGATAATCATTGGACAGAAGGTGAAATAGATAATGTACAGGGAATTTTTCCTGTGTCTTACGTTAACATTATCATAGACTGTGTTGATTCGCAAACTGAAAAATCAAATGAAGAATCCAATGAAATATCAAATGAAGAAAGTAATCGAATCCAAGATTTTCTTAAGCCCAATGATTTTGTAAAAGTTGAATTTAAGTTTGATGCTCAAATGGATGGAGATTTGAGTGTATCTGAAGGAGAAATTTTGACTGTTGTTGAAATGGTTAATGCTGATTGGGTCACGGTAAAAAATAATGCTCAACAAACAGGATTATGTCCTAGGAGTTATTTAACAGTTTGTGAAAACTTAGATAATGAAGAACACAATAGCACTCTGGAAGATTTTGTTGTAATCAGAAACAAAGATGATCCTAACTCTGATAAAGTGAGACATGAAATCCAAAGTTTGTCTGAACCTCATCGGCCAGCACCCCCTGCCCCTTCTCCGGGTAGATCACCATTAAAAACCTCTAGCAATCAATCATTAGATTCGATAGATAAAAAAAATTGTGAATCTATGGACAAAAAAAGAGAAGACCAAAGAAAACATGTTATTTCAGAATTATTTATTACAGAAAAAGATTTCCTTAGGGATATGAAAATAACTTTTGAAACATTTAATTTGCACAGACCTGCATTCCTAGAGTCAAGAGGTATTGATGTAACTATTTTATTTGGGAACATCAATGAAATTATTCAGGTTTCGGAAGAATTGTTAAATTCATTACAAGTAGCATTGAATGTCAAAGATGAATATAAACAAACTATTGGAGAAAGTTTTCTAAACATTTCTGAAAAAATGAAAACCGTGTATGGAAAATATTGTAACAATTACGAATCAGCATTAGTGCTATTGCAAAAAGTATGTTTCTAATCATCATTTTTTATTCACTTATTTTATATATTCTCAATGAATTTAATTTGCTTTTCATTTTAGTATGAAGAAAACAAAGACATCATGAGGATTTTTGACAAAGCTGTTGAAACATTAAAAATGCAAATAGTATGCTTTGATGTGAATTCAATTTTAATCAAACCAGTCCAAAGAGTTCTGAAGTATCCATTAATATTAAATGAGCTGTTAAAGGTATTTTAATTTATTTTTAGAATTTTTCCTTATTATATTAATTAATTTTTATTAATTGAACATGAAAATAAAATCAGTGCACAGATGATCATCATCCCGATAAACCAACGATTCAAGAAGCAACACTTGCCATGACAGCTGTAGCTACACATATTAATGAATACAAAAGGAAACGAGAAATATCTTCCAAATATTTAAATTCCAACAGTACCATAATCGGCAGAATGGCGAATCTTAATATGCATACTTTGTCGAAAAAATCTTCGAGATTAGGCGCAAAATTATCAGCTACCCTTGGTTTGACCAACTTACAAGCAGATTCTGAATTCGAAGATTTGGTTAAAGACTTTATGTCGTTAGAGAAAAACACGAAACAACTGCTCAAAGACGCCGAGCTTTGCATTTCAAATTTGGATAACGAAAGTTTCTGCAGTAATGTACTTGTCGAACAATTGCATCAGTACTTCACGGGCTCTTGCTGCAACGAAATTTTGCAACTTCTCGAAGTTGGAAACATTACGAGATCCAATTATCTACCAGACTTTAAGAAATCAGTTGAACAGCGGGTTATACTTCCACTGAATAATCTGATACCCCTTCTGTCTGGTCCTGAATTATTGATCCAAAAGAGGCACGACAAAATGCTCGATTATGACACTGAAATATCGAGAAGTGAAAAAACCAAAGAAAGAGGAAGTGTAAGTAAAATATTTTTATTTCTCGTTTCATTGGTTTCGAACGACAAAATATTTATTCGTTTTAAACCGATTTCAGATGACAGAAGATCTTATGAATGCTAAAAGTAATTTTGAGGCATTAAATCAACAATTGTTAGAAGAGCTTCCTATATTTATTAAATACTCTACTGTGATTCTTAACAAATGCATTCACGCATTTGCTTATGCCTTCAAAGTTTATAATGCCAAAATAATGAAAAATTACTTAGTTGTCATGGAGGTAATAAAAACATTTTATCTGTTTCACATTGATATCGATTTGATGCTGATATTTTTATCGACTTTTCAGGCGACTTCTCCAGTTTTAGAAGAAGACATTCAAGAAAATTTCTTCGTATATCACACTTTATTGTACAATCAAATCAATCGATTATGTTACGGAGGTACCAATGCTCGACTCGGTGAAATCGAAAACAGAGACAGCCTGTGCTGCATGCAATCCCCGATGGACAAGGAGGCCGTCAGGCAAAAGTATCCTCCGAACAAAGTCTACATCGTGACTCAATCCGTCAACGGCGCCACGTCGCACGATTTGTCCGTAACCAGAGGTACCCTGGTCGGAGTGATAAAGACTCAGGATCCAATGGGCAACACGTCGAAGTGGTTCGTCGATAACGGCGCGAGTAAAGGATTCGTAGACTGTCAGTATCTTAAGATCAGCGAGGAGGTGGAAAATTTCAAGGAAGAAAATACTAATAATTGCGCGGTCTCCCCGGTGTCCTCGGAGAAGGACAAAGAATCGATTTACTTAATGTCGCTAGATTCTCCGGAAAAGAAATCGAACTATAGTATTTCCAGGTACCTTAATTTAGATGATAATTTTGTTGAGGCTGAAAGTGAGAATATTTATCAGAATATTTCTAATGAAGTAAGCTGAAATAATTGTTTATACATTACACTATAACAAGAAATTGTTCTTTAATATTCAATTTTTTGTTTACAGTTTGTTTACGCGCTTTATGACTTTAATAATCCAAATCTTCAGGGAACCCTCTCTATTACCGAGGGTCAAGCGCTGAAAGTGATAAAAAAGCACGATCACAAAAATAACGATCAGTGGTGGCTGGTCGAGGATCGCCAGGGTAACAAAGGATACGTTCCCTACAATTACGTCGGGAAGAAAGAATTTTAATGAAAAAAGTGTCTTAATAGCTTGAGCTTTAATGTGCTTCTTGTTTTTAATTGTAAAAATTTATTCGTGTAAAATATTTTTATCATATTTATTGTTTTTTATTTTACTTTATACAGACGAAACGTGCACTGCAACATACAAAAAAAAAAGATTTATAAATACAGATTACAATAAACGAGATATTTTATAAATCAAGTTGGTACATTTAATTTGAAACTAAATGAAATGGAGTTTTAAATTGTGTTTTTTTCAAAGACAATCGATTTATTTACAGTGAAAGTAAAAAAATCCTTTACAAAGTTTAATTTCTAAATTCGTTGCCATCCGTCCTCCACGCGGAACTCGGCACCGCTAGCGTCGTTCTGCTGACACTTCGTGCCCTCCACCAAATCATCGACGCTTCCCCTGATCAGCCTGAAATTGATCTCGTTGATCTTTCTCGAATTGTTGATGGTCTTCTGCAGCCTATTGGTATTGAACCACAGCTCCTCGGTGCCCTCTGCATTGACCAGGACCTTCATGCCACTGATGTACTGCAGCAGTCGGGGATTGCGAGCCACGACGACGACGTTCTCGGGCTTGAAGGGCTGGCGCACGTTCCAGCAGGCCAGGGCGGTGAACTCGGCCAGCTGGAAGAACACGATGCCGTTCTTGGAGATGGCCTGGACGCCGGCCTGGCTCTGGCGTTTGGCCAGCGACTGATACATTATGGGCTCGTAAACGAAGCTGCGCTTGAGCGAGTCGGATTCGAGGACCTTTTGGTAGAAGCTCGCCAGAGAGTTGAAGTACAGATATCTGCACGGATTGAAAAATTAGAGACGATTCGATGTAATCGTGATTAATTATTATAAGATAATCGCTAACCTTTTAGGGAATAATCCACGCGGCGTCAGAGTCATACCCAAAGTACCATCCGTCAGGTCGATGCTCTCGCCCTCGATCGTAATCTTTCCCGCTTCCGGATCGTTACCAAAGGCATTATTAACCGTATTATTCAACCTCCAAGATCTATTCAATCTCAGATCATAGACGAGAATTCCGTGTTTGAGAACATCCGCGACGTAGAGGTACGTCTCTTGGCAAGTCTTGCCAACCTCGACAATCGGATTAACGTAAGACGCTTCGTTGTTCACCGTTTGACGTTCGGGAATGATGTACTTGAGAAGTAGCTTATCGGTTTTGAGGTCGAAGGCGAGGATTTTCGAGGGGCAGACGGATTTGCCGCTTGCGCTGCCGGTGTCGACCATCCACAGTCGATCGCACTCGTCGATCTGTATAATTTATTTAATGATATTGATTATATTGAGCTGCTATCCAATTATAATTTTCTAGTATGTGACAGTTGCGTGTGCGAGAATTTCTTTCACTTTCACCTATTATGTATTTTTTTTTTATAATGACACTCACCGCGACTCTGTAAACGGAAACGATGCTGTCGCAGTCGCCCGCCTTGTGCCAGCTCCAGTCGGGATAGGGCGTGAGCAGAGGACCACCTGGCCCATTCTGATTCGTAATTAGCGACAGGGTGACCGGAGTACCCTCGAGCCACTGCGGACTCGTGACGAAGACACGACCCCTCGAGTCGATGTCCACGTCCTGCGTCAGAGGATTGCCGAGGGTGAAGTTCTTGCCGGTGCGCTCGACGGTGCCCTGCACCCAGTCGAGGTAGGACCACTGGAAAACCGTTTCCAGGCGGTAGTGACGAGGGAAGCGGCTCATCGGTGGGAAGGGCGCACTACCCGCTTGGAATTGCCGATCCTCCACGGAGATTCCATCGTAGTAGTGATCGCGGCGACGATGATCGTGACGATGATGATCGTGACGATGGTCGATGTCTTCTCGCGATTGGAACGGAAATACCGGAGATTTGGGCGTGATCGGCGCGTAATGATAGCCGTGAGCTAAGCTGAAGATCGCCGCGAGTAGAAGCAGCATCGTTGCGTATCCCATTATTTAATCCTGTCTCGAATGCACAGATTATTTTATGTTGGTCGAATTTTAAAACTTGAAAATATAAAAGTAAAAAAACGGCACTAACGCGTCGATACCCCCGCGAAGTCACACAAGAAATGTTTCGGGAAGCGAGCGGGAAACTTTCGTTCGTAACCCGGAGGAGATTAATTTCACATCTTTAACAAATACATTTGGTGCTTTTATCAATTGAAATAATAAAAATCCGAAAGTATCTTGACAAAGAGACAACAAGCAACTGTTGCCGAATATTATCTACTCGCGTGTTGTACCGCGTGCTTCGATCGATCGACGAATTTTACCTGTCAATTTTTGATATTACTTCAATTTTTTTCGTTTTGTTGCATAAAAAAAGCTCGAGTTCAGCTCGTCACATAACTCAAATGTGTGTTACGTTTCTTTACCTAAATATTTATTTTTATTTGCCAAAGATAAAAAATATTCCAAGAATAAATTGTTACATAAAACAATAAAAAGAAAAAGAAGATTAGCATGGTTTAATTTGTATCTTACTAACTGCGTTTGACCGAAAATCAGCTGCCACTCGTGAAAAAAATAAATCGGCCGACGAACTGCGGTGCACTGCAGTGCAGGCACTCGTGCACTCGCGCGCGCCAACTATACACGCTAATATTAGAATGAAATTTTTCTTATGGCTGTATCGCCGAGAAGCTGAGAAAACACTGCATCCGATTGATCTATATAATTTCTTCGGTAATTAGTATATTATGATAACCGATGTCGAAAGATATTTCTAGTTTCCCCGCGCGCACTCATAAATAATTAATCATTTTTACCTTACTTTTCTTCAATCCGCAATCAGCGCTAATGCACCGAGAGAGTCATTATATACATGATGCAGCCGTGCGCGCACGAGAGAGAGAGAGAGAGATGCCACTCAAGGATGCAATGACCTTACGGTAATAATGTGTAACACGTACAACAACTTCACTCGAGTCTACATAAATTTTTTTCTTCTTTTTTTCTTTTAAACTTAATCTCATCAAGTACTCGCGTTGCAAGTAAGAAAAAAAAAGAAGAAGAAGAAAAATCAAATCATATTATCGGACGTGTCGGGTTATCGTGAAAATTGAAACACGACCCTCTCGCAGCACAGTGTTAACTTTTCTCTATTTTCTTTTGCTGTCTTTTTCGCGACGATTCATATTTGAGAATGTCGAGCAATGCCTCGTCCGTGTCTAGGCTCGCTGCAGCAGCAGCAGCAGCAGGCGGCGCACGTAGGCGTATCGCATTTCTTTATATGCGTTATTGAAAAACACACACGAGTGAGTGCGTTGTATCAAGGCGGGCGGACAACAGCAGCTCAGCAATGGAAAATAGGGGAAGGGAGTTTTCTATAAAAGTGAATGTTACTACACGCACTGGATTTTCTGCTAGGCTACCTCTGCACAAACACACACATGCACTACTCCAGTTGCATCACGAAAAATTTTAACGATTTCCTGCTTTAATATAACTATACATGTGTGCGCGTATTCGCGCGCATTTTTATTAAACTACTTTAATTGCCTGCAAATATTTGGAAAAGGAGTGTTTGGGGGAGTTGCACAGGGATATTAAATAACGAATTTGTAAATGTTTATATTTACTACATATACGTTTTATTGTATCTTGTATAATTGTATCTGTATATAATTTCTCTGCATAGATTATAATTTTAAACAATATTGTTATAATATTTATTTGTTATCATTATCGTAATATAATCATTCTTAAGATTATTTTCATGCTATACTATAATATAACTACATTTTCATATCTATATGTAAAAATATACAGGTTTGGTAATAATCATGTATTTAGATATTTTTTTTTTCATGACTAGCGCAGTCATTTCAAAAAAACGTCCCCGTTTGCTGGGGGGGACATTTTTTTTTGTTTGTTCATAAAACAAAAAAACCATACTCGTTCAAATAATTCATCATCGATAAAATTCACAAATTCAAAACTCATTACAAAAAATATAAACGTTTTGACGTGTTGTAAAAATCATATAATACGCTGCATCTTGTTGAAATCATATTTTCTCATTCATTTTTTGTGTTCGATTAGGAAACGATTTTCCCTTGTTTTTCCGCTTTTCTTTCTTTTTATTTCAACTATTATATGATAATTTTTCAACATGAAATCTTGTCGGAAAATTATGAATAAAATTGAGACTTTAAAATATATTATCGTATGCTAAGATAAAAATATATTTTAAGATGAAAGACTTTTTACGATTAAATTTTCGTTATAAGTTCACAAAAATTTTAAATTCCATATAAAACAGTCTATTACTCTAATCATTAATTATATATTTCAATATATTTTTTCCATAATTGACGAGGACATTTTTAGAAAATCGTATGTTTGCATATAAAAATAAAATACATCCAAAAAATATGCATAGTTGAATGAAATGATTGATCATCAATTAGTTTGTTTATGTGAAAAAAAATTTATTGTCGAAAAATTAAGTATATCGCTTATATATTTCATTAAAACGGCAAAACCTTTGTTAATGGCTCACTGATTTTTTTCATGCGATAAACAAAATTATTACACATTTTGTCAAAAAATCAAAAAGTTCTCACTTTTTATAATTAAAGATCTATATAATAAAATTTTCACATCGTTCTCGGATAAACTTATTGTGTATCGTATAATATACTTTATATATATATTATCAAAAGAAAAATTCTTATTTTCGATTAAACTTTTATACTGATACAGATTTATTTCCATGCATTGTTTTTTGTTTATCTTTTTAGAAACTGAGAGCATTGTTTAGCACTACTTTCGCTTAGTATATTTTTTCACTTGAACTCTTTGGTTGGCTAGATTTTTATCTCTATCATTTTTTTTTCATCATGTTTATAACAACGTAATACAATAAGATGATCGTGTTTTGAATGTTTGAGCTTCATTTTTCTTTTCTATAAAATATTTTTACTCCATTGATTTGTACATTATCTCGTTTGGTAAATACAAATGTGAATCTTAAAATAATCCAACGAAATTTTCTCATTAAAACGTAAAAATTACCACACTAAAAACTATAATGCACCTATTTTTTTTAAATATACTTGAACAATATTATTTTCTCGCCTCTGGAACATTATTTTGGTAAATATGATCTTGTTCTTTTATAGTTTGACATCGTGCTTCAATATAATTAATAATTATTTTTTCTTAAGGTTCAAATTACTCTGTCACTCAACGATATTTACCAAACTCTCATCCCTCGATCGAGAAAATCGAAGAAAAAAAAGCCGTCGTCATTCATCTATACAAATTCCGACGATTCTTTACTACAATTTGTGATTTCAACAATATCATCATCAAATGTCATGGATAGTTTCAAACCTCTGAGCTAACCAAATACTCCTTGAGTGTCGCGTATTAAGCGCCGCTCGAGAAGATCAGCCTACAGTTAAATACTTTCAGACTTATTAGTTTTTTTAAAATGTACGCAACATCTGCTCACAAAATTCTGAATTATTTTTTTTTTTATTCTTTTTTACAATATCTTTGTTCGTCGCTCTCTCGCGGTTCATCGATTCGTCTCGTCGACGAAAACCTCATCAAGGATTCAATTATACCGAATGATTATACGAATACTAAGGAGAATGTCCATTTAAAGTGGTCGTGTTTGTTTATTTATTTATTTTTTTTTTATGAATTTATACATGTAGTTTTTAAGTTTTTTACAAGTCGTTGTGACGTGTGTGTTTTATTTATTAAAAGATTACTATTCTTCTTCTTTTTATTTTATTCAAGTGTTTTTGTGCATTTGCGATTCCTAATTTAGACCATCGTCACTTCGAGTTTGGACAGTCTGTTTCCCATTTCGAAAAGGTGAGAATAAACAAAATATTTATAGTTTTTCTTTTTCAGAGTTTGAGAATAGCTCCTTAGAAAAAGTAAAAATATATCAAATGTTAAAAAGATCTTCCCGAGATGGCTATTATTACTTTTCTAGTCAACGAAAAATTGAATTGGCGAAGTTGTAATTGTTTTTTGTTAGTTTGTTTTTCTTTGACCATATTAATTTACTGGCGAGTCTCAATAAAGTATTATTCAAGAGTCTGTGATTCCAAAACGTTTGTAAAATATCATGGGACATTTAATTTTTCCTTTTTATTTTATTGTTTTAATAACATCGAAGATATGATTATATTCATCATATTATCTATGAGTTTTGAACTTCGCGTTTTGCTACCACAGGTGAGAGTTCCAGAACAGCCCGTTCGCTCATCATCCGTATATCATCATCGACATTGCGTTTCATTTTATCCCCCGCATTTTTATCATCAATATATTATTACGTGCGTGGCGCGTTATCTAGACGTTCGACAGCTTGAGGTTAAATATCGATATGTATTACATATCACTTACAATGAAAATCATGCGAGCGTGAAAATTTAAATTAAATATAGTGTACCCTGTCTCTTAGAGAATATAATAATCATTATTATTGGAAAAACGTCGCCGTATTATTTTCTTTTTTTTTTATTATAAGCTCTTCTAACATTCGTTTATGTACGGCTATGCGTATAGAAAAGCTCGAGCGGCATATTTGATGAAACGATAAACTTTTTTTTTATTATTTGTGCCAACGCAGTGTTCTGGAATCGACCCTATTCTTTTGAAAATACAATATTTAAGCTAATTAATTCGTTCTATCTCACCCATAATCCATTCTACAGGGATATTTAACATCGTTTTGATTTTTGATAAAATAATTTTGTAAATCAAGATGAAAATTTGAATGACCGGCAGTGTGAATTGTACTTTCTTCAATTGATAATGAAAAACAATTCAAACTGAACATTTACAAGTATTTGTCCTAATAGTGTAAGTACGATGTATTTGTACGGATACATGATTATTCGGAATAATTAAAACTTTTACCATCCATTAACATTATTCAAAATGTACTCAATAATTTCTCCGACCTCAAGAGAATGCGCTAAAATTTAATAATTAGAAACATTATGCAAGTATATTTCCTAAGTTTTGAGTTTGTCCACTGCAACCTTTTATTAATTGAACGAGATTCTTTTTATTTTGAATATACTATTACCTCTATAATTGCAGGCAGTTTTTTCGCTTTTTTAATATGACGCGTTCAATTTCAATAAAAAAGTTACAGCGATTGATCCATTTCCAATGACGATCGAAAGAATTTTTCCAAAAATATCAATGTGTGAACTTTTCAGGTGTGACAATAAAGTGCTGTGTGTTTGCGAGTGCTGGTTACGAAATTTGCGTTATTTACATAAAAATCAAGTTGCATGTTGGCTGTTTGCTTTCGTTACAAGTTTTTTTTCTCTTGCATGACTTTGAAATTGAGGCGCGACTGATTACGCGCGCGCAGCCCGAGAAAATTAGTTCTGATAAAGTACCCGCGGGTAATATCTAACACTTAGAGAGAGAGAGAGTCAGTTGGGTTAATTATAATTTTGCCTCGTAACATGTTGTTTTTATTTTTTAATAAAGAGAATCTTTTTACGCCACTTTCTTCTCGAACACTAATACTTTTAATTAAATTGTTACTCGAATAAGTTCTTTATCTCTGACCTCGTAGAAAATTTTTACTTCGAAAGTTTTCAATATTATGCATTCAAAGAAGTTTTTGAGCAAAGAACATAAAAATGATCGATGGCAGAATGAAAACGTGTTCTGGGGACGAAGATGTCGATCGATATTTATTCCTCGGTTCAAAGATACTCTACCAAGTTTTAGCTCGTAACTATTACCTTAGATATTTAGAATTTGATAAAGCTTTCTTATATCGATTTCTTTATGGCAGTCTTTTATAGTCACTTAACGATTCGAATTTAATCAATGGCTTTAAAAAAGTATTCGCGGTAAGAAAACCGAGTGTAATTGCACGGATAAAACGGATTAGAAAAGAGTTAGTGAAATAATCCATCTAAATACGAGTTCACTACGCGCCGAATCAAATCGATTATGCAAAATGATTAGCGATCGCTTACAGTTTCCAAGCCATCGATTTCAGTTCAATTTGTTGTCACGCCTGAGTAAACATTACATGCAATTGAACTTTTCATTCACTTTTGCGCAACAAAGAATATAATCAGTGGGTGAAATATATTATATTATAATTTATTTGAATATTCAGTCGTCGCCATAATAAACCCTTTAAAAGAATATAGAGATTTTAATCAAGAATAATTAGTTTCTTTGATCTAGCTAATCTTCTCTTCTCTTACAATTTTCCTATCCACAAATCTAATTAAAACTTAAGCTGTATTGGTACCGTCTTTGTACAAACTTTGTAGCTTGTGAACATAATTTATCGATAGTTAGTAAATAATTTTTTTTTCTTCTCAAAAATTATCGAGGTTACTTATAAAAATATAAATTAAATTGAGAAATCTTCGAAATGAGTAATATTTTAATTCCTTGTTTCTTTGTATCAATCCTTATGCATCGATATCGAATCCTGCTGGGCTTTTAGAGTTAACTTTCTTGTGAAAGAAAGAATTATGTGAGTAGATATAGATTGTTATTTAAAAAAAGTTCATCCGTGGTATTATTTCACTTCAGTTTCAAATTCAAGTGTTAGTCACTTATATTATTATTTTCCCATTGTTAATTGTTGCGAGGACAACGATTTGTTTTGTTATTAGTATATTATCTATTAGTGCGTCATATTTTATATTCTCAAAAATATTCAATGCGATTGAAAAAGTTTAAGTTATAAGAAGGATGATCGGAGTATAAGAAAAATTGTTTGTTATTATTATTATTTTAATAATTTTTTTTTTTTTTTTTTTTGACAAAATCATCATCAGCTCGTGAAACTTTTATCGCTATATTACGTTTTTATACTCTTTTTAAGAATGGAATATAGATAATTTTTATCGATGATTTATTCACCATGATAATAAGTAAGTATGATTCTCATAAATTTTTTTATACATTACTTAATGTAAATAATATAGCGAATATCTATAGTTTTTTTCCCTTAATCATTTAAAACGTTTTCTCAAGCGTCTATTTTCATTAAGAATTCATAATTTAGTTTTTTTATATTTAGTTTTTCATTATAACGTAGAATATATCTTTAATTCGATACTACAAATGTGTTCTGTGCGATCTTCGCCCGCTATCGGTCAATCAAAAGTTCAATCGGATGAAAACACAGTTTTCTCGTGATAACTAAATTTTTTATTTATTTTTTTTCATTTTTCAAACTCTGCTCGAAGGAAATCTGTAGCAAAAGGACGGAGCCTTCAAAAGACTCTTGATCTGTAAGTATCTTTTTTTATATTTTATACTGAAACATATTAATATAAAATATCGGTATACCCGCTTCTGAGAAAATGAAATTCTCATTTATCATTCCTCTTCTTTTTTTTATAATATTTAATTGTGTTTTTAAAATTTTGATGTATATTTCCACTGTAAAATGGTAAATTCAGTAAAATTTTTTAGTCATTTTTAAAAATTCGACAAGATTTTCTCGGCTGCTGCATTTAAAATAGAACAGCTTCATTAATTAAAAGCTTCTGTATCACGGTTACTCCGAAAAGTTTTGAAGTACATACCGCTGCAGCGTTTGCGATATTATTCTCACTTTTTCCTTATAAAATTTATTTATTCGTAGTATCATTGCACGGTAAATATTTTTATGTGTATATGTATATATATATATTTTGTTTTAATATATGTATATATTCATTTATTTATTCTTTACTGCTTATATATATATTTAAATATAATTTTTTATTCTTTCATGTATATTAATTTGCTTATATACTTTAATAATACGGATAATAATGATTTTATTTATTAATAATTTCTTTATTTAATATTATAGTATATTTATATGTATGAATACCTGAGGGGACCTAATAATTGACCGAGTATTTCGATCGATGATTAAATAGGTTTGTTTTTATGATTGTAGAACTATGTATTATTTAAATCCCCTTGTTTTGTTTTCATAATAAGTATTACTTTGTTTAAATTAGCATTGGCAAATTTTAATATTTGTCAGTTTATATTGTTTTTAGATAGATTATGTATAAGAGTGTAGAGGTTAGCACGTATTTGTCATTCAGGTATCAGTACTCTGCGAAAAGCACAAATTATTATTTTTACTGTCAGGGCGGAAATTTTGCTTGTCAGCAAAAAATTTGTTTTATCAAGACAAGAAGAATCGAAGAATATTGATTTAAGAAAAGAAACTTTTTTTCTTTATTAAAAAAATGAAAAAAACATATATTTCATTTGTGTGTTGAGCAATTAAGTATCGAGGTGACTAAAATAATAAAAATTCATCGTGATTATTGGCTTTTCTCTGCGGTATTTTAGAGAAACACTTAACGAGGTAAAATTTTACAAAACCTTACTTTGTATTGTGTAGGTGATCCGACGTCATTAGGCGTAGAAATTCGAATTTTTTTTAACAATATACTCTCTTTTTTTCCATAGAATCGTAATATTTTTTTCTGTGGCCTATCGTGAAACTCATAAACAATAGCTTAAAGTCCATTCCTGTTACATGAAACTTTTCATTGCAATTATTTTAAGTACGCATATCTCCTTTTTTTAATCTTAAAAAAAAAAGAAACAGCAAGATTACACACTTCGTCCCTTGGCTCTGCTTTCACTGAAGAAAATTTTACATATTGACCCTTGCCAGGCCATAATTATACAGACGCCTTATTTAGCATTGTTTTAAACCTACATCGACTTTTCTATGGACTAGATACCTGTCACAGTTTCATGTCGGAGTGATAAAGTTCTCTTTTCAATATATTATGATTTTTTTAATCCTATTGTCTCAATTAAAATAGGCGAATTTTGCTTTCTTTTCTCAACTTGACTAACATTTATTACTCGTATCAGTCGCGTTCTTTCGAAACTACCGTTACAAGCCCAGCCATAATGGTTTTCATTCGATGTTTTCAAAAACTGATTTATCCTAAAAGATTTCTTCTGCGTGAACTTTTGCTCATTGTGAGCTTTTTATCATTCATACTTATAAGTCAAATATTATATTAATAAAAATCACATAAGATTCAATGAATTCGAATTCATCATTTTTCAAGTAAGAGCGCAAAGTTTGATTAAATACATTAAATACTGAGCTTTTTAAAGTACATGATTTAACAACTGCAAAATTAATACAATCCATTCAAAAGAGACTTCAACATTAATTGAGCAGATCAAGTATTGGTCCATGGTTTGTGCGTTGGGGGGATTCGAAATTCAACATTAAAATTACGTAACAAAAATCACTCGAATCTTAGACAAAATAGATTTTGTGTGGTACAACATGGTTAAAAATGTCATGCAAAATTATTGCATTTTCCAGTTAAAATGATATTCGTATAATAAAATTTCACGACCGGCCTCTATATTAACTCATTCGCCCTATGGTTCGCGCAAAAAAGTTTGCAAGTACTGACCATTGAATATCAAATATTTTTTTGATCGTGTTTTGTTCTGTTTTTTTTATGTACTCGCGAAATTTCATTGGACTAGATTTAATTCGTTTGTATTCATATAATAATATTCACACATGCTGCTCTTACCCTTTTTTCGCGATTTTCTATTTTTTTCTTTCAAATTTTGCTTTCGTTTATCGAGACTCAATCGCGTCAGCTCAATTTTATATTAGGACGGAGCAGCAGATAATTTTTTTCTTCCAACACTTCGCGTCGGAATATATTATTTTTATATATATTATAATATATTTATATAATATTTTTAAATTTCTTTTCTTTAGATATTTATTACTAAAAATAGGCATTGACAAAGCATCGCAGCAATCGTCAACGCCTCAATATATTTTTATTATATAATGGCCTTTTAGCCGCGAGTATTTGATAGGTTATCTAGTATTTACCATTTTCCGTAGTTATAATAGAATCCTACCTAGAGATATTTTTTTTTACAACATCCTCTATTTTACCTCACAGATCCAGCACGTCACTCTCAAAGTATGATATAGTATTTATAAGTTTTTTGGTTTATCGGTATGTTAATTTTTTTGATTATTGATTAGCGATTATTTAAATGTAGTTTAATTTTATTTTTATATTTTTTTCGTCCAAATGCAGTCAGACTTGTGTCGGTTGAACTAGTCGGTTACACACACACCCCTTGGCTCTGAACTTCGATACACAACTCGAAATTTTTTTTCTCTAACTTTTTTGTCTCTCTTCGTTTTTATAATACGGCAAAGTGCGGATCTGTTCGTTCGATATTTACGATAAGTACAATAATTTTTCGCGGTTCTCCTCGATTGGAAATTTCGAAAACATCGAATGTTATAACCCATGGTTAATGAGTTTGCTCGTTCCTCGTTGAAAAACATATTTCACCGTTAAAGTTAATAATAATTATAAATTATTTTTTTTCATTACAATATATGATTGCACCTGCGAATTACGCGCGCAACAATAGCAACTCTGAGAATATACTAAATAAAAAAGATTAGCTATCATCACTTCGTAGTTGGTACTGCCGTCGTCTTGCACCACTTGTGTTATTTTTTTTTTTACTCTCGGTATATATTTATATAAGAATTCTTATTCAACTAAGGTTATAAAATTATGCTTCATAGTGGTCACTTTTTACTTTGCCCTCCCTCGCTGCGAAACGGCAAAGTAATTTTTCTATACCCGTCGACCAATTTTTCAAAAAACTGAGCATTACTTTGTAGTCATTATTATTCTTTTCAATTCAATAGCTATCATTTTATTATGTTATTATTAACCACTTCGGGGGAAAAAATAATTCGTCTATTGCCTGTTTTATTTTTCCTTCATTTATATTAAATGCGATACGCGTTTTTTTACTTCTCAACTTAATAATACTCATTATAACAGACGCCTGCAGAAAATGAGAAAAGCGGCTCATCGTTCAATGCTAAAATTTTACCTACTGATAAACATTCTGCTTTTCTCTGTGTGTGTGTGTGTGTGTGGGTGTGTGTGTGTGTGTGTGTGTGTGTGGTGTGTGTGCAGCCCTGTGAGAGCCATCCAAAAATGTTTATGTTTTAACCGTGCACAATTTGCAAATCGCGGTTGCGTTCAAGAAAAATAGAACAATAAATCATAAAATGTACTTATCAACCCTCTTTGAACAATTAGGATTTTTTGTATTCCATATATACAATTGTTTTTTTTTTGTTTAATTATTTAATCTATATTAGTATTTTTTCTCGTCTCCTTTCGGCTAATATTCATTCTATTCAGGGATGTACATTTTCTTCCATCGTCATTCCATTTTTCTATTAAAATTGTAATCATTTTTAATATCCTATATCATACGAGATATACGTGCTTGTATGAGTATTTCATATTTTATATAATATAATATATATATATTTTTTTATATATATTTATAATATAGATAGTTATTATATGTATATATAGTATATTTGTTTTTTTTCGTGTATATGTACGCCTTTATTTTTTTACCATTTTTTGCAGCGTATGCTTCATAAAATATATCCGCAAGACTAAACGAGAACTTTACTAACGATTTTGCAAAAAATTAATTCCTTCTTTTTCATTTTCTTTGAACATTACATTTTTTTACCTAGTCTAATTTTTCAGCTAGCGATACTTTTTAGAGTATTACCAGCGAGCAATTCCTTTGCTCCGTTTTAGTCCCACATAATCAAGTTTTATCATATCTATATCTCTCCGCCAACCGCACCTCGTCCCTCCTTCTCATTTCTCACTTTTTTTCTCTTTTTTTTTATTTATATTTGTTAAAATTATTGGTCAAGTGGGATCTTACTCTGTTATGTCTTGATTTTATAATTTTTTTTTGGGGTTTTTTTGGTTTTTTTTTGTTTTGCTTCAAAAAAAGTCTTTTGTCAGCGAAGTGTAGGGTTTTTTTCTCTCAGTTCATTATTTTTTTTTGTTTTGTTTATAGTGGAACTATTTCTTACAATGAAGTCAATTTATATTTTTTTGTCCGTTACCCCTAGAAAATTATCTATCTAATTGCTAGTCTTCAACAGTCTGAAGGATTTATGGTGGCGATCTCGAAACATATTTGTGTAATGCGCAACATGTTTGAGCGACCACTGGACTTATGTTTTTTTTTGTTTTGTTTATGATCATATCTACGAGAAAAAATGGATGAGAGTTACGAGGTTTGCTCCCGAGAGCTTCTTGAGTCTCGTTCACACATTTATATTCCAAATCAATGGCTACTCACATTTTTATCTAGGATTATATGGCTCATTTTCAATCAGTTTAGTGATAATATAGGTTAATAGGGTCTGCTAGCGTCTTTTGGCCTTTTTAATTGTACTTTCAGTCGTTTCATTCCAATTTGAAAACCGTTCATCGCTTGTATCGCTGCTTGTGCAGATGCTTGATTGTCGAAGGATACGAATCCTGCGCAGAAAAAAACAGAGATGGTCCGGTCAACACAAGGAAAAATTTGAATGAATAATAAGATGTCCCTTATTTTAAAAGTTTTAAAAACTGTTGCTGCCAAAATCTAAATGTTAAGTAAGTTTACATGTAAAAAGAGAGTGCAACCATTGGGAGGTAACAGGCAAGTTCAAGCCAATTAGCTGCAGTAACAAATACATTTTATCATGTACTTTTCATTATTTCGTGCACTGAAACTTTTTTTAAGACTATTTTGGAGCTTTAGAGCCCTAAATTTTAAAGCTTTTGAAAGGGTTTGAAACCCCGAAAAATGTCGTTTATTTTTCAGTTAATCGGTATTAGCGGACTCGAACTTTTTTGGCGGAGCTTTCGCGCCCTAAAATTGAATTTAACTGACTGGAACAGTTTTTCCTTCTTTAATCCAACGAAAAACTGCGTGTGAAATCTGCTAAATGTGAGAAAAATTATCTAATAGTCGTAGAAAAAAGCTCACTGCACGAAATGTTTAAAAGCCCAGAGTGAAATGAATTTTTAATTATATTCAAGCTTTGAACCCCTTTATCTCACCTCTAATGGATGTATCCTCTTTTAACATGTAAATTTAACATTCAGACATAGGTTGCATCAATTTTTGACATTTTCAAAAGTAAGAGAGATATCCTAATTTATATAATTATATGAATTCAACTCACCGAAACATTTACTCTGGTTAGTGGCACGATCGATAAATACTTTAGACGAGATGACGTTCCCAAACGGAAGAAACATTTGCATGAGCTCGCCGTCGCCGAATTCCTGGGGCAGGTGATAGATGAACAGGTTGCAGCCCTCCGGTCCCGATATGGAGCAACCTGTATAGTACCCATGTGAAAAATGATACACACACAAGCAGAGAGAGAGAGAGAGAGAGAGAGAGAGAGAGAGAGGACACATCATATTAGTACAAGTGGGTAAGACAACAACAACCGGCAAGCAAGAAAAAAAAAGGGGATAAACGAGTTGTGTTTGGATATACGATACACGCGCGCGGAGGGGTTTTGTTCTGTAAGTTATAAAGTGATATACCGACAGACAGTTCAGAAACACGGAAAGCGGAAACCGCTCGGGTGAAGACTTTGTAAAGCAGCGCAGCGGCGTCGGTGTGTGTGTGTGTGTGGGGACCGTCGTCGTCGCGTGTTACCGCCTTTTATTTTGTGTGAGTGCGGTGGCGGCGGCACAGTATAGTATACCACGGGTATTCCGCATTTAAGTTCACGACCTTGGCGCGGGTTGTTTCGTTCTTCACTCGCTCGCTCGCTCTTATTTTGCTTTTCTACCACTAGTACTACTCCACTTGGCCAGAGACACGGAAATCTATATATACATATAAAACATCGTGTACACGGAATAATGCATGCCAAGCTCGGCGGCGGTGGTTGAAGATTCCCCAACTCGCTCTTTGCACAGTGCACTACCATTCAATGTGTACGCTATGTGCTATAAGTATATGTATACAAACGACGACGACGACGACCAACCGATTGGCGTCCTGCCAAAAGAAATCGTCACGTACATTCCCGGTGTGCAAGAGCTGCCGAGAGCTGAGCTTCGTTCGTGCGACATCACTTGTTGATTCCACCGCCACCAGCCTAAAGCACTAAAATGTTCGTGTTGCTGTGTGCACGGGGGCCATTATGCGCGCGATATCGCGCAAGTTGGCTCGAGAGCTCTGCATGCATCCACCTGATCGCGTATTACGATTGCCGACGCCGCCGCGCACGAGTGCCAAAAACGAACAGAGAGAGAGGCACATAGACACAGGTGGTTGCACAGGTTTCCGTGCGCGACACACTGGGCTCGAAGCCACGAACACAGGGGGGGTTTGATGCCCGTAAATCATGGATGCGTCGCGCGTGTGTGTGTGTGTATGCACGTGCAAAGCGAGCGGAACTCAAGGATATTGCCAGCGCAATCGACACGAACCTTCTCTTTGTTGAGGAGCCACTGCTGCCAGCGGTTGTGCGAGGGCTTGAGGAAACTGACCGTAGACGGTTGGATACGCTGAAAGGCAGATAAGCAAGAAGAAAAAAAAAAAATTAAAA
Source organism: Trichogramma dendrolimi (assembly GCA_034770305.1). Classification (NCBI taxonomy): domain Eukaryota; kingdom Metazoa; phylum Arthropoda; class Insecta; order Hymenoptera; family Trichogrammatidae; genus Trichogramma; species Trichogramma dendrolimi. Next base: position 863,039 of record JAPMIB010000016.1, on the reverse strand, counting down.
ATCGGTTTTAGAGATCGGTAATGAATGTTTGTTGACACTCACCGACACTGTGGTACGCGGACATGGGCGCGTAACCGCCGGTGGCGTGCGAAAGCGTCGCCTCGCCGTTTGATAGAGTTGGGGCTGCAACAACGACGAGAAACAAACAAACCATTAAATCATTAGGTCGATTCATATTTTTCGATAAATGTGTCGTGAAATACTCACGGCCCGGAAACGTCTGAGGTAGCCCGTTGGCGAACACGCCCGGATCGGAGGCGGGCTGGCCGTTGGGCGGCTGGGCTGCCATGTTGAAGTTGGGCATCGTCGGCGACGGCAGGGACGGTATGGCGCCATTCACCGTTTGACCCGCCGCGGCAGCTGATTCGAAGGTACAGAGAGGACAAAAAAAACCAGTCGGTTACAAATATTTGTATAAAATATTATAGGATGATATGTGGGTAATAAAGGTGTTGAATCGAACAAATCGGATTATAATTCGTCATAATAGAGTTCGAGTTTCCATATCGCCAAACAAAGACGAGTTACATCTCTCGATTCTCGTATTATACCCAGATTTTCCCCTTTCATCGCTCGAGCCCGTGAGAAACCAATATATCTCTTACCGCAGAAAGTCAATAAATATATCAAATAGTCGCCGCAAAAAAGGGAATCCAACTTGTAAACGTCTCACGATTCGACACGAAACATCAGATATCTTCGAGTGATATATGTATTATATAAAATATCTCGGTATTATATAATAATGGCTTTATGCTATATGTATACTGTACCGGTGCTCGGCGGTACGACGGCGTTGGGCAGGCCATTGAGAGCGTGTGGAAGCTGGCCAGCAGCCAGCGCAGCCATGGGTCCAATGTAAGCTCCTTGCGCCGTCGCGGCGGCCATCAAAGCAGCTTGTTGCTGTTGTAGTAGCATAGGCAGGGATTTATTCAATTATTACATACACGAAATAAAGTGGCTTCTGGATTTATCTTTTTTATATCTCTCTCTTTTTTATCGTTGTTGTGCCTTACCTGCGCGTAAGCCCCGTAAGGGCCGAACTGATTAAAAACGAAGGGATTGATCAAACTCATGTTTCCGGCCATTTGTTGCATGCGTCTCAGTTGTCGGTCCTTTTCATTATCCGCGAATTTGACTACGAGACTCGAAGAAGCTCCCTGCATTATTTAGAATCACAGAGAAGAAAGAAGTATTATATTATCGATCGTTGCGCTCTATATTTCACCATCACCCCCCCCCCCCCCGCACTCATCAATGCATATTATTAAAAGTATCGACTGACTGGTATACTGACCGGCATAGTTTGACTTCCGTGCAATGAATTTATTGCACTTTGTGCTTCTTGATAGGATGCAAATTTAATGAATGCACAGCCTGCAAAAAAAGAGAGCAAAAAAACACACAAACGGAATTTTTTAATAAAATCAAATCAAATACAGAGAGATAGAAAAAATTTAAATTATTTCATTGTTTCTGTGGAAATATAGGTAGTAGGTATAGGGTAGGTTTTCGTTTGATGCGGTATTACGTGTGAAATGTTGGTGTTGTGCTGTTGTGTCGGTTGCGTGTATAAAGGCGAAGCTTCGATACATGGAACGATATAAATGCTATATAGGAATATATTGTTGAGTGCGATAAGAGTTTGAGGGCAGATTTTCGAGGAGTGCCAGCCAGGCAAATAATATATACGCGACGGATATAACGATCCAAGTCAGAGTGAGAGAGAGAGAGAGAGCCGCGAAAGATCGCAGCTGGCTGATATCTCTCTCTCTTTATGCATGATAGGGGAATTTTCGTGTCGAGTATTGTCGTCGTCGTCGCCGAAGCAGAAGTTGAGAAAACAAGAAAGACTCGACGAAGTCGAAGGATCGTTTATAGTTAATATTTCTCCCCCCTTCCTATCCCTTGGCTCTCGCGAAGCGCAGAGCGCAGAAAATCACCTCGACTCGTTCCGTCGGGTCCTCGAAGTATCGTGCACTCCTCTATTGTACCGTAATCGTTGAATAACTGGCGTACATCCTCCTCGGTCTGCTGCTTGCTTAGCATACCCACGAATAGCTTCCGATCTGCAACAAATATGCGAGTAAAATCAAATAAGGCACAAATAAATTTTTATACTATATCTTGCGTTCGATCGCGGAGCAAAAATTCATATTTTATGAAACTTGAAAAGTCGAGAGAGAGAGAGAGAGAGAGTTAGAGTTTTATAAGATAAAAGAAGGGAAAAAATGAGCTTACCAGCGCGGTTTTCACTGTCCGTCAACTTGACTTGACTGGGACGGCTCATCTGTAACAAGATCAATTCAGGGCATTTGTATTATATATGTATATATCTCTGCTACCGCTGCTGCAGCGCGTTGAAAATTTATACTTTATTCATTCTCGAATTTCTCTCTTTTACCGTTCAAAAAAAAAGTGAAAAAAAAAAAAAAAAGTAAAATCATCGTGACATATAAAAAAAAGCTTCGTTTTTGTTTGAGCGGAGCGCGAGTGTCCTCGTGACACACCGCCCGCCCGCGAAAGCTCTTTAAACAATAGGGCGAGTAAAAACGTGCGAGGAATATGTACATCCATCCACGCGCGGCTATATCGAATCAATTTTTTTCGAAAAAGTAAAATAATAGAAAAACAAAAACCGCGCACGGGTGCTGCTGCGTGCTTCATGGACATGCGGTTTTCGACGCGTGTGTATTTTTGCGTTTTGCGCGGCGCATTCGGAAATCTGGGTCACCATTCGTTTCAGCTGTATACGTGCACGTGCACACTTGCGCCCAGGGGATGACTGCTAATTCGCGGTTCTTTGTCAAAGTTGTCTCTCGCTTCGGTTGCCGCGCGGCAGTATATAGCGCGAGATGCGTATATGGAGCGAGCGGGTGAAAAAAATACAACAATTACGCGGAACGTATAGGCGAGCGCGCGGGGGCAATTGTAAAAGAGGATGAGGACGAGGAGGAGGAGGAGGAGGACCCCCCGGAGGTATACTCGCGCGCGCGCGCGTGCTGCTGCTGCTGCTGCTGTTGCTGTTACACACAAGGGGCAAATGATTCTATGGATGTGTGTACGTATAGTGGTATGCTACATACATCTCTCTGTGAGCTCGCGACGATCTCCGGGTTTATGGAATTCCGGCGGCAGCAGCAGCAGCAGTTTTGATATGCAATTTTTTCGTCACTTACGCTCCGCTGCTATCCTATATATCGGCGCGTGTATCGATATATGCCGCTGCTGCTGCTGATGTGTAGGCTTGCTTGTGCGAGAGAGAGAGAGATTGCCTCGATCCCTATACCATATTATCGCTATACAGCTTCCAATTTACATACTATCCTATCCGCTACGCGTTACGTGTAGATGTGTGGGTGTGGGTGCGGGTGAACCCGAAAGAGAGAGAGAGAGAGAGAGAGACACTCATCCCCTGCATTTACATCCCTTATACGCTTTATATATATGTGTGCCCCTACTCTGTACGGTTCAAAGATTACTCCATGCTGCCGCTGCCATATACCCCCAAAGTGTGTACTAGTACGTATGTGTGTTATATGCATGAACCCTTGTCCCTCACCGATCAATTGAAATAGGGCATACGCTTCGAGAGCAGCCACCAGAGCAGCGTTACATTACGTACACCACACACACACACCCACACAATAGCAGAAGCAGCGATATAAAGTTTATAGACCGGAGAGAGCCCCCGAAATCTATAGATATTTTTTCGATCCTTTCGACCTTTAATCATCGTTTTTGGATAGCCGCGCCACGCGCTTGCGAGTTTCGATATTTGAATTACAAATGTGTAAAATCGCGTGTGCAGCTGATAATAATTTTAATAATACACCTCTTTTCTCGCTGCTATAGGCATCACGGTATTATATGTACCGTACCGCCGCTGCCGCCCGGCCTGCCACTGCGCATTATAATCAATCTCTCCTCTCTGCTCTCTTCGAGTTCTCTCTCTCTCTCTCTCTCTCTGCCATGGCTCTCGTGCGGATCATTGCACAGCTAATTGGGCGCGGAGATCTTTCTCTCTCTCTCTCTCTCTCTCTCGCGCTCTTTGCACACGCCCGCGTGCATAACAATTTTCGTCGTGTCGTCGTCGTTCGTAGTAGGTAGTAACAGTGGCAGCAGCGACGACGACGACGACGACGCATTAACGAAAAAGCGTTTTTAACATAAATTTGCAATATGCTAATTATAAAAACGTAACTATGTATATCGTTGCGTTGTATATTCATTTTTAAAGCTCTTATCGTTTAAACGCTCGCGAGCACAGCACGATGTTTTTTTTCATTATATTTATTGTGTACTTTATCCATCGTGTTTCTTCTCTCTCTCTTTCTCTCTCTCGTAGCCTCGACGCTTTCGAGCACGAGCCAGCGAGAGGGATGAGAAATTAAAAATTCTATATACACTTTGTTTTCTGTCCGCTCCAGCCGCCGAAGGGTCTGGGATCTGGTCTGGCCGAGAGAGAGAGAGAGAGAGAGAGAGAGAGCTTTTTTGTATTATTATACTTTGCAAAAATTCTTTGCGCTACTCGGTAAAAGCAAAATACAACAACAACAAAAAATAAGAAAGCACAAAGGCCGAAGGAATATTACAGATATACATTAAAAATTATAATAATATCGGAGCCAGCGATGCAACGCGCCAATCATCGGGGCAGCTGCTGCTGCTGCTGCTACCATTGCCGCTGTGATAATTGAAAAGCTAGGTAGCGAGCTTTTGCTCTCCTCCGAGCTACGTAGCAGAGAGAGAGAGAGAGCTATTACACACGCTTTATCTATACATATAGGTATATAGACCTACATGCCCTTTAAATACTCAATCTCTGCTACGTACGTGCGTATGTATACACGTCATGTATACATGCCCCGAAAATGGTACGCGTACAAGCTCGCGCTGTTCGATTTTGCGCGCGGGCGGTGAATCGCGCAACTGGAAATGACACTTTTTTCGATCAACGGGAGGAGAGCAGTTTCTAGCTAGCTACTACTGCTGCTACACATATATAGGCGCTGAGCGAAACAATAATCGTGCATGTAAATGTGAGCTGTGTGTGTGTAACACGCGTTCGATAATTTTACCTTGATAGTCGACGACTCCGCGCTCGTCTGACGCATGGCGCTTCGTACCTCCACGATTTGCACCATTGATAAAGCTTTCGCTCGACACAATTTACTTATAGGTACGTGGCCCTTTGTTGGACGTAGCGAGAGAGAGATATATAATGCTGCTCTCCTTCGTAGACGTAGACGGCGCGGCGAAGAAGCAAGTTAAAGCACGAGCACAAAACCTCCCCCCGGTTGCCACTGTATATATACTCGGCTCGAAGCTCGCTTGTATTATTATAATATACACAGCAGCGAGTCGGCGCGTCAAAGTTAAGAGTGAAGAAATGTGAAAAATAAAGAAGGAGATGATTTTACAAGAGAATCTGCTGCGGTCGAGGAAAAGTGTGCAACGCACACGGGCTGTAAACAGCACTCCTGCGCACGGATATAGGTAGCTGAGCCAAAATCCACATAGACACGCGCGCTCGCGCTCACGAACCAGAGTATATACTACAGAGTCGGAGTAGCGAGAAAGGAAGGAAGGAAACTTTGGCGTCGTCACTCGCGGATTATTATTTTTTATATAATAATAATAATAATAATAATAACAATAATATAAAGGAGAACGACGCGCAACAACTGCACGGTGTCGAGGTTTTCTTTTTCGTTATACACACCACTGCCACATTACTAATACTACTACTATATATATACGAGTCGCGCGAGTCTCTTTCTCGTATAAAGTCTACTAGCACTGGCACTACTGGCGTTATAGTACACACAGTGCACACTCGGAGAAGCGACGACTACGACGACGACTACTACGGCGGTGGTGGTTGTGCTCGTTGGTGGTAGTAGTAGTAGTAGTAGTAGTAGTAGCGATGGTGCGTGCGTTTCGCGCAGCCCTCGTCGTATACTCGTAGTCGACTATATACGTATATACGACATTACGACGACGACGACGACGACGACGACGACGACGATGGCTTTCTGTGTATATGTAGTGGTAGTAGTACACCCCCTGCGATGTTGTGTGCTGCGAGAGCTGCGCCTTGTCCTGCCTTTATCGCAGCGCAGCGGTGAGTCTCCCCAAACGCACTCTATATACACGATGTGTGTGTGTGCGCGCGCGTTAGTATATATGTAGCGCGTGGGGCACTATCTCGCTCACATACACACACACAAACACACACAAACACACACATGGGGCGCCTAATGTAATATATCTATATAGCATATATAGCATATAGCCGTAGCAGAAATTCTCCTCACTGACTTACAGAGAGAGAGAGAGAGAGAGAGAGAGAGAGAGAGGAGAGAAACATGGACAGCTCAAGCTCGGGAGCGGAGCGCGGCACGCAATTATTATATCCTTCGCCCGTTCGAACCCCACGCGCGCGTACACACATACGCACATACACACGGGCACAAAACCAATACAAGTATATATCGGTATATATCCTATACATATACGGAGCAGGAGCAGGATAGAGCCGAGAGCGCGAGAAACACGTAGCAGCATTCGCTATATCTATCGTATAATACGTAGCATAGGCGCGCGCGCGTATAATCAGCTTGGCCCCGTAAACCATCCTGCGCAACCCTTGTACATGTATACGTGTGTGTTTTTCTATATATATATATATATATGCCTGTGTATAGCAAGTACGCGTTTTATAAGAGCTAGAGAGAGAGAGAGAGAGAGAAAAATTGATAAAAGCATCGTATATAACAACAACTGCTAGCTACGCTTGAACTCGGTGAGCCAACTCGCGCGAGCTTTCGGCTAGTAGTAGCCTCCGCTGCGCTGTATAGTTATACGCCACTCGAGAGACCTATCGTGCCACCACCCACCGCCTAATGTTTATTATAATGCACGTGCTGTACTGCTACGTATATATATGTATACGTGTGTGCGAGTCGGCTCACGAGCCGAAGAAACCGTTTTTCTTTCTCTCTCTCTCTCTCTCTCTCTCTCCCCTCGCTATCCTTTCTATACTTCCGTTTTCAACATTTTTTTTCTTTTCCTATTCTTTTTTTCCTTCCTCTCTCTCTCTCCCTACTCGTGCTATTATACGAAGCTGCTGCTGCTTGGCGTTGTGTCGGGTGGCGGTGGTAAACTCGTGCGCGAACGCGGTAGGGTCGAACAAGAGAGCAAAAAAAAAAGCAGCAGCAGCAGCGAGCAGCAAGTAGGGAGTGGAAAAAAATTGTATTTTTCTTATCGGTCAAGCGGTTGTATAGTACTATAGTCCGAAGGACGGCGCGGCAAAATGAAATCACTCGTTTTCACGCTGACGACTGCGCTAGGCTAACTCAACTCAACTAGCTATATATAAGACACACGACATGCACGCATATGCCGCTGTTGTTGCTTATTATACTATAGGTGTATATATATGTAATGAATGTATACGAGATACGGCAAAAACGAAAACAGGGAGAGAACGAGAGAACTCGGGCCGTCGCGCGCTTACTTGTCCCCTTACATTTACGCATAAACATGTATATAATATCGTGCGCTTGGAGCAGCAGCAGCAGCAGGAGCAAGTTGAGCAGGAACAGGAGCAGCAGCGGCGCAGAACGTAATGGTACGTGCGTATACTTACGCAGAACCAGCTTGACTATACATATACGAAATATAATGTATTCTTCGCCTAGATATTATATACAGCGCGACGTAAGTACTGACTTATTTAGCTCTGGCAAACACTGCCGCTATTTATCTACTTTAGCCGCCACCGCCGCACCCCCTTGACCCTCCTTCCTCTTACCCCCCGCGCGCGTGACGCGAAAAGCTTCGGCAAAGCTCGCCTCTCTCTTGACGCTTTTTTTCTTCCTCACAACCCCCTCCGTTTCCCGCTAGATAAACTTTTTTTACTCTCTCTCTCTCTCTCTCTCTCTCGATCTATCTTCTGTTTTACCTCGAACGTAATTATTTATTTACGAGAATATTATTCCTCTATACTCGGTCGCCAGATAAAAAGTACTCGATAAGCCACGAGTATACGCGAGCACACGCGCGCGACGATTAATGTTTCTTACATTAATTTCGCGTGAATGATGTATGTATCTTTCTCTCTTTTCAGCCAGCAGCAGGTTTTGTGCGATAATGCGACGCAACGAAAAAAGTTCAAAAAGATAAATAAAAAAATTGTCGTCTCTCTTCCAGCTCTCCAGCTCATTACTGCATAAGCGCAGTACTGCATTTATAAACTCTTCTCATCTAGGTTCAAAGTAGCCCGCGCGAGTGCTGGATAGAGCTCCGACGCGTTACACTATGTATAATACTTCATAATGTATAATTTTTAATAACGAAATATCGACTGCCGTTGCTGCGCTCAATACCGTATTAATTTACATCGTATATAATACGTCGTTTGCGTTTCAGCTGTTGCGATTTCTCGCTCTATATATTTACAGAGATGTATAAATGTATAAATGGCATAATATCGACGAAACGATGGCGACGACGACGATGATGATGACGTTGTTAAAAAAGAGAGATATAATATGAAAGAGGTAGGATATAGGTAAACGCGAAGAGCAAAATAAATATAACGAATTAAATATCGGCAGAAAGCCGAGAGCTCTGTACAGCACGCAGAGAGAGAGAGAGAGAGAGAGAGAGATAAAAACGAGCGAAAAATCCTTGCGTAATACGTTCCTTATATATTTGAACAAAAGAGAGTTTTTCCTTCTTTTTTTTTTTTTTTTATTCAATATCACACGCCAAATATAATCCCGAGGCCGTGAAGAGCGACGAAGAATATATATACACAGCATACATACGCTGCAGGGATACGATAACGCGCAACGCAACGAGCGCGCACTGTATTTAAAATCATCAGACCGGCGTATATGATCCGGAGCTTATTATATAGACACGAATTTGCTATCATCGTGTAATACGGTATACAGCAGCAGAATGATGAGAGGATCTGGCATAGCGATCCGATCGGAGAGAGAGAGAGAGAGATAGATGCCAAATGTGCGTATATCTATATGTGTATTACATCGAAGGTGCTCTCTCTCTCTCTGCGTGCTGTATAATACCCGGCAATAGCAGGCAGCAACTCCGATATATAGATGGTAGTAGTGGTGGTGGTGGTGGTGGTGCGTCATATACATGCGGCCCGAAACATGATGTTATAAAGTAGGGCGTCAACCGTGTGTACGCGATATACCATGCACAGCCCTTTGCCACCCATGATGTGATATATATAATATATGTGTGTGTGTGTGTAGGCGCTCCCAAAGTTACTGTGTGTGCTATTCCGAGCGAGGCGCGTGCCGGGCGAGCTCGAGTGAGAGCTTGAGAGAGAGAGAGAGAGCAGGAGACTCGAGGCTGCTATATATATAGGTACGCACACTAAACGATGAAAAAGTTATTATTTACATACCTCTGCCTCCCGAAACAGCCGTTCTTTTTCTCGAGATGTATGCGAATAGGTATATACATAAGTAAAAGCAGAGAAGAGTAAGAGGAGGGCAAAAAGAGTATACCTATAAGGAGACGACAATAATTTATATACGTTATACATTTCTTCTCTCGTATATACCCCATATATCGCGTAGTTTTATTCTTCTTTTTTTTCTCTCTCTTCTTTTTTGCTTTCAATTACGTGTACAGTTGCGTAAATCCAATCGTAACACGATAACCTACACACAACGCTTCTTCTTCTCTCGCGTATACAGGCGTCGGCCTCGCTCGCCAAGGTGAAAATCAGCGAATTTTCATCCGCGAACACTTTTCCCTTACTTTTTCACTCCCGCCGCTGCAGCTAACTGCGCGCGAGGGGCTTTATTTACTATATAGTTGGTGCGCGGAGCAGCTCTCTCCAACGAGAGAGAGAGAGAGAGAGAGAGAGAGAGAGACGAGGTATAAAAAAGTTTAGACTCAAATAAAGGTGCGAGCTTCGCACCCGCGCCTCTATATACTATACTATACTATATGTATTACGCGCTTGTTATATTTGCATTGAAATTATACCCAGTCGAGCTGAAAAAATCATTCTTTCCGCTAACCCTTTATATATTTCTATATTTATATATTACGCAGTTCTATTCGTTCGATTCTATATCGGCCGTCGCGTTTGATCTCTAGCTCTTTTTGTTTTTTTCGAAGGTCGACTACTCTTTCTAATTTGAAATAAAACGCGCAAATTGTTAAACGAGATCTCGCTCGCGCGTTATACCCACGTTTGTTAAACTGCACGTATCCCTTTGTGCACCCCGAAAAACCCTCGACGCGTTACATACAGCACAGTACAGTAGCGGCGCGAAATAGAAAATAAAAAAGTGTAAAGTTGGAATTCCGGTAAAAGGTGTTGAAGCAGTGCCTGTTATACAATATAATAGGTGAAATTGAAAATCGACCGGAGCAAGAGCGAACGAGAGAGAGAGAGAGAGAAAAGTGTAAAAATAAAAAAGAGTAAAAAGAAAAACATATAATGAAAATTACGAGCCGCCCTTTAAGTACGATGTTTAAATACTCGTTTAAAATGTATATACCATTTAGAAATGAGGGCTCCCTGCTGGGAGCTAGCTGACGGAATCTCGATTCTCGCCGTCTCCGCCGCGCGAGAAGAGAGAGAGAGACAAAAAGTCCGCAAGTGGGAAGAGAGCTTTTACGCGCGGAGAAAGAAAAGAAAAAGGAAAAGAGTCGAGCTCGAAACGAAAATGAAGAGGTCTCGTAATGTTATATAATTATATAGTGGTACGTCTCGGGCGCGCGCGCGGAGGAGTCGACGAGTCAGTTTTTGGAATCAAAAGTTAAACAGCAGTAGTAGTAGTAGTAGTAGTAGTAGTACCGAAGTAAAACTTTCGGAAAAAGTTTTAATCCATAAACGAGCTTGCAATAAAATATATTATGCGCACGGAGCTTGCGAGCCTTTTACTCTTTTTTCTCTCTCTCTCTCACTCGCTCATCAACGCGCCTCGTCGCCCATCCGCGCGAGCGAGCGAGATAATAATTTTCTTATATTAATTTCATACACGCGCGGCCAGCGGCGGCGTGAAATATTTAGAACAGTGGGGGGGTGTGAGGACGAGGCAAAAATTAAAAAAAAAACCTTAGATCGCATTATAACGAAGTAATTTAGCCATCAAACTACGCAGTAGCCCACGAAATGCGCGAATAAAATTGTTAATAAATTTTTAGTATTTATCAAATTATCTAATTGCGTATCCATCCTTACGAGATATATCAACACGTACGTATCACACCGCGCACACAATGTATATAACGATATATAGTGTAACAACTATTCTTTCTCGCCCCCGCGCGCGTAGTTTAATTAACGCTAATGACCTCGCTCTGTCGCTCACGCAGAAGCGACGTATCACACGTATGTATGTATGTATGTATGTATGTATGTATGTATGTGTCCGTGTATACGTGTGTGTTCAATGAAAAATCAAGAGAAAAAGATCAACGCGGGTGCAAAATTTTCAGCATAGTTTCGGGTATATATGTGCTGCTGCTGCTGCTACAGAGAGTAACAGGGCTCAAGCGCGCGCGATCGTATTCGACGAATTCAATTAAGCAAGTTTTAAACGAGAGAAAATACTCGTAAAACGATGTATAAAATTCAGGCGCGCGTTATATAAAATGAAAAAAAAAAAAGAGAACGAGTGCGCGGGAGGGAGGAGGAAAAGAACGAAAATTCTGGACATTCGAGACTCTCTCCGAATTAAACCCCCCGCGAGCGGAGGTCGCGCATTCCCTCCACCCTTATACCGCCCGCGGAAAATATGTTTTTACGATTTGCGCGTCAGAGATTTTTTTTTCGTTCTCTCTGCGTTACGTCAAAAACATTTTTTTGTTGGACATCTTCAATTAACCGAACGCGGCCGCAGGGATGACGTTACCGAGAGTACAGCAGTGCGAGTACATGTAATCAAAATCCCCACTGAGCCACGATGAAGCTGCACGCAGGCAGAATTGCTGTGTGTAAAGGTATTTCGTTGTTTTTGTTTTTAATTTTTTGGTCAAAAGAGCGAAACAAGTTGATTGCATCGGTCGAATCGCGCGCGCTATGGTATTATAATAATACCAGCGATGACGATGATACAATATTATATTATTGTATGTGAAAAATAAAGTAATTGAAGTTCATGATCCGTTGTCGCACGAGTGAGGAATTAATATTTGTACCCATGAACACGCGATCGAACAATGATCGAACATAATATACGCGTCGATTTTATATAAATTACTAAAAGTACCCGTGGTCAACTGGTCTGACGATTCACCTGTGTGCCGTGTGTATTATTATAATAATACGCAAAAAAGGAATCGGGGCCGAGGGTGGTCATAACGCTCATATAAAAGAGGGAGGAGCAACGACGTGTATCCGATGGATTTTACAAGGATGATACCTATGTACGCGAAAACCCAATCGTTTCACAATTAATTACGGCTCTTATACACAGCCAAGCTTGACTGAGCCGAGGGTAGTGAAAATAAAAAAAAAGGAAAAGCTCGTACAGATAATATACATATATTTCTCTCTCGCGCCAATCTTCGAGTTCTCTCTCTCTCTCTCTCTCGCTATCTGTCATTTATTCAATTTACACGGAATCAACTGTGAAATGTACGTGCTGCTGCTCCAGAGCGTAGAGAGGAGGAGGAGAAGGAGGTGGAGGAGGCGCGTAAAGTTTTTTTCTCTTTCCACTCTGGCCTTTTTCTTTTCTCTCTCAACAGCGCCGCTACTACGCGTCCATCGTCGTCGTCGTCGCACAGCTGCCAATCGGAAGGCAACAATTTCGTTTTTTTCTTTCCCTTTTTTTTTGCAACTCGAAACTAGAGAGAGAGAGAGAGAGAGAGAGAGAGAGAGAGAGAGAGAGAGAGAGAGAGAGAGAGAGAGAGAGATAAACGAAATAAAGATAAAAAAAAATTGAGCAAAAGTATATAATATCGGTGATGGTGCTGTGCTGCTGCTGTTGCTGCTGGCCATCGCGCGAGCATTTCGAGCTTGGTGTGTGTGTGTATACACTCTCATGAATATATATTAAAGATACATTCATATTGTACGTCGAGCCGATGGTTTATGTATAACCGCGACTACGAGTACGGAACGACGACGACGTCGGGCCGCGAGTAAAAAACGATGACGTATATAGACGACGTGGTATATGGTACGTCTGGAGCTGCTCGACTGCTCTACGTTTACCGAGCTCGTTTATATAGATGTATAAAGTAGATATATAACGTGTGACACACGAAAATCACTTGTTGCGGTCAAATGGCGTATTATTAATTAATAAGGTGCGGTGGTGGTACTACGCGAGCGGCTGTGCGAACTCGCGAGGCTGCTCAAAAAGACTCTCTGTAGAGTCTGGTCGTTGCCGCTGCTGCTGATGCTGCTGCACACTCGTCGTAAAAAGGTAAGTACACGAGCCGAGGTAGAGATAGAAGACACACACACACACACACCACACAACACACACACAACACACACACACACACACACACACACACACACACACACATATAGCTGCCTCGTTTGTGACACTTATAACCGACAAGAAGAGAGATCGTCGTGAATGATGAGCAGCAGCGGTATAGAAGTAAAAAAAGGGTAATATACGCAAGAAAAGCTTAATATTTAAATGCCTGTCACGGATACGACACGCAAAGGTTGAGAGAAATATGAGAATAATTTGTATGTAAAGTAATTTATGATGCAATATTAATAATGGTCTCTTACCTAGAGTCCATTGATGCGCAGCTGCCTGTTGTTTTGGCAAATGGTCGTCAATACCGTCCATTCCTCTTTCCATTTTTCATCGCCTTTTTTTCTCTTCTCTTCTTCTTCTTCTTTTTCTTCCTTTTCTATCTCTCTCTCACAATTTTTCGCGTGCAGTTTTCAGAGCGAGAGCTACGCCTAGTTTTATATATTTTCTGCTTTTCTTCTTCTTCCTTCTTCTTCTTCTTCTTCTTCAGCTCCCGAAAGAGTATTGTGTGCCTCTCACTCTTCGGGGGTTCGGTAATATACTTTCCTCGCGATCACTTTGTATGCACGTTATGCATACACATACTACTGGTTAATGCCTCGCGTTCCCGAAAATCGATGAGCTTTCGGGGGGGGGGGGGGGGGGGGTGAAAAAGATAGATAGAGAGAGCTTTTTTACAATGGGAAAAAAGAAGGCGAGAAACAAACGGAAAGAAAATGATGTTGACGTTGTAGACGTGTGTGTATAATATAAATTGTTAAGTTATATGGATGGATGGCACTTGCGCGTCGTCACGCAACAAAATTTTTACACAATATCGACACCGACAAAACCCTGTTAAAGTTGTAGGCTTAAGCTCGATGACAGCTCGCCGCCACACACACACATAAACACACTCAGTAGATACAATGTCAACAAATCACTCTATACTTGTAGCATTACGTGTATGTACGTGATATCGATGATGGTGTCTGTGTTGGTCGCGGCGTTGTTGCCGTGCTCGACGAGCAGGGATGATTATTATATCGATCTCAGCGAGAATCGCGAAAACGACGGCGACGACTACGATGTCTCGTCGTCGTTGTTGTCGACGACGACGACGACGACGACGACGACAGTGGCGGCGGCGGCGGTGGCGGCTGCTGCGACTCTACGGCTGACAGTAGCAGCACAACACCACTACTACTACTACTACTGCTGCTGCTGCTGCTGCTGCTGCTGCTGCTGTGTTGTCGCCGAGGCATATAACACAAAACTACACTATGTAAACTCGAAGATATTTTTTGCTATATCGACGAGTCGCAGTCTCACTCTCGGTTGAATTTGTACTGTTGACAGGTAAAAATGGCTGCCAATATAGACAACTACTAACTAACTGGCCGCTCTCATTGATAGCTCGCGTAGAAAAGAACAAGCTTGCAACAATTCAACACAATGTACGGGGGTAATGTATGTAAGCGCAACGACGAAAACGAGTGACGGTGTAAAGCAGTACTGCTGCACCGAGCTAGCTGCTAGCCCCCCTGAGCTTTCATATACACTGCTGCACTGGCTATTGGGCTGCTTGCAAGCTCGCAAGCTACGTTAGTTTTTCAGACAGAGGTTCCGTGCGGAAAATCGTCGAGAGAGAGAGAGAGAGAGCAAGAGCAAGAGAGAAGTAATCTATGCGAAGAGCTGCTAGGAGCTCGCCCCCAGCAGTAGACAGTATACTGACTGCCTCTCTCTCTACTACTACTGTAGAAAGAAAAGGCAAAACGAGAAAAGAGAGAGAGAGAGATGTACGCTCGAATATATATATATATGTACACAAACACAACGAGCAGTTAGCCGCACACACGCGTATACACGTACACTTGCTGCTGTCGTCGTATAAAACGGCAGAGAGAGAGAGAGAGAGAATGACTGACTGAAACGCGAAAGATAGAGCCGAGAGCGCGAGCGAGAGAAAGAGCGAAGCGCGCACAGGCTGGCTACAGTATAACAGTCGAGCGGAGCGGAGTAGAGCCGAGCGCGAGCGAGCCTCTGTGCAAGCTCGCGATTATGAACGAACTGCAACTGAAAGAGTAAAATAGCAGCGATAGAAAGAGAGAGAGAGAGAGGAGGTGAGTAGTATAGTCGTCGTCGTCGCTGCCAGAACTACTCTCCTCTACACGCGTACACATACACGAGTACATGTACACATACACGGCAGCGGCAGCAAACAGTATTGTATGCGCGATAGAAGATAAAGAGAAGACCGAGTAAGAGCGAGAGAGAGAGAGAGAGAGCGAAATATCGACAATGTGTACGTGTGTATGTGCTTGCGAGAGTCTCTGTGTTTTCCGCGCGCTAGCATCTACGTATATGTGCGTTATAGCCTTATGGTTATATAGCATTGGCAGCAGCAGCGAGCAGCGCGAGGTATGCATGTATGCATGTTATATGCGCGCGCGCGGCCCGCTCGTATCAACACATGTATACACATGGGCGCACTCCTCTCCTCTCCTCTCCTCTCCTGACTCTCCGCTTTTCCTGAGAGCTAGCTTGAGCTAAAGAGAGATGGAGAGAGAGAAAGAGAGAGAGAGAAGCTCCGAGCCATGGGGGTTGACCGACGGGGTACACACACTCCACGGCTGATCCACAGCTTCGTGCGATTCTCCGCTGCCGTGCGAGAGAGAAAGAGAAGCTCGCCTGTGACTGTATGTATGTGTGTTTGTATGTGTTATACGGAGTTGAGAGAGAGAGAGAGAGAGGAAAGGGAGTAAAACTGGGGTTGGAGAGATATGGACTCGTGCAACTTTGCCTGTGTGAGAGCGATGTATGCATATAGCAGCCAGCTATCCAGCCCTAGAGCAGCGCACCTATACTCGCAAGCTCACACGCGTACACTCACATTTTTACTTGCGCGCGCGCGTGCGGGGTGGCAATCCCCCAACGGCATTACGCGAATTGCCAGAGAGAGAGCGGAGAGGATAGGTGGGGATAAATTGTGTTAAAACTTAAGGGGAAGGGGATGAGACGGCAAGGAAAGCTCGATATGCTTGAGTGTGTGTGTGTGTGAGCTTGCGTGTACTCGGTGGGTGGATGGGTGGACTGTATACGTGTGTGTGCGAGTTAAACGTATATAGATATACACAGCTCGAGCTTTTACGAGTGTGTGTGTGTGTGTGTGTGTGTGTATGAGCATATACGCGTGTGTGTGCTGCCTCGGCACGGAAAGAACACACAGGTATACGATTCTCGGAGATGTAGCAACAGGCGGATAGAGGAGAGCGAGAGAGAGAGAGATAGAGAGCGTTTTTACCAATGTTCCTACTGCGTTCTTTCTTCTTCGGCGCCTTTTCCGATCTCAGGATCTTTTCGATTTTTAACGCCGCTGCTGCTGTGCCGGCTGTATTATGACTGCTGCTGCTGCTGCTACTGCTGCCGTTGTTATTGCTGCTTAGACTGTCCGGTTGAACTACGTGTGTCTTCATATAATATAATATGATGAAATGTGGGAGCTGCTGCTGAGTCGGACGTCGATTCGTTGTCGTCGGCGCGGCTAGAGCTGGCTGCTGCTGCTGCTGCTTATTCCTGATGGTGCTGCTGGTGGCGATGGTACGCACGGGTGTTGGTGGTGCTGCTGGTGGTGGTTTGGATATTACGATCACATTTATAGTTATTATATAGTCGGATTGTTGCTTTGCTCACATTATCATCACCTTTTTCTATATTACAACAGGAATTCGAATTCTGGACACAAGAACTAACTGACACCACACTTACACACTGACACGCCCGCGCGCACATAAGCGCGCACACAAACTGACTGACTGGCGCGTATATATATATATATTATATCGTTTACGCGTTATATACACTCGACGTTCTGCCGCTGCTGCTGTGGCTGCCCGTTGATCGATCTCTAAAATTGCACATATGTAATACACACTCGAGCTTCCGTTCGATTTGCACGAAGCTTAACGTATACAAGTACTTGAACACGGGGTGGTATGACACAACGTAACGCGTACACGACGATATTTAAGCGTAAGAGAAAGAGAAAGAGAGAGAGAGAGTAAGAGATTCAACGCGAGCTTTACGCGGAAAAGACGTCGATGCGATTTTCTGTCGAACTTCTATACTTATTTTATATTATATATATGCGCTCGCGGCGGATCTCGAACTGCGCCGTTGTTGTTGCAAGTGTGTAGGTGTATTATGCGTGTGTGTTAAAGTCGGCAGTTGCTGCTGCTGCTCGCTGGACCCCTCCTAATAATAGACTACTGGCACTTCTCTCTCTCTCTTTCTCTTTCGGCAAAAACTCGAGATGCGATCGACGCACTGTTAGCTGCTGCTGCTGCCTGTGTACGTATCGAGTCCGTCCCTGTGCGTGTGTGTGTATGTTTATGATACTTGATTTATTGCACAGAGTCGAGCGCGCGCGAGAGCCGAGCCGAGAGCTTTTTATAATATATACACCGCCGCGAGCGAGCGAGCGAGCGAGAGCGCGCGCGCGCAAGCTCGAAGGAGAGGATTCTTCTTTATCGGAAACGGAACTCTTACGTTTTGTTTGTTACTCTTTGCGAAAATACTCTTGCGTGGTTGCGGCCGCGAACAATTACTATTATTGGAAGATATAGTACGAAAGCTCCGCGCGCGAGCTTCGTCGATCGAAATGGCGCCGGCGTCTTGCGTTGTGCGTGCTTCAAAGCTCGTGCTTGAGCTTGGACATATTTGAGATAGCTGAGAGCTGCTACTGCTGCTGCTGCTGGCTGCTACTGCCTCGTCGACGTCGTCGTCGTCGTCGACTCGCTACATATAGGTCTACACTCCTTCTCTCTCTCTCTCTCTCTCTCTCTCTTTCGTTATATCCTCCCGTGCTCGCAGCGGCTACGGCGGCTCCGCTCGTGCCGAGCGCTTCTAGGGGGATGACGTCATGCTTGCATGTGGATGTATACTGTATGGTACGTATGTATATATCTATATATAATGGAATATCGTCGTTTCGGTGACGTAGGCGTGGTCACAGATGCGCACCAACACCTCTGGCTTCTCGTATAGTCGTGCGCGCTCGGCTCGAAGCACCACGGGGGTTGTCATAGTGACGTGTGCTCGCGCTCGCGCGCCTGCCCGAGCTTTCCCTCAATTTGTGCCCTTCCCAGCAGACTACGCTCCTACAGAGAGAGAGAGAGAGAGAGAGAGAGGGCGAGTTAGCCACGTATACACGACGACGGCTTTTAGCAGCAGCACCGTAAATGTTCCCTCCTTATACAGTACAGAGAGAACGTGCGCCGCGCACCAGATGAGGTGGAGGAGGAGGAGGAGATCCTGCGCGAGAGCAGCTATCCTCTGCTGCTGAGGCCGACTCCGAGGACTTGCATACTATATACATTTCTGTGTGTACCCGTGTATATAGGCGCCTCTCTGCTCTGGTGCTGATGTCCTTTCACACGCGCGCGCAGCAACCGAGTACTCTACGGCGCGCTATAAAGCTCGTTTACTTCCCTTCTCTCCCCCCCCCCCCGTACTTCTTCTCTCTTCTTTTTTCTTTACTTCTATTCAACTTCGTTGATGTTATAATCCAATGTGTTGCTGGCTCGGACACGTCTCTCTCTCTCTCTCTCGACGATTCGATTTTTTACTTTTATTTCGCTCTTTTTCTTTTCCTTCCTCCTACTCCTCTTTCCTTTTTCTTTTTTTTTTTTTTTTTATCAACGCCCAAAGAGCCTCTGCGGTGTATGATGTTTGTGCGTGTCGTTGTCGAGAGCACACACCGAAAAAAACCCGTAAACACCAATATAGTACGAGAGAGAGAGAGAGAGAGAGCGAAAAAAGCTGTTTTTCTAGCCAGGATATTTTTCGGTGCTTGCGAGGGAAAGCAGAAAAATATCGCTGTAAAATTTCCTCTCTTTTGCGCGCTATCCGCGATTTTTGTCGATTTTTTATTTAGTCCAGGATTGCGCTGGCACGCTGCGAGCATCGAAATTGAAAAATATTTTGTTACATCTATCTGTAAATGGAAAACATTTGAAAAGCGGCAAATGTCAGATGATCGTTATTTACTTTATACACTAATTCAAACGATGAATAGATTCTTTTGGTTGTCGTTTAATTAATTAAATTTTGATTCTGACAAAGGGAATAGTAATATTATTTTGACGCGAGTAAAACCCACGATCCCCTGCGGGTACTAACATAACATCGAAATATCTATTTTATTAGTTTTTGTTTTTGTTTTTTGTTTCTTTTTTTTTTTTAATAAAGCCGTTATGGAGTTTCGGCTTTGAATTCGGATGATATATTACTTTAATTGTCATTGGTGGTTATATATAATGCCTTCATTCATTCGCATTCATTCATCGTGCATTGGAAAAATCGTCATTTTCTACGTTATCGGTAACAATATCGATGCAGTGGTGATGAAAAACATTTTAAAAAATATTAAAAAAACTAATTCAGTATAATAATAATTGGAATTCACAATCTGTAACTCATTTATTGATAAAAAAAATATACCTCGCAATTATAATTGTCATTTTATTAACGATCGATAACACATTTAAATATACTGTCGTGCGACAATCTCTTATCATAAAAAATAAAAACGTCGAACTGAGAATTTCGCAAGATCGGTCGAGGCTTGCATTTTTACCAATCGAAGAAAGTGCAAACTCCGTTGAAAAAAAATAATAAGGAGGTCACCCATTTCGCGGCTGAATCATCGTCGTATGCATACTTGTATCCTACGCTTATTCGCCATTTTCACCGCGCGAGCATCTGCAGCAGCGCAGCGCACGACCTTAAAGAGAAACGCAGAGCATAGAGTGCATTTGGCAATGCTCTGACTTGACCCTAAAGCCAGTTTATTTATGTGTTAGGAGTGTTACTCATACGGCCGTGCATGCAGTGTCATATATACAAAGGCTAGCCTAGCTGATCGGTTCTCTTCAAAACACAACGGATCGTTTTCGACCTTTCGCACGCTTCTTGGTGGGCTTCGAAATTTTCAAAATATTTCGCCCGAGGGTTTTATTTACGTTTGCGCGGCTTTAAAGCGCGACTTGATGTTCAACTATTATAAATAAAGAAAATTGAAAAGTAACGTAATTTTTCGGCTTAAATTTGTACCACATTTGTTTACCGTGATATAATTTCAAAATTATTAGTGCTACCGGACATTTTCCGCGTAACGTAAATCGAACTGACGCGTGGAAAAATCTTATACGACTATCGGATAGTGTTTTGGCCTCGAACGTCAGCGCATCTCTCCGCGTCGAAGACTCTTCTGCTTGACTCTAAATTTTGTGTTTATTGTCGAAACTCCAAAAAATGGGCCCACTCGTACTTCGAGTCAAGTGCAAATCCGGACAGAAGATCTTGGAATCTCTGAGTCCCGACTGTACCCTCAACGAATTGAAAGCCAAACTGTGCCAAGTGACAGGTATCAAAACCGATGTTATGCAAATATTGCAAGGTTATCCACCCAAAGCCGTGGATACGAGAAACGACAAGATGACACTGCAAGAGTGCAACATCTCCTCGGGCGAGACGATCATCATCGAGGAGAAACAGAACTTGAACAACGAGGAGAGCGTGCAGGAACAGCCACGTAAACACATAACAGAGCAGGCAAACTTTGGCGACAGTCCTGGTATACTTATGAAAATGGTCGTGCCAGCCGATGACTCATGTCTCTTTACGAGCATTGGATTTGTCTTGAATGGTATTTGAAATTATATTTATCAAAACATGTACTATTTTTAATTCTATTTCATTTCTAAATAGGTAAAGTAGATACAACTCTTGCAAAAGATATGAGACAACTCATTGTCAATGCAGTCAGTGCAAACCCTGAAATATATAATGAAGCTTATTTGGGAAAAACAAACAAGGATTACTGCGAATGGATTAGCAAGAGTACATCATGGGGTGGAGCGATAGAACTTGCAATTCTTTCTCAAAAGTATGGTGTAGAAATAGTTGTAGTTGATAGTAGTAATGGCATTATCAATAGGTTTGGAGAAGATTGTCATTATGCCACGAGGGTATTTTTAATTTTTGACGGAATTCACTATGATCCATTGTATATGGAGTCTATGAATGTAAGGAAACTATTCATCAATAATGTATCATCAATTATATGTTGATTACGATTGACTAATTACTGTATAACTTTTAGGGAGATGTAATACAATCTGTGTTCCTCACAGAAGACGAAGCTGTTTTGGGTCAAGCTATGAGCTTGGCTCAAGAAGCCAAGTCTAGTCACCAATATACGGATGTCAAGAAATTTACCCTTAGATGTATGGAATGTGACTGTAGATTAACTGGTTCAGAAGCTGCTCATAAACATGCTCTTGATACAAAGCATCAAAGCTTTGGAGAAATAGTTTGAGTCTAATAAATTAATGGAAGAAGGCATTGAATTTGATGTACTTGATTCAAAGTAATTCACATTCAAGGGACTTCAATGAGAAAAGTTTGTCAAAATTGAATACATCCTCATTGAAATATTAAAAAAAAAACTGTACTATATAAATTATA
Source organism: Trichogramma dendrolimi (assembly GCA_034770305.1). Lineage (NCBI taxonomy): Eukaryota > Metazoa > Arthropoda > Insecta > Hymenoptera > Trichogrammatidae > Trichogramma > Trichogramma dendrolimi. Next base: position 841,026 of record JAPMIB010000016.1, on the reverse strand, counting down.
AATGTTGTAACAATTTGCATTCATAAAGCAAGCTTTAAGACTTATAATAATCCTAATTAACTTTTTTTATTTAATATCTAGTAATAATTATAAATAAATGAAAAAATATAATTTTACTTAAACTATTCTGGTTTTAACAATAAATTATTATTGTAATAAGCAGTAAATTTTGAAGGTGTGAAATATATAAATAATCATTGATTAAAATATCATTTTAGTTATTTATTAAAGTTAAAAGATAATGAATTTCAATTTACTAATTTTTAAGTTGTTTCAATAAAAAATGTTCTCGTGAATTAGGTAGAGTAACTTCCAACCTTTTTACATATCACTTATTTTGGTTTTAAATAGAAATATAATCTATTTGTTTTAATGGCCGTATCTGTAAATAAAATATTTTATTAGATTCAATGATTTATTATGATTGATTTAAGACCAAGTTGAAAAAAATGCGTGGATTTCCACCTTGCTTATTCATGTGGTTTCCACGAAAATCAGACATTATCTCCATGTGGATCGGAAACGATTTTCACCTCAATCTGAATTTTTCCCATGTGATTTAGGCATAGGTATCGAGTGGGAAAACCCCGTGTTCTTACAACTCGTCAACGAAAATGACATGCATCAATGAGGTTGTTTCTCATATCGTTGCCCCAGCACAGGGAGGCATCTCTTTAGGCTCAGAGACAAAAAGGTAACTATGTCCTATGTTATAAGATAGGAACTTAGACCCATTTTTTGCCTCGGAATTTATTAAGATACCTTTTCTGTGCTGGGGCGATGATATGATAGTAACAATATCAGAACAATACAGAAACCATGTCTGATGTGGAAATTGCCTGAATAATCTTCATGGAAACTGTGTGTAGAAACATGTGGATTTCCACGCAATGGTTTTAAACAAGGTATACAGTTAGAGGAAAAAGTTAAATTTGTTAATGATACTTACTTTTGGAATTCCCATTCACGATTATCCAGTGGACACACTTGTCTAGTCTTTAACCAACGTGAGATGCAATGGAAGTGAAAAGCATGCTAAAAAGAGAAAATTTTTTTTTTATTATTATCAAGTGACTCACCAGTTTTACGAATCAGACTTTTTTGACCATATCAATATACTCACATTACAAACACCCCAGGCTACAGTACACTCTTCGCTAGTAGCTGATGCTTGATTTGCTTGACACTCTATACAGAGGTCCATAATGTGATTACGGCAAATAGCACAGTTGTCAACAACAATATCTGAAAAAACATTCAATTGGTCAATAAACCTCATACTCAAATGTCAACAACTATCCAGAAGAATGATTCAGCTCACATATTAGTATATAAATTAAAACAGAAGAAAAATTACTCACCCCATGCCCATAAAGCGACGGCATTCCACTGAAAAAACACAAAGAAAATCATTAAATACATTGAATTATTTAGAAGAAATTTAATTTACAATTTAACCTTAGATTTACCTTTTTGACTTCAAAACGCTTTTTTTCTCCCTTGACGTTGCTGGAGCTTGGCGCGTCCATATCTTCATCTTCAACATCCATAGCCGACATTTTGAGTAATTAATAAGCTCTTTTAACTATAAACAAAAGTACGAATTCGGACTTGCGAAGCCGAATAAATTTTATACTTCTCAACGACAAGTCCAAAACTGAACTGAGACTACGGCCTTGTGTCGATACACGATTTTAACCGCACTAAAGCCGAAATTTCATCGCCACCGGCGCGCGACACCGAAACTAGAATGGGGAATACACCGCGGCCCTCTACAGGCCGAATTTCGTATGGCGTATTTCACGCGCGTAGTAATTCAAAAATTTTGACAAAACGAGAAGGTTTTATAAAACAATTTATTTATAATTTTTATATCTATGATTAATTACAAAAAATTTGTTATTTTCAAGCAGCGTGATTTTTACCAATTGTTTGCTTTAACCTATAATTTTAATTTTCCGTCTTGATGCAATAGAAAATTAATTTTCGTAAGAAGAGGGATAATGATAAAAATACAACAATTTTAATAAGATTTTGTTCTTAATATAATTTATAAATAGTATACACGCTTTAAACGTTCAACACGTATTCACATGCATTATCAGATAAAAATATTTTTATTTCTTTTTATACATTGACGGCGTATTGAGGTTGCATTTTTTTAAATCTACAACATCACAGCAATAGTCACATGTAGTGTTTAAATCACTTATAAATAACAATATGTACAGGATCACTTTTAAAATAATTAATAATGACTTGATATGATTCACAGTTTTAACGTACACCTTTAGATGAAGTTTTTTTTTAAAAAACGCCGTTAAATTTCAACATCTGAAGACTATCTAAATGTATGTACACGATTTATATATATAAATATAAATACATGTATATTTACACATATATACAAGAACGTTTTCTTATTTAATTAATAAATTAGTCTTCTTTGGCGTACAATTTGTTGGTCACAGAATGTCTATTGGTTTTTTTTCTGAAAATGGTACGGAAGCAGCTACGTAATTTCGTCCATACTTCGTTTCGTACAGCAGCGGAAAACTTAGTTACCGAACAAATGATTGCGGTTAACGCAAATATAACATTGTAAATTAAAACAAGTTTAAAACTGCCTAGCCACTCGATTCTTCCATAATCGCCGAGCAAATCAAAATTCGTTATACCTGTAAACAACAGTGGTGTCATTAAAGATGTAAATTTAAGTTAAAATGAAGCAATAATTCGACAAACTTACCTATCATACGAGAAAGTAATGGAAGAGCTGAACTCAATACAACTAATGCCGCGCAATTAGCTATAAGATGAGTGATTGGCGTTGAATGCAGCTCTGGACGAACTTTTTCAAATCCTGGAAGGGAATACAGACCAACGGCGCTTGTCACAGCTAAATATAAAATCAAAATCACTTGGATTCCTGCGCCGAGAGGTCCTAGTTTTGATAACGAACTTATTCCTAAAGTAAATTTCTGAAATGAAAACATTGGAAATATTATTCTTCAGAATAGAGGAGATACCCAGAAATATTTTAAGCATATAAATTTATTTAATCTCTTACACTTGTACTAATTGGTAGGGCCTTAATACCAACAAGTAATTGTAGAGTATTTTGCAGAGTTATTAAGCCTGTTGTCATTGAAAACATCAATAATGCGAGCATTGATACCGGGTAAAAGAATGTTCTTCGCACCCACCCAGTCTGACGCTGTTTGTCGAGTTCGTATTTTCTTTTTTGTATTGCTTGAAGACGTTTATTTAACATTTGGTTATATGAGGTATTGTCATCGGGCGTTAATTCGGTTGCACTTGTAGAACTATCATTGTCTACGTCAAGAATTTCAAGTCCATCATAATAAAGTTCAGGACAAATTTTTAATGTCTCCATTTTTCCTCCATTTTCTCCAGATTTTAATCTAAAATATTATTTAATATTTGATTATTTAAGTACTTTAAAAATTCGTGATAATAAGCATCACTTTTTATATAAATTAATTTTACCTGTATAGGATAAATTCTTCCTCAAATTTATGTGAAAAATATTCCTCATCTATATTTTTTAAAAATTGAGGTTTCACAAGTAATGATCCTACTATGCCAAATAATTTTACGTATCCAATCGGAGTGCAAACTGTAAAAAATTATACCATATTCTTTTAATTGATCACTTTTAATTTTAAAATTCTGATTACGATTTTCGTATTTAGTACTTACGCAAAAGCATTACAACTCCGATGAACGAGACACAAGAGTATAAAAATGTCAAATAATAATTCCACAAATCTAGAAAAAATATTACAATTTATTAATCATGCTTCAGCATATTGAATGTATTGTACCAAAAAAACTTACTAAAAAAATTGTGAAGACTTGATTTCTGGTGATCAAGAACAGCTGATAAAATGTAAGTCATGCCTAAAATCATAGCTCCTAGTAAACTCAATATTGTTATTGTCTCGTATACTTTGGCCATAACACCCTGAAAATTAAATGAACATTCTTTTCATAAAGATATTTTATTCAAGATTTTATTGTTCATTTGACATATAAAAAGTACTTACTTTTTTGTTTCCAAGGAAACCTTCTGATTCTGTGAATAGATATGCAAATGGTAAAAATACAAAAAGAGAAAGATTGGACAGCAAAAATATAAAATTCCATAATCCTAGAAAATAAATATCATTATTAAGAACTTCATTCTAATTATTCTTGAAAATTAAATGTATTAGAATAGTTACCTTGAATAAGAGAGCTATTTAACCATTCTACATTGCAGCTATCTGGATACAGTAGCAAAAATTCATTGCTTGCAATTGAAACTGGTAGTAACAAAGTGGCACCTATTGATATGGCTAGTGCCGTAGCACATAGCCATAAGCTAATTCTATATACTAATGCATCATCATCATCATTTTCATAATAATCTTCACCACCTCCCGGTCTTAGCCGGTTGATGAGAATGTAGCTCAATGTATAAAGAATTAGAAAAAGTAATAAACATATCTGTTGGAATAATATTTTAATATACATTGAATTAAATGAAAGTCAAATTATTATCTTTAACAATGATTATATACTTACAGTGTATTCTCTGATTGTATTTTGAAACAATTGTTCTCTAGGATCTGTTTCACCTTCCATATTTGAATTGAATTATAACTCTATCACAATTTATGAAATGAAATTTGAATGCATAAGACATTTTCAATATTTTGCATTCACAAAATATCACGGTTGCGAAAATATTCACACATCGATATTCCTGAAAGAAATGTGAAATGATGAGTTTATTTTTGAACAACTGTGACATTAATTAAATAAAAAATAATAAAAAAAGTTATTCAGTTAAACAAATTTCTACCCTGAACTAAACTACTTCTGAACAGGAAAAAAGTAGTATGAATCAACAATCTCAGACCACTAACAAATCAAAAATGTTTGTTTGCCTCAAAGCGAAACCCTTGACAAATGTACTAATCAATACAGATAAAATCAAAGACCCTTATGTAACTTAATCCCTTAAAACGTCAAAACATATCCAAATGATCTTGTCAACATTTAAACTCTTTTAGTGATAACAAGATTATTGTAATACCTAACTAAATTATGTAAACAATGTGACTGATGCAAGGAAACTTGACTATTTATTTTTACATGTCACTTTACTTGAAAAAATGAAATAAAACATAATCACAGACGAAAAGTATAATCAAGAATTTTTATACAATTTAATGAGGTGAAAATAAAAAATTGCTACGTCAATCGAAAACGACATTTAAAAAATCGCAACTGAACATTTTCCCAACGCGATAATTATTTTACTCTTATCTTTTCACTGAACAAACATTTTTTCACGATTTTCGGGTTCAGGTTAAAAATTTTTATATTAACACCAAAAAGTGACGAAACATTAATCTCTCTCGTCGGAATAACTCACAAAAGTTTATCTTCGCTGATAAATCTCTCGCACTCTCAAAAGCACACTAGTGTTTTCAACGCCCGAGAAGTTATATTTACGCCTCTCATCCTGGGGGTTTTTAAAGCGCACGAAACTTTCTTCTATTTGCCACCAGGCCTCAATCGAGTCGAGCACGCACGCAGAGAAAACTCGTTCCCGAGATGTGCTTTGTACAGCTCGTTTTTTTTCTCTCTTCTTTTTCCTTTTCAGCTGCTACCTAGCTCTCTTTGAGGATACTTATAAGTTTACATTTTACATTCTTTGTTTTGAAGTTTCTCATGTACGGGCAAACACACGAAACTCGACGTAGATACACGGACACGCTGCTCGGCTGTGTGTTGCTGGCCCGAGTGCAGGCTCGTTTCACACTGTGCTGGCTGCACACTGCGGCGGCCTCCGCTCCGCGAAACGACACGCGAGTTGTAATCTCGCCGTGTGTACACCGACGTACACTCTCGAGCCGATATTTAATCGGGGGTCTAATAACCTGTACACACTGGTAGTTCTCGTATGTCACTCATATGTGCGTGCGAATATATATAGATGCACAATAGCCGCATTGACACAGGTCCCACCGACCGTGCGTGAAAATACACATAAGTAGTGGTTTTTCAATAATATTTTGCTTCGTTCGGGCTGCAACGTTTTGTAATTGTAAATGTAGCTGCAGCAGACGGTCTGGGGTGTGATTTTTATCGATAGTTCGCAAGAAACAACATCTCGTTAATCGAAAAACATATAATCCACGACTACTGAATCGTGTTGTTTTTTAGTATGTCAAGTGTCAGCCACAAAATGTGTCATAGGTTTTAGATGAAAAGCTGGATTTACATTCAAAGCGGATACTTCAAGTTTTGAAAATTAATATAATTGCCTAAATACATTTGTTCAAAATGGTCTCTGTAATGCAACCCTTTATGGTAATAAATTAGTTCATTAAGTTTGATCACTTGTACTCATGAATAATTTAATTTTAGGACATTGAAAGTTCACGCAGTTACATTGACGAGCTGTATTCAGCTGATAATCAGAAATGTTTTGATGCCGTAGTGTAAGTTTGTGATTGCTATATTCTCCTTAAACCTGTTATATCTTCAATGCATAAGATCTTACTATAATGTTGACAAACTTGGAGCAAAAAAATTGCTTTCTATTGTTTTGTTTATTTTTATGCTTTAAGATGTCAAACCTGAATTTTTTTCTTATTAACCATGGTAGCCAAATAATAATTATAGTTTTACATTGAAAAAGTAGAATTTTAACATTATCTGTAAATTTCCAGCTGTCTGAAAAACTCTGTCATTGGTAGCAACAGACAAAAAGGATCTGTCATAGCCCAAGGTGTTGTACCCAGGCTACTGCAGTTATTATGCGATCCCAACAATGTGTACGATGACAAAATTCGCTTAGAATCTGCAGTAACTCTTGGCTCCTTAGCCAAAGGAACTGATCAACACATACTGGCACTCATTGATTTGGGTGTTGTAACATCGATTTTACAAGTCCTATCAACGTCGGTGATTCCTTTGGCGAATCCTGAAAATATAAAGCATCGCAACGCTTTGTACGAGGCCTGCTTGAGATGTTTGCGCACGATCTTTCAACATCATGCCGCGCCAGTTTCAGCTATTTTTATCGAGCCCAGTTTCATACCGAAATTGCTGCAATTGTCAAACATATCCATCAACAGTCAGGTGTACGTTGCGATGATACTGACGGCTGCGTGCAAAGTATGCATTTGATCAATTTTCATAAGATTTTTTGTAGTCTTAAATGTTGATGCCCAATTTTTATGCGATTCACAACAGACATGCGAAGAGCAAAACATCCTATTGGCTGGGGGCGCTATCAAAACCCTCGCCAAGCAACTGAAATGCGAATTTGCCGACGTTCAACTACCAGCCCTGGCTTGTCTCGCCAATATGTGCTATCAGAACGCCGACGTGGCCGCCTTGATCGCCTCTACCACGGTAACAGACGAGGTCGAGGAGTGCATCCCGGTGATACTTGGCCAGCTCATGGGCCGCGACAAGGGCACCCTGATACAGCTCGAGGCGGCTCGCTGCGTCGCCTACATGCACCGGGCTCACGCCCTGGACTCGAACGATCCTCGAGTCGTGTACAAGGCCCTGCCGACCCTCATAAGGCTGTGCCACAAGGAAAAACCGACGCGCGAGAGAATCGCCGCTGCTGAAACCCTGGCCTATCTGACCGAGGTCGATACGGACTTGCAGAGGCTCGCCTCGATCAGCAATCATCTCATACCGACTCTTGCGGACTTTTTGAAACCCAGCTCACAGGTCGGTATACACAATCCAAGATCAATTATCCTCACGTGGATCGTTAGTTTATTTACATTATGTTATTTTTCAGGTGCATGACGCCGCTCTAGCTCAAGACATGAGACAAGCGGCTTTTCGAGCTTTCGCCTCCTTGGGAGCCAACGACGAGGACATTCGCAAGAGAATCATCGAGACCGAGAATCTCATGGAGCAGGTCGTCAGTGGCTTGCAAGATCCAGGTGGTCCCAAGGTGCGCTTGGCCGCAGTGCGCTGTTTGCACTCGCTGTCGAGGAGCGTCCAGCAGCTCAGAACGACATTTCAGGATCACGCTGTCTGGAGACCCTTGATGCAGTTGCTGCATGGTGCTGACAAATGCTCAGAAGGTTTGAAATATAATTTTCTTCGAACGAGGAGAATTTAGGTTCAATCGATTTATTATAATTTGGGAAAATGTATTGATTTCAATTAGGAAAACCCGATGGCGAGGAAGATCTGTTGACAGTTGCTTCCGGCACGCTGTGCAATCTACTTCTGGAATTCAGCCCCAGTAAGGAACCGATTCTCGAATCCGGTGGAGTAGAGCTGCTCTGCTCCCTGACCAAGAGGTCCGATCCGTCGCTTCGACTGAACGGCATATGGGCCCTGATGAACGTAGCTTTCCAAGCCGAGCAGAGGGTCAAATCGCAGATACTTACCTGCCTCGGCACCGATCAGATATTCCGTCTCTTGGCCGATCCCGAGCTAGCCGTACTAATGAAAACTCTCGGCTTGCTGAGGAATTTACTTTCGACAAAGACGCACATCGATCGCATCATGGCCGATCACGCGGCTCACGTGATGCAGGCCGTCATTCTGGTGCTCGAGGATCCCAATCACCCGGCCGAGGTCAAAGAGCAGGCGCTCTGCATACTGGCCAACGTAGCCGACGGCGATCGCGCCCGAGATCACATAATGGCCAACGAGGACGTGCTTAAAAAATTGATGGATTACATGGTAAACATAATTAATGATTTTGCATGGCAGGAGTACGCGAGAATTACGTGTCTCACCGTGTTGATTCTTTACCTTGTCAGATGCATAGTAACGTAAAGTTGCAAGTCGCCGCGATATTTTGCGTGTGCAATCTCGTCTGGAGAGAGGAGCCCGGGGCGGCGCTGCGCCAGGCGCGCCTGAAGGAGCTCGGCCTCTACAGAATCTTACTACAACTTAGACACACCAAGGATACCCAATTGTTTGATAAGTAAGTTTCTGTGTGACTTGATTTTTTTTCGCCCAATGATAATTTATTGAAATCAATAATAGCGTATTTTATTCCAGAGTCAAGACAGCTCTAGCTCAGTTCTTCGATACCTGAGCTATAAGTACCATCGAGCAGTACATCACTAGCGTTTTCGAAGATATCGGCAAGAATATGACTGATAAGAATAATCCTTAAAAAAATTACGAAATTTTCGACGCTATTGGTAGATGTTGTATTTAAATTGAACATTTTATCTCACTTGTAATTCTAGTAATTGTAATCTGACATACAATATGTTATATGTAGACAAATCTTATTGAAAAAGGACACGACGCGACGTTATCACAATTGTATGTGTTGAATATTCTTTTTTTTGAAAAAAAAAAAATATTTATCAAACTTATTACACAGCACTGCAATAAATAATGCATCAAAATTTTACTCCACCAGAGTCTCATTAATAACCGCATACACGTCCTTCGTTACACCACATGTTGAATTTTCTATTATATATACCGCGTGTGTTTATACTCCCGTAACGAGCAATTAAGTACAACGATGACACGATAATAACACGTCCGGCAACGTTTAATTAGCCTCTCGAATTGCCGTGGGTATATTTTTTTTGTGACTGGAGGGCACATCTTTACACACTTGGTTTATACTATATCACTTCTTCGTTTTTTTTTCATTTTTTTTTTCATCAATGTTAGTAGATCAAAGGCACTGTGACGAGTGTCACGGTTAAAAGTGATATAACTAGTAATTCTTTTTTCAAAAGAATGTGACTTAATATGTTGCGCTTTTCACTTTAATAATCGTTATGTATCGCGTCTTTAATTTAAAAAAATGATTTACTTGTGTTATTATGTAAATGTGCGTTGAATATTAAAATATTCAATAATAGAAATGATAATTAAGTAGTCGACTTTTATTGGGATTTTACGATTTTGATTGATTCGAATTCAGTTGATATTATGTTTTTGTGGATTATGCTTTTTGTTCTAGAAATTGCATTATCAGGTAGGTGGTAACTTATAAATGACGTCGTAACGAAATTACATAACTTTCAATTGCTTTATTCGCGAAACTGATTCTTTTTGAAGGAATTCCAACCGTAGGAAGTATGGGACCGTTGATTTATGATTACACTCAGGCAGGTACGAATTGTAACATATTTCTTGGTATAATTTTTCTATTTCATTAGAAATTATCGTTAACTTAAAGGTCAACACCTCTGGCCTAAAGATTATCCCAATTGTGGAGGATCTTGGCAGTCTCCCGTCATCGTAGCTGCGAGTCGATCGATAGCGCTGCCACTTCCGGCCTTGGAAATGGTCGGTTATCGCAATTTTTTGCGACCTCCTGTGGTCATGAAAAATAATGGACACACAGGTGCATATCTCTTTTCAATTATACTACTATAAATATTTATTCTATTCGTTTTGTTCAGTGGTTATAAGCAGCAAAAAATCGGCAAATAAATCAAAATCCCCGTACATATTCGGAGCGATGCTGGAGGAAAAAATAGAATACGAATTCGAGAGCTTTCATTTTCATTGGGGTATAAGGAATAGTCGGGGTTCTGAACACGTTTTACACGGAACAAGGTGAAATTGTTTTTTTATTTAATTTTTCTTGATTTTCGGAAGAGTATAATTTCAGAAAATCTCTTAATTTTTTTTAGATATCCTTTGGAGATGCACTTGTTGCACCGAAACAAGAAATACGTGAATGTAGAATCGGCCCTCGATCACGAGGATGGCTTAGCGGTACTAGCGGTCTTTTTTCACGTAAGTTTTTTTTTTATTTAGAAAATTTAATGTAGATCTAGACTAATTTTTTTAACTGCACAGCTGGAGGAAGAAGATAACGAAGTACTCAAACCAATAATCGCTCATCTAGCCGAAGTCCAATGGATAAATTCTCAAACCATAATGAATTACACCTTCGCCCTGTCCTCGCTGCTACCGCGCGATTTGGACACTTTTTACACCTACAAAGGATCGCTGACCTCGCCACCCTGCAACGAGGCAGTCACGTGGATGGTCTTCGCCTCGACCGTGCCGATCTCCTTTCAACAGATGAGCAAATTCAGATTGCTCTCGAGCGGCAAGGGCATATTGGCCGACAATTACAGATACCTGCAGGACCTCGGCAGCCGAAAAGTGTACGTACGGAGGATGAAGAACGCTAACGCGAGCAAGAATCAACTGTTCGATATAGACGTGGCGACGCTGAAATGGAACTGGCAATGAGCCGAAGTATTCATAAATGTAAATAAATTTTTTTTTAAGTGACTCAAAGTATTATTGTAAAGTATGAAAATAATTATATTCTAGAAATCTTGTGATTAGTTTTCCTTTATAAAATAGTAAATTATGCTCCATTGGTTGATTTTTAAATAATCTTAGTACTTTATTAGCCCTAAGATTAGTCCTCTGTACTTTATTTTATTTTTGTTATCTTAAAACTGTAAAAATCTATCAATACTATTAACCTATGGATACTTTTAGTATTTTTTTACACATTTGCGTATCAGTGCTAATCTCTGTTTATGAGATTCTGTTACTGTTGATCGTTTGTACGGCCTGATTTCATCTGTACCAAAACCAGGTATCCACATGTTCCAGTTTTTCTCTGCAAATAAAATTTTTTTTAGTTTATCATGGCTATTTACATCTTTTTCAATAATTATGTACGTGTCACTCTCTGTACCTAAGTGCAATTGAACATCTTTGACCTCAACTGTGTTAGCATGACGATGTTTAGCTAATAAACAAGCAGCACTAATTGTTGTCTCAACAAAGTCGTCAGCCAACTGTAATAACATTTCTTCTACTTCCTCGTCCAACTGTTCGGATGGGTCTACCTCTTTGACCAAGTTTTGCAATCGTTTTTTTGTTATAAACTGAAAAAGTAAATCATTTATTAGAATGTGCTGGACAAAAATAAATTTCATTAAAAATAAATTATTATACCTGTGAATGTTCTGCAGGATCGCTTTTGGGCGTTTGAGATTTTGGCATTTGATTTGTAAATGACTGTGCAGGCACTGAATTTGTATTGTTACTATTTATTGAATTGGCTGTGGCATTGCTTTTTGGAGTGGCTGCACTTTCACTGCCGGAATCCATTGTTTTTAATAATTGTTCGACGATGCTCGAGGGACTGTTACAGTGTTTATAACCAATTTGCTAGTATACAATGCAAACGTACCACCAGTAAACTTTCACACAATGCCAATTTATTGCACGGAGTTGCTTTTATATTCAATAAAAACAACAAACAATTCACCACTTTATGCTACGACAGCGAATAACTCAAGAGCCTGTACAAACTGGGTTATAATGTTTATGTTACATACGCCCGCAAACTTCAAAGGTTATTCTACGTTCTGCTACAGGTCTCAAAATGAAGCGCTACGGTTGTGTGACACGTCAATCAATGAATGCAGTTAAGCAGATAGGCTTTCCGCTTTACCATAGCCACCTCGTGCGCTAAGCACGAAAATTCTAGCTTGTGTGTCGACAGCAATTGTAGGAAGACTCGTCATATAACTATAAGTCGCCCACATGCATGGTGTAATAAAGCCGCTGTATTGCCGAATCAGTCGAAAACAGAGTTCCGCTACCACTACACGTGACTGGTGACAATCCGTGAATGGTGTTAAAATAATCAAAACAACGAATAACATTTAAAAAGAAGCTCAAAGGTATGTTGACAATTCAGTTTTTTCACACAATTTTGTACTTTTTGATGTCAAATTTCGTTCTATACACTTTGTACATCATGAGAAAATTTAATTTAGTTACTGGATCCATGCGCAGTAACACATATCCTAAGCTAAAGGAAGTTGATGATGTACTAGAAGGATCGGCCGCTTGGGAAAACGTTGATACAACAGATAAGCGTTGTCCAAAATGTACTCATCCTAGAGCTTATTTCATGCAAATTCAAACTCGGTCTGCCGATGAGCCTATGACAACATTTTACAGATGCTGCAATCTACAGTGCTGTCATAACTGGCGAGACTCAAAATCGACTTCTGATTAATTTGTATGTTCCAGTTGTGATTGTAGCTTATATTTCTATTGAAAAATAGTTTCTGTTGTAAGATAATCATTTATGCACATGACATGTATATTTTGGGGAACTTGATAAAGTTTTTTTAATTGAATTATAGTCGTTTTTCATCATGGATCAGATTCACATGGGGCCAGTTAAATTTCACTTAAACAATGCCAAAGAAATGATTAAGCATTTACCACGCACTAAACAGTGGTTTTGTGGGGGTATCCGATCTGCGGCTATTGCAGCTGAGTTATTGAAGGCAGGAAAAATTATTGCTTTACCTACAGATACTATTTATGGTATAGCTGGTCTGGCACAAAATGAAGAATCTATATCCAAATTATATGAAATCAAACAAAGAGATCCCAACAAGCCTTTAGCTATATGGTAAGTTTCTTCATAATTCTAATTTTTTTTTCTGTGAATTTATTCCTGATTGCTTAATATGTTTGTAATAACCAATGTATATTTTAGTTTATCGGAACCAGATGATATTGTTAAGTGGGCACACACGCAAGACTTACCAGAAGGTCTAATTAATGCATTATTACCAGGACCTACTACTCTAATATTAAAAAAAAAAGACAGTTTAAATGAATATTTAAATCCTGGAATTTCTAACATTGGTGTAAGGGTTCCAAACCACAAATTTGTGACAGAAGTTGTGAAATTTTTAAGAGAGCCAATAGCTTTAACTAGTGCAAATGTTAGCAATTCTAGAAGTACGCTTCACCCTTCAGAATTTGAAGAATTATGGCCAAAGTTAGATGGTATATTTTTTGAAAAAATGGAAAATAAATCATACAGCAATTCGTGGAGGAGGGGTTCAACGATAGTAGACCTATCGATTGCAGGAGAATTTCGCATAGTCAGAAGGGGCATAAGCTGTGATAAAACAATAAGAACTTTGAAACAATTTAATTTGAATCACATAAAAAATTTAAAAAAAGAAGAACCAGAAAAAGAAGATAATGCTGAACTGAAAGAAGAAAAATCTGAATCTAATGATGAAAAAGCTGAACTGAAAGCTCAGCTATAGACAATGTTTTTATTCCATGTAAATATGTGTTTTTGTGAATAAACTTTAGAATTATGAGTTAAAGTAAAATTACTTCTGTAGATCACTTTTAAAATTACCCTTGCGCTGACATTTTTTAAGTTAAAATCTCCAATCATTTATAACAACTGCAATTTATTATTCAACCATTATTATATTACATTTAGTCAATTTTACATTGTTTGCAGGTAAATTACGTTAACAGTAAAATAGATCGAATCTCATCATGTAATAATACTATAAAAATATCTTCTTCTTTTCTTTTAACTCAAGAGTAATCTATTTTTTTCCAAGAAACGACGGCCCTTTGACTGTCCTCGGCCTCTCCAAAGGGTTTCGTGCTGTCCGGCGCAACGTATTGATTGACTTGATAGTCCGACATGACGTCGTATTTAAAAACATCCGTACCGAGTTGCTGAAATAATTCCAATTTATTTACGTAAATATCGATCGCTTCGAATCAAAACCAGAAACAACAAACCTGCTTTATTAACATAAAAAAATAACTTAATACCTGTGTCAGTGGACTCGTGTTCGTCGTTAAAATTCCAGCGAAGTTATTTTTCTTGGCCACCTCGAGGCATTTTCCCTCCATGAGTCTCATCATGATGACATTTTCCGCCGGGTTGAGATCGTTGCTCGTCGCCATCATGAACGTGTGAAAGATCTGCCCTTTGCCCTGGGGCAGTTTACCCTCGCGCACCGGCGCCTCGATCGACTCCAAAAAGTCGAAGATTATGGAGAGTTTGGAGTCGATGTGCACCTCGGGCTCGTCGCGCGCGTCGAAGTTCAGAGCCACGGATAGCATCTTGTTGTTCTTCGTCGATTTAATAATGAAGCTGAGATTTTTTTCAACTAGTGGAACCCATAATTCTTGCATCAAGACATTGTAGTCCTCGTGTTTTATGTCGGGAAGTAACCACCTCTCAAGGTCGGCCTTCGTGATGAAACTTTCGGTTATCATTCTGCGGAGACAACAAAAAAATTACACTCATTTACTCGTGTAAATTTCCAATATTAGTTAATATTTTTTTCAAAAACTCACTCGATAACTTCGTTTTTATGACTGTCGTTCAACATTTCCATCTGAAACTCCTTGCTCTTATCTGATTCTTTATTTTCCGATTCCTTATCGCTGCTTAATTTTGACAAAATTTCTCCGATCGATTTGGCGATGATAAAATCAGTAATACCGATGAAAAACCCTTTTTCTCTTAATTTCAGTACCATGTAAACCGAATTCAACGAGTTTCCACCCAATTCGTAGAAATTAGACTGCAAATTTATTTTTGCCTTGTCCTTCAAACCAACGACCGACGCCAAAATGTGATAGAGAACTTGAGCTTTTCTCAACTCTGAATTCGGCACATCGCTGAAGTCAAAATCTGTCTCTTCTACAAAATTGAAAAAAAAATCATCAATGACATTGTCAAACCCAAATAGTGCCATAAAAAGCCTTACTGCTCTCGTTCATGGATCTGTACAATCTCAACAATTGTTGCCGATCGGTCTTTCCATTCGTCAAAAGGGGAAGACTTTCGACGATAATGACTTGCGGAATCATGTACGATATCAAGGACTTCTCGAGTTTGGAATTGACGTCTTCGACGCGTACATCCGACTTGCTCGTAACAATGAAGCACAACAATACCTATAAAGATCAAACAAAAAAATTGTAGCTACGGCACGTGTAGTTTTTTTCTTATGTTAATACAATTATATAAATTTTATTGATTAAACACTATTACAATTCAGTATTACTTCGTTCGAAGAAAAAAAAAAGCAAGTATATAAACTAATTAAAAAATAAAAAAATTGATCCATTATTCATTTAATCACCGTATTATACAGTCCATATATCGATAAAATCCGCAAGAAACTGCACATTTTTGTTATTTTATTTTATTATTCTTTTAATTGAATAATGACCATGTCTGGCGTGATTTTTATCACTTTTTCAAAGTGCACCGCATACCTTTTCGGAGCTGGTCGTGTCGCAAGCCAGAACGACGGCCTCCCTGACTTCGTCCAGTTTCTGCACGACTTTTTCGATTTCCGTGATGTCGACCCTGTTGCCGCGAATTTTGATCTGAGTATCCTGTCTGCCCTCGTACAATAATTGACCCGCCTGGATTTTTGCATAATCGCCCGTTCGAAATACTTTTGAATATTCTATAAAAAAACGAGATCCAATAAATTATTATTTTTTCCTTGTTTTTTTAAAATAGCTTTCGAACAGTATAATACAAAAAAAAAAGAGTTGCTCGAGATCACTCACCGCTGCTATTCGCGTCGATCGGATTTTTGGTAAACTTGTGATGATTGGAATCGTTGAGATAACCCTCGGCCAGATTCTTGCCGGCTATCAACAGCTCGCCGATTTCTCCGCTCGGCACTAAGTTCAGCTGCTCGTCGACAATGTAAGCCATGCAATTATCCAACGGACGTCCTGTCGTAAAACAAAAAAAAAAGAAAAGAAAAATCGTGAAAATTTATTATGTAACGCTACGACGACGATAATTGCACGAATCCATACCGATCGGCACTAAATTTCGTTTCAAAAATTCGTCGCCTTTTTTGATCAGATAGAACGTGACGTCGCCCATGATTTCCGTGCTGCCGTAAAAGTTGGCGATGGTTTTGCGCCCGTCGTCGAAGTGATTGAAAAAGTCCTCGACCACGGATGGGATCAGCGTCTCGCCCGAGCAGACCCACAGATTTAGATTCTTGAGATTTTCCTTGTTTTTCTGTTCGCATATTTTCATCATTTTTTTTTTACTCACATTTTTACGAGCTTATTAATATTGATTTATTGTTTATTTTACCTGGAAGTTCAAGCAGACGAGCATAGATTTCAACAGAGACGGTACTAAAACTATTCGCCGAATCTAAACAAAAAAATTCAAACGTACATTAGATAATTGTAAAAATTTCGCCGTTCACTCAAAAATGCACCTCGTATTGATCGAGCAGTTCGATGAATTTCTCCGGATTCTTCGTCACTATCTTGGGCACCACGACCAGCGTTCGTCCCTGCAACAGAGGACTCCAGATCTCGGAAACGCTGTCGACGAATGTCAAGGCGGTCTTGCAGATGCAGCGGGTCTCGCTGGGCCCGTAAGGCAGCTGCCTCCATTGCCACTCGAGCCTATTCATGAGCGCGGAGTACGGCAGCTTGACGCCTATAAATTATCGCTTCGGTTATTATTCTAATTTATTGCGAAAAAAAAAAAAAAAATAATAAAAAATAAAATGATCGATCTGACCTTTCGGCGTACCGGTGCTGCCCGAGGTGTACAAGACAATGGCTATATTCGTGCTTTCTTCGTTCTCGACTTGGAAGTCCTTCGTCTCGTTCTCCAGCTCTATTAATAACCGCTGGACAGAAATGGTGAGCACCTCACTGCTAATTATCGGCTCAACTGAAAATGAATTCACGTATATCGGAATAATTTGAGTCGAATTGGATCGAAGAAAAAAAAAATGAATTAAAATGTCAGCGCAGCAGACGTGACAATGAAAAGTCCTTACATAAAAGAATCATAAAATGCATTATACAATGTCGATCAATTTCGCTGCTCACCTTCGTTATCGGTTATACAGAAGGCAGCCTTGGAGTCGCGCAAGATGTGCCTGATCCGATCGGCCGGGAAATCGACGTCGATCGGCAGGTAGGCGCAGCCGCTCTTCATCGCGGCCAGCAGTATCACGGGCAGCAGCTCGCTGGGCCTCAGCGACACGGCGATTATTTTATTCTTCTTCGCATCTGCCTGCTTTTTGAGGAATTTAGCGATGCGATTCGACGCGTCGTGCAGCTGCTGGTACGAGATCGTTTTGCACTTCCCAGCCACGTCTGCGTACATGTAAATAAGTTTTTTATTTTCTTGTATTCATGCGTTGACCCGCGCGGTTAATGTTTAAAACGGAAAAATTATTAATGGAAAATCACCCGAATTGTGCAGTAACCAAAAAGTGAAACTCCAATTTAACAAGTTGCCGTATACGCTATATCCCTAAATGTTTAAGCGCGAGGAACTCGGGTTAATTACAAGTGAAAGTGCAGTGCGATTTCGCATTACGGGCGGTATATACGCGCACTCGCGTATATACAAATATGAAAGTTCATATCCTCGACTCCCGATCATCATAATACGTTAGGAGCAACAAAAAAAAAAAAATTACAATTTGTATTTGACGAACCTCGTCGGGGAATTACCTGTGTAAATGATGGCCTTGTTGTTCGGTGCTCGCTGCACGGTTTTCGCCAGGACCGAGAAAAACGAGTCGCCAGGACGATCGACCCTCTCGCCCTCCAAAATTGACTTTTTACTATCCATCTTCTGAAAAAACAACAACCAAAAACACGAAAAAAAAAAATTAAAATACTATTCGACTTAGGAGATTCTCTCGTTCCTCAGCCGCACGAAGTGCTCCAAGTACCTCGCACCACGAGCGACTACCTATTCGTCGAACCCAACGCGCGCGAGGCTGCTGCTGCAGCAGCTAATTATCTCCAAGCCCCCCTGTGGGTCTACCGGATTTGACGCGGGGCTGCTGCGGCGAACAATGGTGAACGCGATGACGAAAAAAATCAACGAAAGAAAAGGAAGAGAGAGAATATGAACAAAAAAAAAAAAAAAAGATCGAGGGAACGAAACTTTAGATGTTCAATCAAAATGTCTTTCGTAACAATCTCTTCCGTGCTATTATCTACGCATTAGTGCGACGACGCGCTGCGCCGCTATGCATACAATATAGCAGAGATGTGTTATACGCTACATGAACGAACGTCTAGTCGGGCTGTTACTCTACTCGACGACGTGTGCGCGGCGCGATTATATGTCAACCGATTTATACGAACGTTATGATCGTCATCGTGTCATCCTCGTTTAAGAACACTTTTCTGCCGCTGTATATTTTGGAGTTTTCCGCCACACTGACTCGATAGAAAAATCAAAGAATCGACGCAGGATTGAAAAAGAAAAAAAAAAATCAAGTAATCGACAGACGAAGCACTTCACAAGTATTTAAGACTCATAACAGAGAAGATGAGATCGATCGAGAATAAGAGAAAATATAACGCTGCACCGAAGCGGCGCGAAACGTAATCGAATATACAATAATTTTCATTTGAAAGCCTCGCGTCAAAGAGATCGCGTATCGATTACTATTCGCGACGCGTCGCGTTATTTGCCCATGGACGATGCACTTGAAATGAATCCGCCCGACTTGGACAACTAATATATGAATTAACGAGCGATGCAATGAATTATGTCGCGCGACAAATACATCGCATAATTTCTACGAGCGTGTAAATCAATTCAATTTATTTATTCGTTTTTTTTTTTTTTTTTTTTTTTTCTTTTATAAACTTAGCACTTGCACACGCACCCTTATGGATTTTATCTCACAATCGATTTTCGTGTTCACTCTCACTCCCGAAAAAGCAATGAATCTTGACAACTTTTATTTTTGTTTTAATTTTGTTCGGAGATCGTGCGCGGGTCGGCGGCTCTCCTTCGCTCTCCGCTGCTATAGCTGTGTACGCGCGCGCACACGAGCTGTGCTGTCCATTCGCAGAAAACAGAACGATCCGTTTCAGTACTCGGGCGCCGAATGACTTTGGCCATTTAACGTTGTATCTCTTTAGGCCGATCGCGCGCTCCGTACTCGACTCTCGCGCGCGAGCTCTCCCTCTATTGTAGTCGGGTATACGTACGCGCTTAAAGGAGTATAGGCGACCGGGCTCGTGGAGATATACGTACGTACGTCAGTCTTGCGAGACTGGACAGTCGCAAGTTTAACGTGAGCCTCTCTCTCTATCTTAATATATGAATTAATTTTTTTTTTCCTCGTAATACGCGCGTATATAAACGTTATTTTTTTTTATTAACATAATATACATTGTACGCATACATTTAGAATCGATCGAGCCGCGCGTCCTTTATCAGATTTTTTTTTCTCGCTAGTCGCAACTTCGCCGACGAGTTTTTTTTTTTTCCCATCTTATTTATGTACGCGTGCTTTCGATTTAATTGAACACGCTCGGCAGCTGTAGTAATAGTAGTAGTAGCAGTATATAAAGCCGTAGATTGAGTTTGATTGAGGAAAAAGCTCGACGAGTGCGTAAGCGCGCGCGCCTCGTGTGTATATAATATCGACTCGGGTAGTACAACTTTTATATTTTACGCATTCGTAAGAATGAATTTTTTTTTTCCTCTCGCGGCGTTCCAGATTTCGTGTAAATTTTTTTCTTCTTATTTTTTTTTTTTTTCCTCCAATGAGAAATTATTCGAGGATATCTATCATATTATACACACCGCGCGGGTTGCATAAATTTAGCGCGCTCGCGCGCACGTTTCTTTCGTCAGCAGTTACAAAATAATTTACAACTCGGTAGTGCGCGTTACGCTTGTACTTTTTTCGTAAAAAAAAAAAATAAATAAATCAAATAAAATAAGATCCGACCAGCGTTCTGAGAAGAATAAAAAAAATATATCTCCGCGCAGAAATAGAGCGTAAAATGATATTCCATTATTATGCGATACCGTAGTATATATAGAAAACAATTATATTTCTCTTTCGCTCGATTAATCCGTGTATTATTCTCCACGCGCCGCGCCGATCGATCGACTTTTCGAGCTCTAAGCGTTGTTATGAATCTGTCGCGCTTATTAAAATCGCTCATCCGGTGTAATTTTCTTCAATTTTCATAAATTTACATCTGTCTCTCTGTTGTTCGTACTTGCATCGCTTTATCCGTGAGCTTCCTTCGCGCTCCTTGGTGCGACGATAGACTACTTGATTTTTTTCGAAATCGAGGCCGCGACGCGTTTAAAACCGAGAGAACTAGATTTTTCCAATTTATTGATTTATCATTATCATGATGATTTTTATATACTCGTTTCGCGTGCCGTGCATATAATATGTCGCGCACATATAAAAATACTCGATTCGCGCTCATATCTGCGCAAGCTGCGAAAACTACTGGAAAATCTACATGAATAAGGAATTAACGCCGATCGTTGCCTCGCGTAGCTGCTCGCGGCGACATATATATCTATGGGCGTAATACACGTGAAAAACCATGTGGTTATAGCTCGGTAGTTTGTAATAGTTCTAAACGATTTAGTTCATTGCCACTTTAGACTACCGCTATATGCTATATACATTATACAGGCTAATATAGCCAAGCCAAGCGCGCCGCCGTGTGGCATATAATAAATGTTGTAATATCACGCTCGGCTCTCTCTCTCTCTCTTGACTATACTACTGGCTTTGCAGTGCTATATAGCGGATAGATCAAGCGCGCAATGCATATAATATTAAAAATGAAGGAATGCCAGCAGATTATATTATTTTGAAAGGATCTAGTTTGCGTTGTGTATATTTATAATAAAATGGCGCCGGTCGTTGTACATATTGCAACAGGATATAACGTTAAATTATTGTATTCTTTCATAATCCCTCCCGCCGGGGGGGTCCCGAACAGATACACACAAGCGGAGATATCATAATTATTAGCTGCATCGTGTTCCCAACGAGATATTAATGTATCAGGACATTAACAATGTTTCTTTAATTTTTCTATTATATCGCAATCCTCAGCTATAGGCGCTATGTATATATACATTGTGTGCCATTGATTTTCTAACGCGGCGAGCAAAGGCGGCACATTATGCAGATCTCTCCGCAATTACAGCACGATTGAAGTTTCACCCATTAGGAAGACCATTATAAACCGAGCTTTTCTATAGTATATGTACGAAGACACGCGGAAAGGTCGGCTCTATAATGCAGCCGATCTCGCCAAATCGGTATACGAGGAGGGGGACGATTATCGTGCTACTGGACGGCGCACACTATGCTGCCGCCGGCGATCTAATAAAAGTTTACTTTGGTCCGTCACTCAAAACCCGATTAGTGCTCGAATTATGCTGTCTCGCGACCACACACGCGCCCGTACGACAATTTTCGTTACGCGCATAAAGGTACACGGCGAAAAGTCGTTTATCAAGCTGTACGGCGGATTGCGAAACGGTATTTACACTAATTGAATTGGTCGATAATTTGGTGCTCGTAAATTTTAAACTTTTTTTACTTTATACAGAAACAAGAGTACTTATGTTGATTTTCACTCCTGTTTGTCTTTTTTTTTCAATGATCGGTAAAATCAACGTGTCTAGTGTGTTTAATATGTCCCCCCCCCCCTCCCCGCCGCATTCATAGACGGGAATAGGAAAACAATGAATGGAGGGTCGAATGAAAGAAGATACACGATTTTATAGTGAGTGACTTTTAATACACATAATGCTAGATACTAATAGTTGTGCTCCCCTAGTTTACGGAAGTATCTTGTTGATTCAGACTTTGAAAGACAGACTTATTTTTATATAAAATTATATAATATAAAACAAATTTTGATCATTTTTTTTTTTTACAAAAAATAATAAATATCTAAACGTTTTTGTGCTACATAAATTTTGAACCATTGCATCTTAAAACAAGCGATAAAAATAAAAAACATAATTTGAATTTCAAGTTTCTTTTTACAAAATATTCATAATTGAAATGCTTGAGATCTATCGATTAAACGTACATACATGGAATCGCGAATAATATATTGTATAATATACAATTAAATGGCATGCTTGTGTCATGCAACGTGCAATCATAAGCATTTTACATTTTAATAAATTCTTACGACTAAGCTCACTTTTTTTCTGGACGGATCGCGTTTCGAGAAAAGTATCGATATGAAAAAAAGAAAATTTTCTTCAAATTAAGAGAAAAAAAACTCTGCTTGCTCGAATGTACATTGAAAAACATCAATTATAAAAAAGTAAGTACTTCAGTATAGCATTATAGCTCCGACCATTTTTTCTTCTAGAGGATTGAGCGTTTCTTGTCGTTTACGCCCGCCTTTAAGGGTACTCCACTTTAGTAAAAGTAGATTGATCACATGCAAAACGCCGACGACGATTATCAACCTGTAAAAAAAATATTAATCAAATTTATGACACGCCACTGGTTATGCTAATTGGCTTGATTTAGACATTAGTTCGAGTGTCGATAAAAAAACATACTAATAAAATTCTTTAGTGCTAATTTACTTACCAAAAAGAGTAACCTAGAGTCGTAGCTCCTTCACTCGTCCAAAAATTGTCCAAATCTTGTTCTGTCAAGACATTGTGATAGAGTCTTAGTTGGCATTGTGCATACCACGTTGTTGAGCAGATAATAGACAAGACAACTATAATTATAGGAAATTATTTTATTCCCTTCGAAAACATTTCGATTTCGTAAATTTTTTTAATGCAAAAACTCACTCGCTAAAATATTGGAAGTAAAAATTCCAAAAACTCCGAATAGCTTATATTGAGGAACAATCACAGTATTTATAAGAGATAAAAATGCAGATGACACCGAACATGACAGCATGAGTATGATGGAGATTAAAGTGGCACACCATAGATCCCAGGATAATATTTGCGGATGTTCATTCAATAGCTTTAAAACTGAAAATTTTTAAAATACAATTAATCACTGATAATCTGTGAAAAATAATATTATGAATATATTTCTTCAAGCTCCTAATTATTCAAATCATGTACGCAAGTACGATGCATGAAAAAAATTTGTATAAGGCATTAATTTATTTCAAGATTTCAATGGGCATTTATGTAGACTGAGTGTGCGAAAAAATGTTGTGGTGGGGGTTATATGATGTGTGTTCTTATGCACCAACTGCACTTTGAGAGTTTTGACGACAGGTGTTCGCACGACACGTAACAATAGATGCATAAAAGTAACCGACAAAATTTCTTGTAACGAGCGTGAATTTTCGACGAATATTTCCATATTATTAGCGAAGTTTTTTTTTCACACAAAATAAGCGTGAATTTACGTCGAATAAAATGTTATCATATATCTAGGATAAAAAATGAATAGTACCTTGTATTTCATGAAACCGCACCCCAACAGAAACATCTAGCTCCTTTCTCCCATGTAAAAGACCAAAATTAATATGGCCTGAACTTTCAGAAGGATTACGTTTACGAGATGGCTTGGACTCTATCCAGTGATCTGTCACTAATGATGTGCAAACTAAGCTTACACAGGCTAATGATAATAAAAAAGTAACAAGGATGGTACTTCGTAGGAATTTGTTATGCATGATGAGCTGAAAATGAAGTGTACGATGATTTTCAATAACAATTTTGTCTAGGATTCATGAATTGTTGCTATTATTTCTGCTAAGCTACATTGCAGTAACGTAAAGTGTTGAATAAGAAAATGAATTAATTCAACTCTATATTACAGCAAGCTCATTTTTATAGGTAATTCTAATATATGTAGCTGTGCAGAGAACTACTTTCTATATCAGGTTAATGTAGCTTTGAAAACAAATTATCACACACATAAATAGAACAGTCAAGCGTACTTGTAAGAAATACTCACATGAATATATTAGTAGTTTTTTCTTTCAAAATTTTAATGGAGGCGTTATCACTTTTACATAAGTTTTTGATATTGACCAATTCACTCTATGGATATCATAAAATTTATTTCTAATTGAGCAACACATTCCTGTAAAAATACATAAAATAATCATTTTATTTTACAAAGTGTTCGACTGACTTTATAAAGTTTGATTTCACAAGTATTGACTCAATTTTTATTTTGGTAAACTTGTTTGATTAGTTATTGATGATATAGAACTTTTTAAGCTTTCCAAAAATATATGAGCATTTTTAAGTAAAATTAACCTCTTGAACAATAATATTATTCTCAAAATTTACTCAAATTGTTGATGACACGAATAAACATGCACTTATTAAGGAAATAGTTTAATTTCTAATTTGATTTGACATTTTCCTTACTACAATAAAAAAGTAAGCTTGGACGTATACGGAAACCTTAACGATTTCCGAATAATAATCACTCGTCCACAACTAAATTAACCATTTTGATCCTCATAAAATGTAATAAGTAAAACGAATATTTACTTTAACGAAATTGTCAACGTTGAAGAAACATGCTACTCCTCAATAATGCTATATTTTTCGTAAAAAATAAACTTAAACTCTCTTATCACGCACAGTGGTTGCGATCATCATAATTAAGCGTCACTTGACTCGCGATACATACACAAACAATAGCATGGCGAGTCAGTCAGCGGCCGCCGAGAGCGTTACAAAATTAAGGTCTAATTTACAATGAGCCTCTCTCGGTACGCAACCGCTTTTTGGGCGATAAAATATATACAGTCTCGCGGGCGCACATACACTAGAGCCGAGCGCTTCGGAGCTCGGAGATCGTCTCGTACTCGCGCGATCACTGACAGTCGGTTTTTTTTAAACTGTCAAACGGCTACATTAACGCGGATAAATTCGTAAAGAATTTTTATACCGTCCAAATTGGAGTCGTCCGCGCAATCAAGAAGGAAAAGTTGATTCAATCAGATTTGTATTCCGTGTGAGCAATAGAAAAACTACAATTATCCGCATGTATAGGTAGATATAAATCTCGCTTCTTCGCGTTTGCCTCATCGCGGGACGCAAGCGCATCGTGGTGTGCAACAGCACATTGCTACTACGAGCACTTGATACAAACAAGATATATCTATATACAGGTATCAAAAGTATAAAAGAATTGGCCTCGTGCATTTCGGAGTTCGGGATTTGGCTCGTGGCTTCGAAACTCATAACTTCTCTTTCATTCAAGTTGTTTTTTGTATACTCAATATCGAAAATTGTCAACTCGAATTCTGCCCCATTCCGCACATGCACATACACATGCGCGTGTATACTTTACATACAACTCAAGCAGGTTCGGGCCCACTCTCTCTCTCTCTCGCTTTTACTCTGCGTTACGTGCAGACGGCCTTACTATAACATATCGTCAGTGCCTCTCACCCACAGCAGCGTTTTTTAACGCCACGGGTCGCGTGTGTACTCCCAATTAGATTATCGAGTTTACTCTCTCTCTCTCTCTCCTATATAATTTATTCGACTAATTAATGTCAAAACTCAACGACGCTTTGCCATTGATACAGTGCACTGCTCCGTATTCATAATAGGGTATCGCATAATGTAACCGACGGTCAGACATATAATCTGTTTTTCGACGCACACAGCCTTACATATAGCAGCAGCAGCAGCAGCAGCGGCGGGGCAGCATATAGTAGTACAGCACCGGTGCGTGTGCGATTCGAGGAATTTTCTCTCTCTCTCGTTCGGAGCAAGTTAAAAGACCCCGCAGTAGCAGCAGCAGCAGCCACGGGAAATATGTCAACATTCGGGGATTGATATTTAAATCGATATAAAAGAGCGTGGATCATCATCGTACCTGCCGATTGATAACAAAATCAGCAAAAATGGCCAGCGACGACGTCGGCTTTTTGTTCAAAACTATGAGTAAGCATTTTGAAGTCACTTTTTGTCGCCAAGTAGTTGGTTTCTTTTTTCTTTTGATATCCGAAATTATGTACTTGTGCACTTGATTGGTTAGATACATGTGGGGACTCATTAGACCCCCCGCTGGCGAACTTTAAATGTTGTTATCATATTGATAAAGTTCGCGAGTTTGTTTTCGAATATGTTATGAATTTGACATGAAAGAATTATTTGTTGTTGTGAAATTTAGATTTTTAAAAATAATTTAAAATTATTGAGTTTTATATACCATTACTTCATCGAATCTCCAAACACATGGTGAGGTAAGATTATGAAATGGTAAAACAACAAAGTATAACTTTGCTTTAAAAACTCAAACAATTAATTTTTTTATGTCAAAAATTTGAATTTAAATATTTTGTTGATTGAAAATTCAAATTCATTAAAAATTAAAAAAAGTCATATTCATAAAATAAAAAAAGTTTTAAAACTTTTATTAATTATTTTTTTCTATTTTTCAGTTGAGAGAGATCCTAAAAAGAGACGGGTAAAACCTATTGAATCAGCTCATGCGTCTCTACTGGATTTTGATTTGGGAGAGAGCTCAGATGACAGTGACTTTCGAATTGAAGACCATTGTGAAGAATCAGATGACTCTCTTGACTCCAATGGTTTAAGTAAAAGTATGTTCAATACTTAATTTGAATGTATTATATATTATTATTGAAAATTATTAATTGATTTCAATAAAATCTGTATTTATAGAAGATCAGGACAATGATTCTGATGATGATTCTGATGATTCAGACGATGATGATGATGACGATGATGACGAAGAAGAAGATGAAGAAGGTGAATTAAATTTTGAGAATCAACAAGTAGAAAATGGTTGCAGCAAAAGTGAAACAAACCATGTTCAAAAAGAAGATGATTCAGGAAAAGTACAAATACCTCAAAATAATTTAGTTAATAGTGGAATCACACGAGAGAAACTGTCAAAAATTCTGGTTTGTTGTGGCTGCTTGGGAGATAGAAGTGATGATATTAATGAAATTGTTGAATGTGATGGCTGTGGAGTAACTGTGCATGAGGGTAAGTTATTTAATTTCATTCTAAATATTTGCAGAGTTAAAACATTTACAAACAATACTAACAGTGTTTTAATCATTTTTTAATTGCAATTTTAGGATGCTATGGAGTTTCCGACGTCGAAAGTTTTTCCAGTACAGATTCCTCGTCGCAATCGGCCCCGTGGTTTTGCGAAGCTTGCAGCGCTGGAATAGAAGATATTTGTTGTGAACTATGTCCAAACAAAGGTGGCATATTCAAAGAAACAGATGTCGGTAAATGGGTACATCTTGTTTGTGCTCTCTATGTTCCTGGTGTAGCTTTTGGAGAAGTGGATAAACTTACTAACATTACACTTTTCGAAATGCCATATAATAAATGGGGAGCTAAGCCATGCTCTTTGTGTGAGGATACCAAGTTTGCCAGAACTGGCGTTTGTATAGAATGTGATGCTGGAATGTGTCACACATATTTTCATGTTACTTGGTAATTATTTTATATTTAATGCATCAAAGTATTTGATATTATATTTTTATTAATAATTTTGTAATATACAGCGCACAAAAAGAGGGCTTACTTTCCGAAGCACACAGTGAAGAGGTTGATCAAGCAGATCCATTTTATGCCCATTGTAAATTACATTCCGATAAAAGTCTAATAAGGAAACGCAAAAAAAATTGGATGGCTTTGCAATTACGGGAAAAAATGTACAAACAAATGATTACAAAACCAGAGCATTTGCAGTCAGAAGAATATTTAAGGATACAGCGAAAACTAAATAAGCATCGCCAAAAGTATTTGGCGCATAGAACGTTAAAACCAATGCCATGGGGTAATTTTTTAAAATAATTGTTATTTGATCAAGTAACTGTATTTAAAACTCGTAATTGTATTATAATATTATTCATAAACTTTCAGTACCTGATCAAAAGATGCCAAGAATGATGACCACCTCGGCAGCAGCTTGCAGAAATTTGGAACGCAAAGCCGAATTAATGGGCATCAATGTTCAAGTGATGGAAACTCAAGAGGAGCAGATGGCTTCTCTCGCCGATGTACATAAAAAATGGCACATACCGCCTGCATTTAACGTAGAATTTATAAGCTACTTCCTAGATAGAAATCAACGAACTTCACAAATGAATTCGCGATTCAAGAAATTAATGGAGACGAATTCGGAATTACTAAAATTGCAGCAAACTCTCGATCAAAAGTACGATGGAATATTGAAACAAAACGAGTCTCAGTTAATTTTGAACTCGAATCTCCGGAAAATGATAGATATGTACCACAAAGTGCTCGACAGAGCGAATCGTTCCATGCCCATCCCGATGATGGTTACCAAACCAAAGCCACCACAGCAGCCTGCCAGAAATCCGATAAAGATCGGAGTGCTCTCGAAGCAGCGGCAGGAGCACGTCAACAATTCGTCAATATCACTCGTTCAGAACCACTTGAGCGAATCGGACAAAGCTCAAAAAGTAATACTCCAAGTGAGACACCAGTGCGGAATTTGTCGGCGAAACACCGATCAGCATCTCTTGGCGAAGTGCGACACGTGCCACTTGCACTATCACCTCTCGTGCTTGAATCCTCCGCTGACTCGAATGCCGAAGAAGACCAAGTCCATGGGATGGCAGTGCTCGGAATGTGATAAGGAATCGTCGAGCTCCGAAGTCGAGGGTGTTGATACTACAGCGCCGCGTAGATTGAGACAGTACAGAGACGCATCTAAGTCATTTGAGGAGGTAGAGCCGGAATCGAAGGAAATGATAGTGACGAATAGCACCAATAGTATAAAAAGGACGTATTCGGAAAGTTTCAACGATTCACCTAACACTAATTGCCAGAAGATCCGAATAAAATCCATAGAAGATAAAGATGTTAAAAAAGAAATCGCCGCTTCGGAATACGATTTCTGCCCGATCAGAGATACAATGACAATAAAGAATGAACAGAATCCGGAGTATCGAATGGCTTCGTACACTGAAAACTTCCACAAATTAAATTCAAATCGTAATGGAAAGAAACGCAGGAGGTTTGTAGTTTATTTGATTTAATTTTTCGATGAACGAGTAAGCTTTTTTAAACAAAGATTAAAATTTAACTTAAACCTTTCAGAGAAAAGCACAAGAGGTACTCTCCTGATATGATATCCGGTAGCACAAAACAACGCAAACGTAAGCACAAAAGAAAAAATGCTGAAATCGAATTGGATGGTGAAGGAAAACCCCAAGAAGCACATCGGCGTATCACTATTAAGGTAAGTCCTCGAATTTTTAATAAAAAAATATTCTTGTGACATTTGAATTCAATTTAATTTCTTTTCTTTCTTCAAAAGATCAAGCCGATACCATTGCCCCAAAGCAGTATCGCGAACGACTGCACTCCGACAATGGTAATCAGCTCGTCGTCTTCCACAGTAGCGCCGAGCGTGGCTCCTACGGAGAGCTATTCCACGCCGACAGCGAATCATTTCAACCAGCACGTGTCCAAGGGCAAGGAGATGCCCGCGTCGTTGAAACTGACCCCCCAGAGCGCCGGAGGCGGACGAAAGAGCAAGGGCGAGACCGTGACTGTCACCTGCATCGTGTGCAGCGAAACGGGTACGAATCAAAATTCCGTCGAGTGCGACGAGTGTAAAAAGTCGTATCATTTCACGTGCCTCGATCCGCCGGTGAAAAAGTCGCCCAAGCGACGCGGTTACTCTTGGCACTGTGCAGACTGCGATCCAAGCGTAAGTTAATTCGTTTTAATTTACAAAAAAAAGAGAAATCTTTATTTTTTTTTTTCATTTTTCATTTGATTTCATTTAAGTTTTTCTTTTTTCTTTTACAGGCGTCCGAATTGGAGAATTGATTGTTTGAAGCGAAAAACGATTTTTAGTAAATTTTTTAGTTTACTTTTAGCGTTTCGAAAGTAACGACTAAGTCTGAAATTATTACAATTAGTTACAAAAGTTGTATTATTTTTAATATCAGTGCATAATTCCCAATTCTATCGCAGTTGATATTTATCTTTATGGATGAATATTGATTATTAATTTGAATTATTTAATTTAGTTTCAATTTTATAATATACTTTTATGAAATTCTCAGTCAGTAATCATGCAAATAGTTTCTATTTTTATTAAAAGTATGGATATTAACGCAAATATGAATCAAAGATTTGCGTTGAATTGTAAATAATATGAATGGAGAATAACTCCAGAAAATGAAATCGTCAATGGTATTGATCAATTAATTGTGTTTAGATGTTATTATTTATACATTGTACCATGCTAATCAAGATTCTTATCAATGAAATTTCATTAGTCAGTAATGCATATAGTATTATTTGCTAACTAAATGATGTATTTTTAAAATCCTATTAAATTAAGATAAAAAAAAAGTTTATTAAAAATGAAATTGTTAATGTATTTTTATTATCCCGTCCAAATTCTCATCTAAAATTACAGTTTGTGTAACAGGATAGAAAAGATTGAATATGCTCAATTTTATACAAATATTATTTTTTATTTTTTTCGCGCTTTATTTGTACAAAAAATGCACTACATTTCTTCTGTAAAATTATATACTCTCCTCGCAAATCACTTAGGAGCTGCGTTAATTGTCGAGTATCAAGTAAAAGTTTAGCAATTGAATGAACCGAAAATTCCCATAATTGGTCGAATTTTGATTTTTCAATTGCTAAATTATTTTCTAAATCTTTTTTTTCTGTAAGCAAAGTTATAACAGTTTTATAAAAATTTTCTTGCTTAGCCTCTAACAGTTTGGTATGACTAGAAAGATTCTGATTTTCACATTGCAACTGAACATTTTTATCTGTAAGTTTTTGGGTAAAATCAAGTAATTCCATCAAACGTTGTTTATAGTCTTGTTTGTCTGCTTGAAGTTCATTATTTAGTAGATTTACTTGTTGCAGCTGAACTTCATCTGCTTCAATTTTACTTTTCATTCTAACAAATAATTATTACCATTAAACAAAAATGAATATATTTTACATAAAAATGTTATTCATTAACAACTTTCTACTTACAATTCAACTTCTTTGCAAATATTTTCTTTTTCAAAAAGGGTACTTGTTAACATTTGGATTTCTTCACTTTGTTTTTCACATCTTATTTGCAGATCATTTATCTGAGCAACATAATTACCACACTGAATGTACAAATTTTCTATGGATACACTATTTTGACCAGTGGAATCATTTTCTTTCAAATCAATATTTTGCATTTCAGTTCCTTCACTTACAAGCTTAACTGGACTAGCATTTGAATTGTCTGAAAAACTTCTTATTGCATTGACGTCATTGGAAGTACTTTTTGCTAAATGTTCCAATAACAATGTTTCATATTTTGTTTTCAATTTATTGTATTCAACCTGTAAAAATTGTTTAGTAAAGTAAAAAAATATTATATTTGTTATTTAGTTTATTTAAAATTTGTATATGCTTACAATTAAATCATTTAATTTTTTGTCAGTTTCCTCTAAAGAATGTGTAAAATGCTTCAACCTGTTTTCCTTCCATTGCAACTGCAAGTCTTTTGTATTCAATTTATCTTTTTGATGCTCAATTTGATTTCTCAATGTTGTTATTTCAGAATTTTTTCCATTTATTTCCCCTGCAAGTTTAATGATGCGATCTTGCAATTGTTCATTTTTTTTACGATATGTTTCTCTTGAGCTTATATTCTCATGTAGCTTTTTTTCTAAACTCTTTATGGATCTGTAAGACCAATAAAATAATTTGTTTAACTTTTACTGATTTTATCTACACTAATTAAATTTATACTCTACCTTTGAGCATCAATGTGACTTTTTTCACTGCCAGCATATCTGACAACCATTTTGTCTCTATCTTTATGAATTTCATCATATTTTTTTTGCAAGTCCATCAATGACTTTTCCATTTGAGAACACTTTGAACATGTGGCTAAGCTCACTTTTATTTGACTAGTCGGAGAGTTATTTTGTTGTTGTTTCAACTTCTTTATTAAATCAACGTTGATCTTTTCTAGATGATCTTTTGAACTCGAAAGTAAATAATAACTTTTGTACAAATTCACAATCGTATATCTTATTTGATCAGGTACTTTGGATGCAACTTTCTTTTTATGTTTGTAATTATTGTCTATAAATGCATTATATAGACTATTTAATCTATTAAAGAGCTGGTCTTTAAAAATAATTTGCATTAAATTTCTATTGATAACATTTGTTGAAACACTTGTACAATAAGGGGTGACATGTTCAAAAGGATAGCAATCTTGAATCATGTAAGAGTCAATGATATTTTTTAAACACTCATCCAAAATAATTGTTGTTCCACAAGTAAATTTTTGTTTTTCCAGAACAAAATGACTTGCGGAATTGCTCCCCATTTTGGTTGCTCACTTTATTTAAAAAATATTTTCTCAATAATATTTGATAATTTTTTAATTAAAACTTCATACACTTATATTAAATTACAGAAGAACAACAAGAATCTATTGGAATTTTAACGTCTTAAAATTATTAATAATTTTTGTTTACTTGACTTATTTTGATAACAAATTACATTACACAAACACACACACACACAAGTTTTTCAAAAATTTCGGACTAAAAACGTTACGTTATTTGATAATCGTTTGAGCAGTGACATATGTTCCCCATAATAAATCAATCGCGTTGAAACACAAAATCAATAATCGCAGCTTTTTCGGTAAATACTACCCTCCACCGAATCTCGGGATTCATTTATGAATTAAGTTTTAAAAATATTTGATCAAACGTTTATTTCACGATTATTTTGCGACAATATTGACTAGCACCACATATAATGGGACACTTGTCCGTAGTTCTTATCACAGTGCACAGACGACAAGCAGACCTTCGAGGGCTTCGAGCCTGTGATACGTGAACATCTTCTGCAATCAACATTTTCCTAGCTCACTCGTGCAAAAATTGCAAAAGAGAAAAAGATCGATCAAGAAGTTCAACGTATTCGTCAAATCGATCGAGATCAATTTTCGCGGGTTAATCTCGATCTTTTTAAGATTTCGCAGAAAAATATCGGGATAATCGTGCTAAGCCGAGATCATCGCGCGACGACTTTTATTGCAGAACACACCTCATGTTTAATACCGGCTCGAAGTGTTATACAGGAGCTGAGCGTGTTCATTCGTTCATGTCAGTCTCGGTGCATTTTATATTATTCTTTTTTTTATTTTAAATAATATACCGTATATGAAAACGTTTCCGAGTAAATACGCGCTCCGGTAGTTTAATAGGTGATTTTTCAAATACGTTGAACTTATCTATATTACGACAATGGTGGTGTTAAATAATCTCGAAGAGATTTTGGTTAAATTAGAGGAGGAAGAATTGGACGTGAGTATTGTTATTGTAAACAAAATTACTAAAGTTAGAATCTATGAAAATACACTGATTAAGGTTATAATGATTTTCGTGTGAAATTCTGCAGAAATATATTTATTGAATATTTGATGACTATTTTCATATTTATTTGTACTTATTAGTTAGAGCTTTTGTTGCATTAAAAAGGCTTGTGCAAAAAATTAATAAAAGTGTTGTCTTCCAGAGCGATGATGGATCAGTCAATCCTGAGACGTACTGCCAGATGTTGGCTATTTATTTATATCAAAATGAACTGTATGTACTAATTAATTAAAAATTCAGTACTTCTTTTTTTTATCTACAAATGGTATATTTTTGTTACTTTAATAACATTTATATTTATTGTATTATAGATGTCTAGCAAAATTTTTATGGCAGAGGATACCTGCAAATGTGAAAATGGCATGTTCAGATTTGAAAAAGATCTGGGCTGTTGGTAAAAAAATGTGGACGCGTGATTGGGAAGAAGTTCATATTGCTTTGAATGTTGAATGGAATGCTAATGTTCATGAAATAATGCAAGCACTGAAAGGTACAGTTACTTTTTAATAATGAAATTTTAAAGGATGCAGATAATTTATATCTAATTTTTATTCATGATTGTAGGAGAAGTACAAGAAAGAGTGCTGAAACTTGTTGGCGATGCTTATGCATCTTTAGACCTAGTGACACTATCAAAAATGATTGGTATGTCACTTGATAAAACTAAAGAAGTAGCAGAACTAAGAGGATGGAATCTTGTAGGAAACACAGTGAAACCCACTAAAGCAGTCCCAAAGAGCAATGCCAGTACAACAGAAACTATTGCAGAAGAGCAGTTGCATAAGTTAACACAATTTGTATCATTTTTAGAAAATTAAAATCATATTATTATGTTGATATGATAAATATTCAATGATACTTTAAATTGTTTCTGTCAATTGAAAAGTTCTTTGAATTATCATTATTTTTATCTTTTTAACTATTATTCAATCACTATTCTGTTTTTGATTTGATCATCATTGAGTCTGTTTCAAATTGATAATTTTTTATGTATTGTGTATAGAGAAATTCCTTAACTTCTGATTATCAGAAAAACATAAGTAGTGATTAATTCATTCAGAGTAAAAGAATTACACACATCTTTTTATCTTATGATATCAATTGTTATAAGGAAGTACAATAATAAGTTAACAATAGAAACAATTTTTCTTAAAGAATCTGTTCAATAATTATTATATTTACAAGTTACTATAAATATGTACAAATGATTCATTGTATGAATATACTGTAATTAAGTATTAAATACTTTTTCAACCAAACAAGCAATATTTCTCTCTTGTATTCATTATATATCCTGAACCAAAAGCTTGAGAATTCAATGGTCGATGATCAGGAATAACAATTTTTTCTACAGACACCCAAGTATCATCTTTACAGCAAATATAAAGTTTCTTTGTACTTTTATCATAAACTGTTAAACCAGGAGTTTTTTTATGTACATGAGGTATATTGCTAGTGTCTGTGACCAATTTCACATTCAAAATTTTTACTGGCACATTATTGAAATAAGTTCTCAAGGGATAAATACCATTTAAACCCCTTTGTAAATCACAGACATTTTTAGCTGTCATAATTGCCCAGTTAACAAAAGAAGTATCTTTGGTAATTTTAGGAGCTAAAACCAAATGAATATGTTAAGAAGATGATTGAAAAATAAATTACATAGTAGTTTATGTTTAGTAATTACTATACCATAGCTGACTTCTTTTTCATCTTGTGATTGTGCTGAATTTAAAATATTTGGGAGTTTATCAACTGTTCTTAATAGTACTTCAGCACCTAATTTTGATAGTTTGTCATATAATTCAATTTGTGTGTCATCAGGATGTATTTCAATTCTTTGTTGCAATATAACAGAACCGATATCAAACCTAAAAAAATTGTAACATTATAAAATATGAAACAAATTCTTATCAAACTTTTTAATACTTTTTTGGAGCAATATTCATAATTGATATTCCAGTGTATGTGTCACCATTGATCAGAGCATGACAAATTGGTGCAGCTCCTCTCCACCTTGGTAAAAGACTAGCATGGACATTTATCATTCCTCTGAAAAATATATGTCATAAAATAAATTGAGATTTGATATAGAATGTCAAGTAGTAAAAATTATTACAGTGGAAATTTATTTATAATTTTTTCTGGTATCAAGTGGCCAAATGACACTACTATACCAATATCAAATTTTCCTTCGCTGATCTCTGGTGGCCATACGTGGAGGGAAATTTTATTTTTTCTTGCGTATTTGGTGAGGCAATTTTCCTGACCTTGGTAAGCAGTGACGATTTCCAAGTGTCGAACTAATTTTTTATCTTTGCTAAAAGTAAATGCTACGAAAATATAATTTCATGTTTTGAATGACAAAGTTAAAATAGACACTTACCATTGAGAATGCAAGGCCTTTAAGCTTTCGGCGGCAAATTTATCAGATCCAAAAAATAAAATTCTCCAGGACTCGTCACTCGGTGCATTTGATTCCTCATTTTTTGCGTAATCGCCGAATTTATTTTCACAAGTCACACTGTAAGATTTTATTCTTTTTATTGCACTCACGAATTTACGGTTTAAAATCCTTCGCAGCATTTTCTTATCCTTACGAATGTCGATAGTTAAACATCGACGAGTTTCGACAAAAATTAATTACGTTAGATTTACAAAAAAAATGTGCGGTTTGTTATAAAAACATTGCGGCTGCTTACACGAGGTTATATCATTTCAAAACATGCAGACGCCTTTAGCAAGAGCGAAAAAGCGGCACAGTGTGGTAACAAGATAACTTACTTTGTAATTCACCGGTACTTACCTTGCAGCGAGTCTGAAAGCTCAAAATTGCGTCTCTACAAATAGTCATTCCTGAAAAATTTAAATATGTGTTTATGCAAAAATCCATTATTAAATTTCGTGAAGACTTGATTTTTATTTATTTACTTATAAAGAGTTATAAAAAAAACTATTTATAGAACTGAAAGGACATTTCGAAAATTATAAATTTTTGAAAAAAGTTGTTGAAGCGATTTGGAGTTTTCGGTCAGGAAGGGTGGCGGTGGCTAATTCTATTGAATATGATTTTTAATGATTTGATTCGATAAACGGTAATCTACTTTTAAGCATAGTTTTCAAAAGAGAATAAGGAATAACGAGTTTATTCCCCTACGGAAATTCATCGACACTATAATTCTTAAAAACTCTATTAAATTCTGAATAAGTCTTAAAAATTCTTATAAATTTTCGGATTTCGTACCATGATTTTTAAGAGTTTATAAAACTTTATAAGAGTTTTGAATGATATAAATAAATTTTAAAAATTTACGTGAAACCTGATATTTGGTTTCCGAAATGTACACCCGCCGGGTTAGATACGCGGACCAAAAATTTAAGATCGATTAGTCGCTTCCTTCACTGTTTATAAACAACATCGCGTGACTACATTTTAAAATTTCACGACGTACGCTGCGCAGTGAAGGAAGCGACTAATCGATCTCAAATTTTCGAGGTCCGCGTATCTAACCCGGCGGGTGTACAGACGGCTAAGGCAATCGCTTATTTAATTTAAAAAAAATGCTTACAATTGACAATAATTTTTATAAAGAGTTATTAAAAGTTATTAAGAGTTATTAACAGAACTATAAAAAAACTTAGAGATTTCTATAATTTTGTAAAAGATCCCCTTGTAAAAGTTTCCCTTGCTCAATTTCACGCTACGTGTCTCCGTTCAAAGGTACACTGGATCCAGACGTCCGCTTTTGCTCTATAAAGAAGCAAAAATACAACTTTTCATTTTGAGTTCTAACTTTTTTTATATTCCGTGAATCTCTACGATTTTTGTCTTATATTAAAAATTGGCTGCTCCGCTTGAACTATACCGATCAAAAAATAAAAATAATAATTCCTTCATTTTTACATGAAAAACCGAAAAAAAAAATTTTTTTCCAAAAAATCCAATTTACAAAACGATACAATGAAGCATAACTTATTTTAACTACTCGGTAGATCATAAAATAAGTTTTTGGGGCTTCATGCGACACACAAATCCTTCAAAACAAGCCAAACCACTTCTCGCTGCGTGTCTCCGTTCAAAAGTGACACTAATTCCAGATCGCCGCTTTTGCTCTATAACGGAGCAAAAAAAGACTTTTTGTTTTGAGTTCTAACTTTTTTTATATTCCGTGAATCTCTACGTTTTTGGTCTTAGATTAAAGATTGGCTGCTCCTCTTACATTATACCGAATAAAAAGTATACAAATTCCTTCATTTATACATAAAAAAAACCGCTGCCAATTTATTGGCAAATAGCTTCCTCATAAAAAATGATATTAATGAAGGGGTCTGATTGTTGAAAGATAAATTTGTATTTCATTTTTGTGTACAGAACTATAAAAAAACTTAGAGATCTCTATAATTTTGTAAAAGATTTCCTTGTAAAAGTTTTCCTTGCTCAATTTCACGCTACGTGTCTCCGTTCAAAGGTACACTGGATCCAGACGTCCGCTTTTGCTCTATAAAGGAGCAAAAAAAGACTTGTTGTTTTGAGTTCTAACTTTTTTTATATTCCGTGAATCTCTACGTTTTTGGTCTTAGATTAAAGATTGGCTGCTCCTCTTACATTATACCGAATAAAAAGTATACAAATTCCTTCATTTATACATAAAAAAAACCGCTGCCAATTTATTGGCAAATAGCTTCCTCAAAAATGATTAATGAAGGGGTCTGATTGTTGAAAGATAAATTTGTATTTCATTTTTGTGTACAGAACTATAAAAAAACTTAGAGATCTCTATAATTTTGTAAAAGATTTCCTTGTAAAAGTTTTCCTTGCTCAATTTCACGCTACGTGTCTCCGTTCAAAGGTACACTGGATCCAGACGTCCGCTTTTGCTCTATAAAGGAGCAAAAAAAGACTTGTTGTTTTGAGTTCTAACTTTTTTTATATTCCATGAATCTCTACGTTTTTGGTCTTAAATTAAAGATTGGCTGCTCCTCTTACATTATACCGAATAAAAAGTATACAAATTCCTTCATTTATACATAAAAAAAATTAATTTTAATTAATAAGTAGGGTTCATTTCGAGTCGTTAATTTTCATAATATTCGGTGAATCTCTATCTTTTTGATCTTGAATTTAAGCTTAGCTGCTCTGCTTTCATGACGACACAAAAAAATAGTGGAAATTCCGGCATTCATACGTGAAAAAAGGAAAAAAAATTTTTTTTTTCAAATTTACGAAAAAAAATTTCAAAAAATTTCAAAAAAAAATTTTTTTCCCGTCTATTGCCAAAAAACTTTTTCTGGCCTCATTAATACTACAAACGACAATGAATGCAATTGAAATTTGTAAAATCCACCGTAACATTTTCAAGATTTTGCCTCGGACACACGCGCACACACACACACACACACACACACACACACACACACACACACACCGTTCCGCAAGGGTCTGTCCTGGGGCCCATCCTGTGGAACGTCATGTACGACACCGTTCTGCGCCTCAACTTCAGAGGCAACGTAAGGATCGTAGGCTTCGCGGACGACATCGCCTTGGTGGCCGTAGCCAAGCACTTGTGGCAGATCGAACACGATCTGAACTCTGCCATCGCGCAGGTGCGTGGCGCGCTTCAAGATCTCAGCCTAGAAACGGCCGACCACAAGACCGAGGCCCTTCTCATCAGTAGCAGGAAGAAAATGGAGACCATCACCATCACAGTGGGCGACTGCAGCATAATGTCGTCCCCCTGCATCCGCTACCTGGGCCTACACATCGACTCCAGGCTGAGGTTCGACCAACATCTCCGAATCGTCAGCGAAAAGGCAGCAAGAGTGGCTGGAGCCCTCGCGAAGATCATGCCCAACATCGGTGGGCCCAGAAGTAGCCGACGCGTGCTCTATGCCCACGTCGTCGCTCGATTCTCTCCTGTATGGAGCGCCCATCTGGAGATGCGCGACGGAGACGCAGGCCTACATACGCCAGAGTCGGTACATCGACGAGCCTGCCTGCGCGTTACAGCGGCGACCACACTCTCTTACGACGCGACGTAACGTGATATCCGGCGTACCACCGCTGGCGCTACTAGCGGATGAGCGAGCGCGCATATACCAGCCGCCCCGAGGATGTCAAGGAGGAAGAAGAAGAGAGACGCTGTACAGGTGGCAGGACCGGTGGGACCGGGCCTCAAAGGGCCGATGGACACACCGGCTAATCCCGAACATCACGGAATGGGTCGAGAGGGGACATGGAGAAGTGGACTACCATCTCACACAACTCCTGTCCGGGCATGGCTACTTCAGAAGCCATAGCCAGCGATGACAACACCCTTAGCGCTCTCTGCCCGGCCTGCCCAGTCACAGTAGAAGACGCGGAGCATGTTCTTTCGCTGCCCGCGATTCCACGAAGAGAGGGAGAGACTCCAACAAGTCCTCCAAGAAGAAATCGAGCCTGAAAACATCGTCAGGCTCATGCTCGAAGCCGCAGGCAATTGGATGGCGGTAGCGTCTTTCGCGCAATCAGTCGTCTCTAGACTGAAGCAAGAGGCACAAGAGGCACAAGAGGCGTAAAAGCAACCCGGACGATGCTGTAGAAGAAGACGATGCTTCTGGTTCCCGAACCCCTAATCACCGTAAGGTGGACGGGGGATGTACGGAAAAGACACAGATGTAGCAGAGAAGCTCTATAGAGTCCCCACCGAAGTAATGTTTAACGACGGTTCCCGGTGGGGTACTCGTTTCGAAGGGCCACTGGCTGCAGAGTTCACTCTGCCCACGTCCAAAAAAAAAAAAAAAAAAAAAACACACACACACACACACACAACACACACACACACAACACACACACCACACACACACACACAACCACACACACACACACAACCACACACACACACACAACACACACACACACATACATACATACATACGGACATTTGTTGAGAATTCAATCAAGTTTACAAATATGTAAACCAAATTGTCCTACGAGGTCTGGTTCAAAATCTCGTTTTCGAGCCTATCACAGAGCTTCCTCTATGAGGAAGCAAAATTAAAAAAATTTTTTTCCAAAAAACCGAGTTTACAACACGATAAAAAAAATCATAACTTTTTAACTACTCGGTGGATCATAAAATAAACTACGCCGTGCCAAAAAGTGTTACTCATGCCACTAGTATCGTAAAGTACTATTAAAAAATACTGCGATTATGCTTATGCCCATCATGAGTTTTGACATGCAGATGCTAAGCAAATATTTTATAAATCTCCGTTCGTGAGCTTCTCAATAATTATTTCACAGCAAAGAATTGGCAGCTGATACCTTGTCAACTAAAACAAAAATCTAGAACCCATCGTCGGAAAATCTTCTCCATAGTTTCTCACATAGATGCTCACATAGAATCACCTCACATTCGCATTTGGGGAACTCGGGCAAATTTTTCAATTTCCAGAAACAGTTCAAATATGTGAGCTGGACGCTGGACAAATATGGAGCGTACTGGACGAGGAACAAGAGCGAAGTTCCCAATTTTAAAAAATAGTAATAAACTCGATATACTAAGAAACTCTAATTACGCTATTTATTGAATAATAATTGCACAAAAATTCATAATGTTCAGTGTTAAGAATATCTATCTCTAAAATTAGACTGAAACATTAAAAAATAGTTACATTACAACATTAAAAAATAGTTCAAAGCAGTATGAAAACAATGTATGAATATATATGATTTAAAATTATTGTGTAATTTACATTGTTACATATATTGAAGCAGTTAACATTCGTTTAAACTTTTTCTAGATATGAAATAATTAAGATCCAAGAAAATTAATGAATTCAATTTTTTTAAGTTTATTTATTTAAATAATATAAAAAATCTTTAACAACAGACGTTGAAAAAATGCGATTATGCTTATGCTCATCAAGAACTTTTACATGAAATAGCCAAGCAGATATTTAATAAATCTTTGTTCGTGAGCTTCTCAATAATTATTTCACAGCAAAGAATTGGCAGCTAAAACTTTGTCAGTTCCAAAAAAAAATCTAGTACCCATCATCGGAAAAATCCTCTCTATAGTTTTTCGTATCGATGCTCAGTCATACGAGGTCCAGGATACCGAGTGGGAAGCTCGGGCAATTTATCTAATTTCGAGAAACAATCCAAATGTGTGAGCTGTTTCGCCGCCTTTTCGGGTCGTAAGTGAGAAGTCACGACAGTAAGATCCATCAGCTTTTCGAAATTTACAACTGTTTCGACCTGAGCTACATCAACGAGGACGGAATGTCGCATTTTCACATAAGCCTGCAAATGTGGCCCGGACGATGTCGTCATGAAATTCCTAGTGCTCGAACAGAATCCGAACGAACTCGTGGAAGAGACAGGCGACTCGCTGCTGCACTTGGCTCTGTCCAAAGGCAATCACCAGACCCAAGCGTCTGGTGCTGAAGGTCAACGTCGTGGACAAATTGGGCCGGACGCCGTTGCGATTGGCCGTGGCGAACGTCATGCCTCGCATGGTCGATCTGCTTTTGAAACACGGCGCCGATCTGTCCAATTTCATTTTTCCCACCGAGGGTCTCTTCGACGAAGGAATCAAATCGCAGTTTCACAATGAAACTTGGGCTCTTCCTAAATTGCAGATCGTAGCAGGCGCTCTGGCCTGCGTCCAACACTTAGAGAGAAGAGGATACAAGCTGCAACGAAAAGACGCTGTGACGATAGTGAAATTGTTCCTCAAGCGCGACGTGTTCGAGAAATTGGCGGATCTCGAGGAACGTTGGTACGTCGATCGAAAGTTCAGAAGCGAAAAGAATAATATAGTACTAATAAGTCTGGTTCTGTCGATCCACGATCTGATTCAGTTGGAAGAAAATGCCACGTAAGTACTCAAGGGTCGGTACTTCTTCGAGGCCTTCCGCGCAAATATATTGTACGAGCTCCCCACAGAGGATAGTAGGCCGTGCATCACGCACCTGTGCGAGAAATTCCCGAGAAGATTTTGTCGACGTTGGGCGCTGAAACCTCTTTCGAAGCTGACGCGCCAGCAGCGGCCGATTAGTTGCTGTAAAATGATCTTGGAGCAGCTGGAGAGCGAAGATTTGTGTTGTCTTTGCTTGGCGAATGAAGGCCATAACTCCAGATATTGTCCCTGTCATTAAATGAAGTAAGTAACTGCAGCCCTAAAAATCACGATGAAAATTCGAGGCCTCATACATGTGTTTATAATAAAATTGTTTGGTTGATAAAACTCGACTAGCTTTTTAACATCTCTTTTTGAAGGGAAACTTCATTAGTTTCTAACAACATGTGTACAAATAGAGGAAAAAATAAAAAAAACTTTATTTGATTAACTGCTGGGATTTTAATTTTTTTCAATTTTAAAATGAATGAATGAAAGATGAATGATTACTTAAAAATACTCTCCGGAACTTACGGTACTTGGTACTGGACGAGGAACAAGAGCGAAATGCCCAATTTTGAAAAATAGTAATAAACTCGATATACTATGAAACTCTAATAACGCTATTTATTGAATAATAATTGCACAAAAATTGATAATGTTCAGTGTTAAGTATTATGCAGTAGTTTCTAAATATTTCATTTCATTTCTTTATCCATCAAGTGCTCATAGGGTGTACATTTTCCAAACTACTACTCATAGTATTATTTCTATACAAGTTAGTGATATGGAGAAATATGCAT
The DNA here is from genome assembly GCA_034770305.1 of Trichogramma dendrolimi. Classification (NCBI taxonomy): domain Eukaryota; kingdom Metazoa; phylum Arthropoda; class Insecta; order Hymenoptera; family Trichogrammatidae; genus Trichogramma; species Trichogramma dendrolimi. Next base: position 797,312 of record JAPMIB010000016.1, on the reverse strand, counting down.
TTTTGCCAATTTACCTCACATACCAACACACCCCGTTCTCCCCTATTTCACAATTACGAAGGAATTGTTTTATTATCAAAAATATCCAGCAATACGACATCATGTGTTTTATCCATCAAGTGCTCATAGGGTATACATTTTCCAAATTTACGAATATATTGCCATTAAAGCTGATACATATGATAATGTCAATCTCATAATCTGGATCATATCATGAAATCGAGTTATTTATTATATTATTTAAAAATAAATGAGTTTATCGAGTACATAAAGAGAAATGAAAATTCAACTAACATCTCCAAATAACTTTATGTTCAAAGGTATTGATGGGCCTCCGGTTAAGCTCACAGTTTTTGATAAACTGAGAAGAAGCATTTGATAATACAATCGTGTTTTCGGTAGATATTCACACTGATTTGAATAAATACTGTTGAATTTGAAAAGTGATTAATCGAGATGTTTCAACTTCACATTTTACAAGTATTAATTTTACCATGTTAGATATGCAGATACGCTGGAATTTTCTATTAATTGACTAGGATAACAAACTAAAAATAAAATAAGCACTGAAATAATCAAAAGAATTGATATTTTAAGAGCTAGAACCATAGAATTTGATAGAATTGAAATCACAGTCTAAAAATATAAAATATGTATTTGGTTTATTGAATTATAAGATGTTATAGGAAACTTGTTAAATAATATATGTACCCAAAATGTTCCAATAATTATGCTTGTTGAATCGAATAAAATAACCCAAAAAAAGATTGATCGAGAAGCATCGTCGTACAATTTAAAAACCCTGTTAAAAACCAATATTTTATACAACTATTTTGTTTAGAAATGGACTCTATCATATTTAATTTTTAGCGTTATTTTAGCATTATTGTGATAAAAAAGAGATCAGTTATTTGGAAATAGTATATTACGTGCCTAGATAGGGAGCGGAAAACTGGAAAGCCTCAGAGCACATTTAATTATACAGCCACACAAAAAAAATGTTCGAGTCCACCGACCGGACCTAGTGGACTTTATGTTTTTAGGGTCGCTGAATCCAAATCCGGGGTCAGTTTATCAAAGTCGGCTCATTTCAGAGGTCATTTGAAGGTCAAATAAAGGGGAAGTGGTATAAAATCTGAAAAAATTCATACATGGGTTTTTGAAGATGCTGAATCCAGATCCGAGGTCAGATGACCTTCTGGAGGTCACCTTTAAAGTCATTTAAAGGTCAAACTAAGAGAATTCAACATAAATATCCGAAAAAAATTACAAACTTGTTTTAAGGGTCGCTGAATCTGAATCGAAGGTCAATTTGACTGTATCCGGCCATATAAAGGTCATTTTAAGGTCAGATCATGAAAAAAGGTTAAAAAATCAGAAAATTCTCATATACAGGTTTTCGAGGATCCTAAATTCAAATATGATGTCAGATAACCCTTACGATCTTACCTTCAAGGTCATTTCAATGTTAAATTAATACAAGAAAGAAAAAAATTAAGAAAATATTTTTAATTTTGCATGCGTTTTTACTTTTTTGTTTTCGTAACGCATCTTATTTTCTTTAAACGATCGGCGTTATGATGTCGTTTGCGTTTTTGGCCTCTCTTACTTTGTCTCTCTCTCTCTCTCCCACATGGGCCTCATGTGGTTATACCTCAAGGCCCCAATAAAATTTTAAATCAATCAATCAATCTCTCTCTCATCAAAATCCAGCTGTAATGAGCCATCATCGCAAATCCAATCTACCTTGATATCACTACTGCTCCATATGTTTTATGTCTTGATGGAACCATTCTCCTTGCTCGTCGCCAAAATCTCCACAGTTTTTTGGGAATTAATATGTATAGCTATGCAGGGAATACAGTTTATAAGTCCTATTACATGACATTTCACCAAAATTTCATGATGAATGCTACAAATATTGAGAATCTATTTTTTCTCATAAATCCGATGAAACATGGTAACAAGGAATACTAGATGGACCATGGTGCATGAGTTAGCTTCAAAAATGTTCAAGGTTATCACAGAAGCGATCATAGAAAAATTTTGATATCAACGATGATAAAACATTTTGACAAAATGGATGTAATGTGTCTTATAAACTGTATTCCCTGTATAACTATACATATTAGTTCCCAAAAAACTGTGAAGATTTTGGCGACGAGCAAGGAGAATGGTTCCATCAAGACATAAAACATATGGAGCAGTGCTATCGAGGTAGATTTGATTTGCGATGATGGCTCATTACTGCTGGATGTTGAAGAGCGAGAGTCAAAATAAGAGATGCCAAAAAAAAAGAAGCGAAGCGAAGAAGTCTGAAGAAAAAAAGCTGCGTTACAAAAGAAAAAAGTGAAAAGGCATGCAAATAATCTTGATCTTGACAATAAAATATCTGAAATCCTCAGCTTCAAAAACCTATAAACAATCTTTTTCTGTTATTTTACCGCGTTCACTAGATTACCCTTGACATGACCTTTAAATGACCAGGTATGGTCAATAGGATATATGAGTGAGATGATCAGCAAGCCTCAAAATAGGAATGTGATTTTTTTCAGATTTTTATATTGAATTCTCTAAGTTTGCATTCAAATGACCTTGAAGGCAAGGTCGTAGGGGTCATCTGACTTCATATTTGAATTTAGGATCCTCGAAAACCTGTATATGAGAATTTTCTGATTTTTTAACCTTTTTTCATGATCTGACCTTAAAATGACCTTAAAATGGCCTCTATATGGCCAGATACAGTCAAAATGACCTTTGATTCAGATTCAGCGTCCCTTGAAACATATGTGTAATTTTTTTCGGATACTTATATTGATTCTCATAATTTGACCTTCAAATGACCTTGAAGGTGACCTTCTGAAGGTCATCCGACCTCGGATTTCGATTCAGCATCCTCAAAAAGCCATGTATGAATTGTTTCAGATTTTTAACCACTTTCCCTTTATTTGACCTTCAAATGACCTCTCAAATGAGCCGACCTTGATAAAATGACCCCGGATTCGGATTCAGCGACCCCAAAAACATAAAGTCCACTAGGTCCAGTCGGTGGACTCGAAAATTATTTTTCTTTGTGTGGCTGTTTTATCGTCCGAGGCGAAGTCGAGGCCGATAAACATGCGCTCAAAGGCTTTCTTTTTCGCTTCATAGGTGCATATACTATTTTTCATGAATCCTCCAGCAAAAATTAACTTTTTCGTTTTGGCCGCCGGGACGAAAAAGGTTAGTTTAGGCTGGGGTATCATGAAAATAATATAAAGTTGAATTCATAGTAGAAAAATGAAATTCAAAATGCTTAACTTTAAAAAATATTGATGATGTTGAATGATCTTGATAATTGATTCCCGAATAAATTTTATTTTATCATTTTGGGAACATGAATTTTCAATCAACAGCAATTTGATATTTAACTCATTCATGCGCATTCTGAAATGGTTGAAAAAATTTTACTAATAACTGCATTGTTTCATATCGGATGAAGTTCTGTTACTTACTCCAAACATTTCAATAAAGTTATGAAAAAACCCGTGTATTCACATTGCAGATTGCTCGATGAACTAATAATATTAGCCGCAAGTAATATTGTAAATAGTTGTACCAAAAAAATAACATAAAAATACTGATTTTCATCTACGAAAAATTCTGAATAAAATGGCAAATGATGAGTATAAGTTTCGTTTCCAGGTAGTATGCGTGTGTAAAAGTAAGGGCCAATTACAGGCGCTATGGCGTAGATGAATAATTGGTAAAATGTAATAGCTGTTGGATAAAAATTGCCCATTTATTACTTCTTATCTAATATTTCTAATTATGATTCGCTATAAATAAGTATACCTTAAATTTACGAAAAATTTACATTGATAAGTCGAAGATGACTCATACACACCTGATTTAATGCAGTTAATGATGTACACCTTTCTTGATATTTGCAACGCGAGGATTTTCTCTTCGGGTGTCATGAAATTTAGAGTTGCTTGTTTAATTAGATAAATGTTTTGTATCTAAAGTCAATAAACATATCGATGTATTCATAAATTCATGTAAGCCAAAATTCGACAAATTTTTTGTCAGGGTATTAATAATTTTCTCTCACCGGCTTTTCTATCATTGCAACAAGAACGTAATTGACAAATATCGAGAACAGCGATAAATTTTGGTAAAAAATTTCTGCTAAAAGATCAAATTCACCAGTAATATCATCAATCATCGATAAGGCTTTCAGAATCTAAATTGAAAGTAAAATATTAATTGATATGATATTGTGTTTCTCAATTATTTGATGATTTTTTAAAAATAAAGTGTTGAATTCGTTGTAAACGTTTAGTATTAAATTTAACGAAAAATTTTCATCAGAAAAACACAAAATTGTTGAACAAAATTATTTGTGACCTTAATTCAAGTACGAAAAAATTGTTCAACTAGAAGTCTCACACTTTTTATTGGTGTTAATGACATGAATATTTTAGATGTGTATGTACCATGCTTGCAATATTGATGAAAAACGTATTTGTCATCAAAATGGTGCCTCAAAGTCAAAAACATTTTAGCTAAATTTTCAGTTTCAATAAAAAAAAACTAGCTTAATGATACAATTTCATTACTAGAAAATCCTTTTTATAGTTACTAATAAGTTTATAATTACTATTGAATGTTAATTTCTCGTCTATTTCGACACCAGATTTTATAGGAGCATTAACACACAAAACATCTATTTGTTCATTTTCAAAAACATTTTAAATTGATGATTTAGTAACGAAACATTTATAAAAATACAGAAGTTCGAATGAAAATACTACATTACCCCACTTGCTAACAAAATTGACATTGTTGTAATGGTAACGCATCTTCCAATAAATTTCGTCCTTTTATTCATAAATGGCCACGTAAAGGCTAAATACATTATTTTTTTGTCCAATATAAATGATGATCGTAAAATTCGTTAACCATTTTTTCTGTAACTTTTGAAGGGGCACAATCGAAATGAAGATTTTCCCACATATTTATAACCCAACAATAGTTCTTTAACTCTACGACTACTTTGAACCTCTAGTTCCCACAGCTGCCTTAAATTTTGTTATTTTTTTTGGCACTTGCTTTTAATTAAAATAAAAATAAAAGGTATTTTCATGAAGAAATTTACAAACAAAAGACTCAAGGTTGGCGTTCAAAAAAAAATTGTTCATAAGAAAATTAATTTTTTATTCATCGTCTTCATATAAGCGATCGAGACTTTTTTGTTGACAAAAAAATATTAATAACACAGGCACACAAAATAAAAAAAAAGCTCAGTAATAGAGACCAGATCCAGTTTTTCACCATCAGATCGATTTAAGGTCATTTGAAGGTCATTTAAAGGTCAAACCATGAAAAAAAGGTTTAAAAATCTGAAACTATCCTTACATAGGTTTTCAAGGATGCTGAATTCAAATCTGAAGTCAGGTGACCTCTTCGACCTTACCTCCAAAGTCATTTGAAGATCAAACATAGAGAATTCTATATAAAAATCCGAAAAATATCATATTTATGTTTTGAAGGTCGCTGAATTCGAATCGAAGGTCATTTTGACGAAATTCAGACATAGCAATCGCTTATCTGAGGGAAAATCTTTGACAAAATGAGTATTCTGTAAGCAGTTTAAACATAATTTTTCTCTCCAGCAGAGCTCATATATTTGAGGCCGAGTCCATGATAAAAACTTTCGACACTAGTACAAACTGTGTGTTCCCTGGCACACGACGCATGCGCGTGATCCCGATCCTCGAGTCGCTTGAATGGCCGTTGTGTAAACCGATGTTTGCCTTGGCTTATTTGGTGCGCTTTTCATCAGTTTGTTATTATTGTGAGCGCTTGAATGTCCCGCTGCTTCGAAGACTCGAATCGAACGCTCGAGAAAGTTGTTGAGCTCTACGAACGTTGAACTACAGAAAAATCTACAATAGTAAAAAAGTTTACGCAGGCTGAATTGAATGATTTAGTAAGGGACTTACGTTTACCTAAAGATGGAACAGAGTATTTAGCTTCCACTTTAAAATGCAGAAATATGCTGGAAAATGGTACAACTGCATCTTATTACAGAACCAGAAATTAAAGTTTTAAGAAATATTTTGAAGAAAAAAAGTTTGATGATGAGAAATTAGTTTATTGTAATAATGTAGAAGGTCTAAAGGGAGAAATTAAATATAATATTTATAAAACCGATGAATGAAGACTTTTTATAGATTCTCCGAAAAGGAGCTTGAAAGATGTATTGCTGCATATTACTAATAAGTTTGCATCAATTCCCTATTGCTCATCGTACAACCATGAAAGAAACATATGAAAGTATGAAAATACTGTTAGAGAGCGTAATCTCAAACAAAGAAAATAAATGGCTAATATGTGGGGACCCTGCTGAAAAAAATCATATGAGAAATCATGTGAGAAATCATGTGAAAAATCATATGATCAATCATATGATTTCGATGATGAGAACACGAAAAAAAAACAACTATCACAACAGGATCATTCAATTCAATTTATATTAAGTCATTTTACAGTTTTTTTAACGCCAAAAATGGATAAAAGCTCGCGAATAATAGTACACCGTGTTTTAAAAATGTTGAATTAATATTTTTTTCTAACGTTTGTCACATATTGAAAAAATGTTAAAACAATGTAATATGAAAAGTTGAAAATGTCCACCATTTAATCAAATTAACTAACTTTTTGATGTTTTTTTGACGTTATTTTTATGTTGTTTGAATGTTCTTTTCAAGTAATTTCGACGTTAAATTAATGTTTCAAAAAGTTCTGCAACAGAAATATATTCCCGCGTAAAAATGTAATTAGTTGGCAATATAAAGTTGCATTATATTGTTGTTGGAGTACGTATTTTGTTTTTATTGTTACTTTTTATCTTTTCATACACGATATAACATTACAATTAATTAATTTTACACGGTACATAAATTTTTTTCACTTTGTTTATATGAAAAAATATTTCAAAAATGCAATTATAAATTATTAAATTATAGATATTAAATTATTAAATTATAGATAATTATAGATATAATTATTAAATTATAGATAATTTTCACACCAGCACGAATCCTTTCATTCATAGTAAGCCGAAGATTCGCTTTTCATAAATCGTACATACTGAAAAATTCGATCCAAGTCCTCCTTAGCGAGCTTATGCAGCAGATTGTAGAAGCTTTCGTGCCCAAGCGAGAAAGCGGCAGCGATGACTCTAGCTTTGAATTTCACCAGCATCTGATACATGATATCCAAGATTTTTCTCTGGCCGTTGTCATCCTGGTAAAACAGGTTGAAGATCGGCCGGGCCTTCACCGTCAGCACGACAAGATAAAGCGCTAAGTTGTAGCCGAAGCTGAGCTGATGCACATCAACGGCCCCGACGATGCCGCTACAATAAGTAGTTGATGTATTCACTTCATCCTTGACACCGTCCTGAGCAGCTGGAACCACATACACATTTTTAAATTACACACGACGCACTTATGACACGATCACTAATTCATTTCACGTTAAGCTGTAGGTACGACATCGCGACTTTACTGCTGCACGTCAAAAAATCGCGGTTATGATAGTTTGTTATGATTTAAGACAAAACGTAAATGATAGAAATTCTCTAGAATCTGGACATCATAATGTTATTAACAGTCCGTTAGTAGACTCTAAAAAAGTTTTACTACCTCCTCTACATATTAAATTGGGCATTATGAAACAATTTGTAAAAGCTTTGAGTGAGAGCGATGAATGATACAAATATTAAGAATCTAAATTTTCCTATAAATCTGATGCCAAATTAAAAGAGGGAATATTCGATGGACCAGAAATAAGCTAATTGCTGAAAGATGACAATTTTCCAACTAGGATAACTGAGATTCAAAAAGCTGCATGGGTTAGCTTCAAAAATGTTGTAGAAAACTTTCTAAGTAATCACAAAAGCGATGATTACAAAATTTTAATATCAGAATTTAATATCAATGATAAAAAATTTCGGTGATATGAAGTGTAATATGTCTACAAACTGCATTTCTTGCATAACCATCCAGATAAGTTCCCAAAAAACTGTGGTGATTTTAGCGACGAGCAAGGAGAACGATTCCATCAAGACATAAAACATAGGGAGCAGCGATATCAAGGTAGATAGGATGTTGCGATGATGGCTGATTAATGCTGGATGTTGAAGAGAAAGAGCCAACATAGAGGAACTAAACGCAAATGGCAACCTTTACGCCGATTGTTTGAAGAAAAAAAGGTGCGTTACAAAAGAAAAAAGTAAAAAAGCATGCAAAATTAGCAATACTTCATCAATTTTTGCCCTCTTTTCATTAACTTGATCTTGAAATGACCTTGCAGGTGAAGTCGTAGAGGTTATCTGACTTTAGATTTGAATCCAGCATCCTTGAAAACCTATGTAAGGATAGTTTCAGATTTTTAAAAATTTATTCATGGTTTGACCTTTAAATGACCTTCAAATGACCTTAAATCGATCTGATGGTGAAAAAACTGGATCTGGTCTCTAGTTCTGAACATTTTTATTTTTTTGTGTGCCTGTGTTATTTGTCCAAGGGACGTAAATAAGTTCAGTGCTGCAGTAATATTTTTGCTGCATTTTTCTGGTGTATTTTCTATGGCCAGGTAAGCATCAAGGTATATTACGTAAGTGTAGCCCTCTGTTCTGAGTATTTTGATGGGAGTTTTCATTAACTTCGTGAATACGTATGTCGCAGAGGAGAGTCCAAATGCTAAGCAGATGAATTCATATGTCTCATATTCGAAGGTAAATCTTACGTATTTCCTACTATCTTTATGTAGTTCAATTAAGAAGTACGCATCTTTTATGTCGATTGATGCAAGATAATCGTTCTTCTTGGTTAATTGGGTGTCAGTTCTCAAGTCTAATTCCTTTATGAAGAGTCTCTTTTTGACGAATTGATTGAGCCACTTAAGATTTAGTATGAATCTGTCTGTACCATTTGGTTTCTTCCTCAAAAAATACGGAGACAAGACTTGATAATTCCTTTCAAGGCATTTTACTACGGCTCCTTTTTCTTCCAACTGACGAATGGCATTTTTTTTTCTTTTGTTCATCTCGTTGTCGACACGGTATTTTTTATTTATTTTTGACTTTTTTGGAACGACCTGATCGAACTTGATTTTACAGCCTTTTATGATGCTGAGCAAGAATTTGTCATCCGTAATTTTTTGTCATTCGCTGTAAAATTGTTGCAGTCTGCCAGCTGCATTACTTACTACTTGCGATACGGCTTTTGTGCCTGAGCGGACGAGCTCGACCGATTCTGCGATCCTTGGTTCTTGTGGTTCACGTACTGCTGCTTTCCTCTGAAGAAGAATTTTGGTCTCGCCTGTACGCTTCGCTGTGTTTAAGACCCCATATTCTGGCGAGGCTGCTCTTGTAGGGGGTCTTGTAGTTTACCGTTTTTTGTGAGCCGGCCGTGGTTGGTGGAGTCTTTTTCACCAATTCTACACTCTCTTTTGTGAACGCTTTGTTCTCCTTTATTTTGGTCGATAAGTCACTGCCATGCAAGAACTCGTCTATTTTTGTGTCCTTCAGTAGCTCCATAGTTTCTTTGCTCAGCTCAGTCTCGATAAACACTTTTCGGTTTGCGGATTGACGGTTCATTTGTATGGCAATGAGGCTGCCGACGTCCTTCAACGGTTCCAATATCTCCGTTATGCCATACCCTCGTGCCTGTTCTCATAAGTGTTAGTTAAGAGCGAGCCAGCAATGGACAAGGCCAGGCTTGATATGTCCTGTATAGGGACCATGTGTGCGTCATGTTTCTTTGCCGAGTCTTTCATTGTAGCGGCGATTTGAAGGTTGAGGATTGGAGCTTTGAACTCCAGGACACTCGCGTACTTCTCCATAGGTGCTTTCTCCTCCTCGGCCTTCATTCACTCGCGGCAGTAAAATTTCCATATTTTTGTCAATTCCGGCTTCACAACCATCTGCACTGATTTGGGGACTGTTGGATCATCTCCGATCTACACAAACAGTAAAAAGATGCGCGACTCATGAGTACGCGGTGTCACCGTTCGTTGTTCGATTGTTATTGCGCCTATCCAGAACGCTTGAGGTTATGTGCCACTCGTGCACACATCGTTTTCGATGCTTTTCTGTCACAAGTACAGACATGAGCCCGAGCACGCACCATCTTGTGCTGCATTTTTGCTGCAATCCGTTGTTTGCGCGCGAGCCCTAAACTGGACTGTAAAAATGAATACTTACAATGTTTAACCATTCTTCATCTTGCGAGATTTCCACGTCCTTATCTTTGTCGGATTCTGCGACATTGCAGTCCTCTTTCTCCGTCGGAGGCGTTGCAGTTTCTTTCTGTGTTTGGATGTTCGACGAGTCGTTTTCTTTCTCAGACTCGGTGTCCTAAGATGCACCGTCATCGGCCAACTTAACCTTGCTTTGCAAAACATCCATTTTCTCGCATATTTTTTCCATCTTCTTGCTTGCCACCTCCTTGTCTCTTCTTTCTCTCTTCTCCTTTTTAGCCTTACCTATTTTCACTTTGGTTGAAAAACTTTTTTCCGGGACCTCTATAACAAACTGCGTGCGTCTCTTGTGTGCACGAGAAAAAACTGAGGCAGACGCGAGCTAGGAGAGCGAGTGGAACAACACATAGCTCCCCCTTCCGCTCGTTTTTGCAACACTGGGACTCTGAAACTCGTGTGAATCTAGCATGTCGAGGACATCTACACTTGCAATGTATGGAGAGCGAAGATGAAATATAATGATCTTGGAGCAGCTGGAGAGCGAAGATTTGTGTTGTCTTTACTTGGCGAATGAAGGCCATAACTCCAGATATTGTCCCTGTCATTAAATGAAGTAAGTAACTGCAGCCCCAAAAATCACGATGAAAATTCGAGAACTCATACATGTGTTTATAATAAAATTGTTTGGTTGATAAAACTCGACTAGCTTTTTAACATCTCTTTTTGAAGGGAAACTTCATTAGTTTCTAACAACATGTGTACAAATAGAGGAAAAAATAAAAAAAACTTTATTTGATTAACTTGCTGGGATTTTAATTTTTATCAATTTTAAAATGAAAGAATGAAAGATGAATGATTACTTAAAAATACTCTCCGGAACTTACGGTACTTGGTACTGGACGAGGAACAAGAGCGAAATGCCCAATTTTGAAAAATAGTCATAAACTCGATATACTATGAAACTCTAATAACGCTATTTATTGAATAATAATTGCACAAAAATTGATAATGTTCAGTGTTAAGTATATTATGCAGTAGTTTCTAAAATATTTCATTTCATTTCTTTATCCATCAAGTGCTCATAGGGTGTACATTTTCCAAACTACTACTCATAGTATTATTTCTATACAAGTTAGTGATATGGAGAAATATGCATTTTTGCCAATTTACCTCACATACCAACACACCCCGTTCTCCCCTATTTCACAATTACGAAGGAATTGTTTTATTATCAAAAATATCCAGCAATACGACATCATGTGTTTTATCCATCAAGTGCTCATAGGGTATACATTTTCCAAATTTACGAATATATTGCCATTAAAGCTGATACATATGATAATGTCAATCTCATAATCTGGATCATATCATGAAATCGAGTTATTTATTATATTATTTAAAAATAAATGAGTTTATCGAGTACATAAAGAGAAATGAAAATTCAACTAACATCTCCAAATAACTTTATGTTCAAAGGTATTGATGGGCCTCCGGTTAAGCTCACATTTTTAGATAAACTGAGAAGAAGCATTTGATAATACAATCGTGTTTTCGGTGGAAATTCACACTGATTTGAATAAATACTGTTGAATTTGAAAAGTGATTAATCGAGATGTTTCAACTTCACATTTTACAAGTATTAATTTTACCATGTAGATATGCAGATACGCTGGCATTTTCTATTAATTGACTAGGATAACAAACTAAAAATAAAAAGCACTGAAATAATCAAAAGATTGACATTTTAAGAGCTAGAACCATAGAATTTGATAGAATTGAAATCACAGTCTAAAAATATAAAATATGTATTTGGTTTATTGAATTATAAGATGTTATAGGAAACTTGTTAAATAATGTACGTACGCAAAATGTTCCAATAATTATGCCTGTTGAAACGAATAAAATAACATAAAAAAAGATTGATCTAGAAGCATCGACATAAATTTTAAAACCCTGTAAGAAAAACAATATTTTATACAAGTATTTTGTTTAGAAATGGACTCTATCATATTTAACGTTTATCGTTGTTTTTGCATTATTGCGATAAAAAGAGATCGGGTATTTGGAAAATAATATAAAGTTGAATTCATAGTAAAAATGAAATTCAGAATGCTTAACTTTAAAAAGTATTGATGATGTTGAATGATCTTGATAATTGATTCCCGAATAAATTTTATTTTATCATTTTGGGAACTTGAATTTTCAATCAACAGCAATTTGATATTTAACTCATTTATGCGCATTCTGAAATGGTTAAAAAAATTTCACTAATAACTGCATTGTTTCATATCAAATGAAATTCTGTTACTTACTCCAAACATTTCAATAAAGTTACGAAAAAACCCGTGTATTCACATTGCAAATTGCTCGATGAATTAACAACATTACCCGCAAGTAATATTGTAAGTAGTTGTACCAAAAAAATAACATAAAAATACTGATATTCATCTATGAAAAATTCTGAATAAAATGGCAAATGATGAGTATAAGTTTCGTTTCCAGGTAGTATGCGCGTGGAAAGGTAAGGGCCAATTACTGGCGCTATGGCGTAGATGAATAATTGGTAAATAGTAATAGCTGTTGGATAAAAATTGCCCATTTATTACTTCTTATCTAATATTTCTAATTATGATTCGCTATAAATAAGTTTATCTTAAATTTACGAAAAATGTACATTGATAAGTCCAAGATGACTCCTACACACCTGATTTAATGCAGTTAATGATGTACACCTTTCTTGATATTTGCAACGAGAGGGTTTTCTCTTCGGCTGTCATGAAATTTAGTGTTGCTTGTTTAATTAAAAAAAGGTTTTGTATCTAAAGTCATTAAAGTTTCAATGTATTCATAAATTCATGTGAGCCAAAATTCGACAAATTTTTTGTCAGGGTATTAATAATTTTCTCTCACCGGCTTTTCTATCCTTACAAAAAGAACATAATTGACCAATATTGCGAACAGCGATAAATTTTGGAAAAAAATTTCTGTCAAAAGACCAAATTCACAAGTAATATCATCAATCATTGATAAGGCTTTCAGAATCTAAATTAAGAGTAAAATATGAATTTTTGATATTGTGTTTCTTATATATTATTAAATGATTTTTTTTAATGAAAAGTTAAATTCGTTGTAAAAGTTTAGTATTAAATTTAACGAAAAATTTTTATCAGAAAAACACAAAATTGTTGAACCAAATATTTGTGATCTTAATTCAAGTCAGAAAAAATAGTTCAACTTGAAGTCTCGCGCTTTTTATTGATGTTAATGACATAAATACTTTAGATGTGTATGTACAATGCTTGCAATATTGATGAAAAACGTATGGGTCATCAAAATGGTGCCTCAGAGTCAATAAAAAAAACTAGCGTTTTACTGAAATATATGTATGAAAGAGTGTGTATAATTGCCGAAAAAAATTTTTGTGAAATTTTTTATTTTTTGTGTTTAGCCATTTGTCAGCGATTTAATTTACTGGTGAAATTTTGCTTCCTCATAGAGGAAGCTTTGTGACGGACCGATTTTCGACTTTCATAACTAATAATCGTAGAGTACTTTTACATATATATTCTGAAACTAGATCGAATTGCTGACACATGTCTGTATGTGTGTGTGTGTGTGTGTGTGTTGTGTGTGTGTGTGTGTGCGTGTGTTGGGATGTGCGCAGTGATATCTCGATGGCGGTAGTTCGTATCGTATTGTAGATGTCTCTTTTATTCGTTTTGATGTAAGGAAGAAGCCAAAACATCATTTTTAGTTCTGCGTTAAGTATTTAAAAAGTTATGAGGGATTTTCGAGAAAAAAAATTTTTTTTTATAAGTTTTTTTTTTAGTTTTGTCATATTTGTTCTAAAACAAACTGGTTTTTTCTAATAAAAGTAATACTTTTTTTAAGAAAGAGCTTTAACCTTTGATTTAAGATAAAAAGTTCAAAGATTCACCGTAAATTTGAAAAGTTACGTTTTGAAAATGAAATTTGGTTTTTATGATTTTTCTTTTTTCTTAGTTTTGTGTTGTTTCGTGTTCAAAATGTATGATGTGTCAAAACATTGTTTATGGATGGAGTAAGGATGAAGCCAGACAATTTGATTTAGCGATAAACGAACAAAAAAAATTTTTTTTTTTCGATTTTAAAAAAATTTTTTTTTTTCTTTTGTATCGTTTGGTTGAGAAATAATTTATGATTGAAACTGTTTTGTGATTAAATTAGAAAAGATGATATTAATATTTCCAATAGTATATTACTGCCCTAGGCCGCGAAAAACAGAAATGTCTCAGAGTACGTGTAATTAGTGTCCGAGGCGAAGCTGAGGCCGATAAAGACGTGCTCTGGGGCTTTCTTTTTTTGCGGCATAGGCCTGTATACTATTTTTCATACACAGTGGCCCGAAAATCGCTCTTCCCGCTTTGCGCAGTGGCAGGGAAGTAGTCATTTTCGGGCCGCAGGTGTGAAAATTTTTTTTTTGAGGGAACTACCTAATTGTTACGTCATCGTATAAAAATTCGATAAAAATTATATATCAAAGAATAGAAGAACGTTGGCAATTGATTAAACGAACAGAAATAATTTATGATTGAAACTGTTTTGTGAAAAAATTAGAAAAGATGATATTAATACTTCCAAATTATTTTCAAGTTAAAAAAAAAGTATGAGGAAGCTACTTGCCAATACATTGGCAGCGGTTTTTTTCAATTCATTGCTAAAAATTTATTGTTTTTAGATAAAGTACTTTCAAAGTTTATTATTACTATTGAATATTAATGTTGCGTTTATTTAGACACCAGATTTTATAGGAAAATTAACACAAAACATCTATTTGTTCATTTTTAAAAACATTTTAAATTTATGATTTAGTAACGAAACATTTATAAAAATACAGAAGTTCGAATGAAAATACTACATTTACCCCACTTGCTATCAAAATTGACATTGTTGTAATGGTAACGCATCTTCCAATAAATTTCGTCCTTTTATTCATAAATGGCCACGTAAAGGCTAAATACATTATTTTTTTTGTCCAATATAAATGATGATCGGAAAATTTGTTAACCATTTTTTCTGTAACTTTTGAAGGGGCACTATCGAAATGAAGATTTTCCCACATATTTATCACTCAACAATAGTTATTTAACTCTACGACTACTTTGAACCTCTAGTTCCCACAGCTGCCTTAAATTTTGTTATTTTTTTTGGCACTTGCTTTTAATTAAAATAAAAATAAAAGTTATTTTAATGGAGAAACTTACAAACAAAAGACTCAAGGTTTTGCGTTCAACAAAAAATTGTTCATAAGAGAATTAATATTTTGTTAATCGTTTTAATATATGCGATCAAGACTTTTTTATTGGCCAAAAAAATATTAATAATTTATCATAAAACACCAAGCCTCGTGAAAGATTGTATACTCTTTAATACAAAGAAAAAAATGGCTCCGTCTAAACTGTACACGCATGATAATTTATGCACAAACAAATTGTACATGAAAAGTATATAAATATTTGACACTGTAAAACTATACACCGCCATGTGCATTCAATGAGTAGATTTTTTTTACACAGTCAAACTCCACACGTTAATTTTACACGAGAGTATGATATCAAGAGTGAATTATTTTACAAAGATCGCGCATTCTTAAGATTATTAACAAACTTTCCACGGTTTTTAGGTGTGCGGTCAAATTCTACACGAGCTTGTTTATTTTATGGGTAAATTTTCTTACACAGATAAACTCTACACGAGCTTATAGATTTTATGGATTAATTTTCTTACACGGACAAACTGCACAAAATTATTTTATGCACAGTCAAACTCTACACAGTGTTGTTACACGAGGGCATGATTTCAACGAATAAATCATTTCACACAGTCAAACTGTACACAATTATTTTATGCACAGTCAAACTCTACACAATTTGGGTACATTTTAAACTCGAAATTTTTCCCTAGCATATTTTGTTAGAGATGTTGTGGAATCGCATAATGTGGCGCCATCTTCACCGCTTATCGCTATAAAACTGTAGACTGCTACAACTCGACAGCGTACTATTAAAACTCGATAATACAGCTTCATAATAGAAATAGCTATGAAAAGTCTCCTTGAAAAAGATTCCTTATTTTTAAAATATTTAAGACGTTCAAATTTGCATATTATTTACTGGATTTCAATCATCTTAATAATATTTGTAAATATCGGCACCAGATAAATTTCATACTTTCCTCCTTGTGAAAAAATATCACTACTAACTTTCTTAGAACTTTACTTTAAATATTGCATTTTGGCAAAGTTAATAGTCAATGGTCAAAAAATGTATGAAAAAGCTAAACGCTCACTTGCTGTGATCTTGACAAGAGAAATGGAGCATTCAACTATCCTAATTAACTTGTGTTTTATCATTTCTCGAAGGGAAAATGAAAAATTCATCTTAATACTCAAATTATTTTGAAAGTTACTTAAAATTTTCTCAAAAGAAAATCAAATTACTTGAAAAATAATTTTCTTAAAATCGTCTAATACTCAAGAATGTTGGTTCTTATAGTCATTGATATTTAAAAGTTTATACTTTGCGATTCAATAATTAAATTTGATAATTACATTCAAAGGTAGTTGAGTGTAATAATGCAATATACACTTGGCCATAAAATATATTTAATTAAATACCGTAAGTACTTGGAAATGATTTGATTTTCATACATGTACAATGTGAATATCATTTGCGATTGCAAAACTGATTTATAAATTTTTAGTTGTGTAGTATAAGCAATTGAAAATTAGAAAATATATAATTATGTAATATTTCCGATAAAATTAAAAACAGTGCGTTCAATTGTGGTCAAACCAAGGTGAAAATGTCAGGACTATATATTATATTAGAATTACAACATAAAATTACAAAAAATATTACAGGTTACTTGGAAATGTATTGATTCATTCATATCCCGCAAAGGCAAAAATTAACGCTAAAAAATATAAAATTTTAAAATCTACTTTCTACCTTCGCATAATCTAATTTTACAACAAATTAAAACCTGAAAATGAACAAGTATTATAAAACATTATCATTAAGGTGTTTAAAACATTTCAAAAATGCTAAAACTTCTTTTAAAATATCTATGTTTAAACGTTAAAAGTAATTTTTTCAAACATTTTACTATTATTCCACACAAAAAAAGTTCTGAAAGAATAAATTACAAACACTTTTCTAAGAATAAACTATCCAGAAAAATAATAATCTATTACGTGACAGATACACTTTTTACACATATAATAATCGAAATGTTAATAACAGTGATAATAGTAATTATAGTAATAACAATAATAGTAAATTAAAAATATTAATAAATATTTTCCACCCTGCCAAATGCTCTACATGCCAAACATTTAATTCTGCCTCGATTATCAAAATTTTTGCGAAATGTCCGGTATTGTTCGTAGCATGGGGTGCAAGCCTTGGCGTGACCGAAAGTCATCTAGCTTCAAAACAAATTCCACACTGGAAGAATAACTGTGCCGCCTCCAGTCGTTCCACACGCTTTGGCTTAGTTCGTCGACTTGGTTTTGCAGGACAACGTTTCTTGCCCGAAGCGCAGCCGTCTCTTCAACGAGCCTCATATTCTCAACTGCGCTGCGCTGCACTTCGACGATCATTTGCCCAATACTCTCGCGAGTTTCAGCAATGATTTTTTCTGAAAATTTAATGAGTTGCAGGTTACTAATTGAACGGTTTGACGAAATGTAGCTGATATAGCCGAAATCGTTCTCTTCGAATTTTACGAAATGTATCTAAGATTACGAAAAATGAATTTTTTTTTATACACTGTACTTTGATTTTTATTTATTTTCTGATTATTTAATTTTTCGTAATTAAAGCTACTTGTCGTAAGGTTCCACGAGAACTATTTCAGCAACATCGGCTACGTTTTGTTCACTATTGGACGATCTAAATGGTTAAGGCCAAGACTATTAAAGTTAATATAATCATGTAATTAATATGTTATATCAATAACATGAATTACATATTATAGTATAATTTTTATTTTAATGCTTTTGATGAATAAGTCGCTGATCTTTTGTCAAAGTCCCTGTCAAAAGAAAGAACATTATAGAAGGGCTTAAAAATTATAATAAATGTCAAAAATTCTACAGACAATCGGACATAATATCATCACTACGAGGTCGCTTTAAAAAACATATATTACACGGAGTTTGGTGAATCTAATGTAGCACTCTAAAAGTTCGTCATGCATGTGCAGTGCGCCTAAAACATAGTTTCTCAATACACGTAAATTACGAGCAATATAGCGACCTGTACATACAAAGGGAAACTGCATACAGCCACGTGTGTATACGAAACATTACGAAACATATTACCCTGTCATTGTGGTTTTTCCCAAAATTATAAAAAAAACGTTCGATTAAATAAACTGATAACACTCGAAAGCACATGTTATTTAAGCAACGTTGCTTGTCAGTCTAAGGGTCCACCATAAATCATTGTGAAGCAACCCAGGCTAACCCTTAAACTTGAAAGCACTATCGCCTAAATACCACTCTAAATTTGTCAAAAAAAAAAAAAACAAATATCCATATGTTTTCCTAAAAATTGTTTAAATATTTGAGCTATTGATGAAATATGTTGCTCCTCTGTCACAGGATCCACCTTCAATGTGCATCAAGCAAATTAAGGCCAAACCTTAGACTTCAAAGCACTAACGCTGAATTATCACTCTAAATCTGTAAGCAACAAAAATTAATTAAATGTTTAAGTTACATTGCTCGTCAGTCACAGGGTCCTCTGCCTCGTCCTCGTGCTCCGCCTCGCGCTCCACCACTTCGCGCTTCCCCAACGCGTCTACCTCTAGCCGCAGCAGCCCTTTGCCCTCCTCTACCTCTTCGTTGGCGAGGAAATTGCTGCATGTCGGCTATATTGTCCGTCAAATCTTCGATTCTTACTTGAAGAGGTGCCAGCCGAATCCTCTCATCGGCTGGAACGCCATTTTCAAATACGCTGCCTGTAACATAAAATGTTCTTATAAGAATAAAAATTATTTAAAATTGATTTGATAATTTACTTACCAACTTGATCTTGAGAAACAAATTCATTGATTCCAAGGGCGTGCAGCTCATCGATGACGTTGTCGTCAACATCATCGCCTTGGTTATCATTTTCGACTGTAAAATAGATAATGCTTAGTTTCCCATTTTTACTCAATTGAATTGTTATAAGAAATATTTGATTACTTTGTGGAAGATGTCTGCTGCGATGTTGACGCTGGATGACCTGCAGGTATTGACGAACATCGAGTCTAGGTAATAATCATGAAATACATTATTAAAACTAACAAAATATTTATATATTCATCATGAAATATTTATAACATGGTATACGAACTGATCGAACGTAGTTTCCAAAAGCGACAATTCTCTATTGTCACGCAACATTTCACTTGGCCAACTCCAATGCAAAATTCCTGTTCGCTCAGCTGTCTCATATCTAACAGCGAAGATTTTTGACAATTTTGCAAATCTGTCTGTGAATTTCGAGAAAAAAAATTAGATTAAATTCACCTATCCATTTATTTTCAAATATTTTATGAAAAATATTAATAAATCTTACCTAGCATGATCCACAATCCTTGCCTGACGCCGATGAAGCTTCTGACATGCAGGTGGAAGTTCTCACAAACGTTGTTAGTCTTAATATTAACGCACGCACCAAAGACACTGATTACTTCAACAAGAGGTAGCCACATTCTGGTAAAATACGCATGAACGCGCTCTGCGTGAGGACAGTTATTGGTGATCATCAGCCCGAGAACTACATTTAAGCCATCAGCTATTTTATCTGCTGGCAAAAAAGCTAATGCCATGGCATATTCTAAAATATTCTGAAATTGATCTGGTATATGCAACTTCCAATACCACTATCGCCGAATGGCCTAGAAATATAAATTAAATTTTATGTTAAAGAATGATCTTAATATCTTAGCACTAAATTTAATATTGGTATGACTCTTACTTGCATAAAGTGGAATAAACTCCACTTATATCAACATCGGGCAAAACAATTCTGACTGCCCTGATTATTTCTCTTTCGTAGTCAGTTGTAATGCTCGTTAAATTATTAGCTAATTCTGGGATTTCAGCAATCATTTTTCGTAGCATGGCTTCGTACAAGCTTGTGGTTCGTCTATTTGTGATGAAATATATAGCTGGGAAACCCTATAATAGATTTAAATTTTTCTTAATTCAAGCTCACTCTACTCATAACAAAAGTTCTTACCGACAAGTATCGCATTATGTGGAATGTATAAATTTAAGCAACGTCAGGAGGATGATAAAATAAGGTTGATGAATATCATTCAAATACTTTATTGAAATATTTTACATTGAATGTTCCGTCTCCAAATAATGCCTTACACTCTCTCAACGGTTGACGCATTGTAGGGTGAATAAACATGAGAGCTATTTCACCATCTTCACCTTCGCAATGACCAACATAAAATTCTTGAACTGCTGGGAATTCTCTGATTCTCGCAGCCAATTTGTGACAGTTGACTGCATAAGCGGTACATTTAAACATCTATAGTTGTATATAGATCCTTTTAAATCGGTTTGTCGATAAAAAACCGCAACTTCTGGGAACCTATTGTTTAAAATGTATTAGAAAATTTGATAAGTAGATTTTTCTATAATGTGATGTCGTCGAACATTCAATAAATGAATCTTTAACAAATGAAGAATTAAATCGAGCACAAATAGAAACTCACCTAAATACCATTCGAAAATTAGAATTAAAATTGAAAAATAGTAATGAATTGATAGAAAAATTAAAATTTGAAATTAAAGCCAAAGAATTTATTAAAGATTCATTTATTGGTGATAACGAAAAAACCTTTATTACACTGGCCTTCCCAACTCCGAAACATTATTTATAATTCATGACACTGTCCACTCCTACTTAGCGCACAGGAATAATTGCGCTTTGAGTACTTTCCAACAATTAGTATTAACTCTTATTAAGTTACGCTTAAACTTACCTTTAATGGATCTAGCTTACAGGTATAAGATAATATATCTATTTTAATTTATTTTAATTCATCTATTATTCTGACAATTTATTTTAGAATTAATATCTCTGAAGCAACGGCAGCAAGAATTTTTAGGAGAACTATCAAAGTATTGGCAAAATGTTTGGTCAAATTAATTGTTTGGCCAGACAGAGACGTCCTTTCAAAAACAAAACCAGCCTGTTTTAATAATTCTTTTAAATCTATCACAGTGGTTATAGATTGTTTTGAGATCTTCATTCAAGGATCTAATTCTTTGTTAGCTAATGTAGAAAGCTGGTCACAGTATAAACACCACCAGATAATAAAAGTTTTGATTGGCATCACTCCTCAAGGAAGCATCAGCTTTGTATCCAATGCTTCGGGTGGCCGTACAAGCGATAAACACATCATAGAACACTCAGGATTCCTCAATCACATCGTGCCAGGAGATGTTGTACTTGCTAACCGAGGCTTTCTTATAAATGAGTCATAAAACAACATGGGAGCATCTTTGCAGATTCCTGCTTTTACGAAAGGTACACATAACATTTCTTTTAATAATAGATCCTGAATTGTAATCAAAGTGTAAACACAGTTATTTATAATTTTAATCCTTGATTTTTTTTACTAGGTGTGAATCAACTGCAACATGTAGAAATAGAGGATACGAGAAAACTGGCGAATGTTTGAATTCACGTTGAGAGGATAATTAGCATGTTAAAACAAAAATTTCAAATATTGTTCGATACATTACCTGTAGATATGCTTTACCCTAACTCTGATGGTGAAAGTTTTATTGACGATGTAATAGTAGCTTGCAGTGCTCTTTTTAATTTATGTCCTGCTATTGTACCTCATAATTAATAATATTTTGCTTACTCATAGAGGAAGCTTTGTGATAGGCGTGAAAACCAAGTTTTGATTTAGAAGTCTTAGGACAAATTCGGTTACATATTTGGTATCTTCATTGAATTCTGAACAAATGTCTGTATGAGTGTTTTTTTTTTTTTTTTTTGGACGTGGGCAGAGTGAACTCTGCAGCCAGTGGCCCTTTGAAACGAGTACCCCACCGGGAATCGTCGTTAAACATTACTTCGGTGGGGACTCTATAGAGCTTCTCTGCTACGTCTGTGTCTTTTCCGTACATCCCCCGTCCACCTAACGGTGATTAGGGGTTCGGGAACCAGAAGCGTCATCTTCATCTTCTTACAGCATCGTCCGGATCGTTTTTACGCCTCTTGCGCCTCTTGCCTCAGTCTGGAGACGACTGATTGCGCGAAAGACGCTACCGCCATCCAATTTCCTGCGGTTTCGAGCATGAGCCTGACGATGTTTTCAGGCTCGATTTCTTCTTGGAGAACTTGTTGGAGTCTCTCCCTCTCTTTTTGGAATCGCGGGCAGCGAAAGAACACATGCTCCGCGTCTTCTACTGTGATTAGGCAGGCCGGGCAGAGTGCGCTAAGGGTGTTATCATAGCCCTGGCTATGGCTTTTAAAGTAGCCGGTCCCGCCGGTCCTGCCACCTGTTCAACGTCTCTCTTCTCTCTTCCTCCTTGACGTCCTCGGGGCGGCGCTGATATATGCGCGCTCGCTCATCCGCTAGTAGCGCCAGCAGTGGTACGCCGGCGGCTATCGCGTACGTCGCGTCGTAGGAGACGTGTGGTCGCCCGCTGATCACGCGCAGGCAGGCTGTGCATAAAATAATTGTGTACAGTTTGACTGTGTAAAATGATTTATTCGTTGAAATCATGCCCTCGTGTAACAACACTGTGTAGAGTTTGACTGTGCATAAAATAATTTTGTGCAGTTTGTCCGTGTAAGAAAATTTACCGATAAAATAAACAAGCTCGTGTAGAATTTGACCACACACCTAAAAACCGTGGAAAGTTTGTTAGTGTAAAATAATTCACTCTTGATATCGTACTCTCGTGTAAAATTAACATGTGGAGTTTGACTGTGTAAAAAAAAATCTACTCATTGAATCCACATGGCGGTGTATAGTTTTGCAGTGTCAAATATTTATATACTTTTCATGTACAATTTGTTTGTGCACAAATTATCATGCGTGTACAGTTCTGCCGTGTACAGTTTAGACGGGGCCAAAAAAAATCTATGAGCACGTTTTAAATTTATTACAATGTAACAGTTTTTAATACGCACTAGTTGAATATCTCTTTGGAATGTTTGTTTTTTGATTGTATTAAAAAATTTTTTCAAGACTTTCTTCTTTCTTTATTTTCTTTTTTTCTTCCATATTTTGATATTTCTAATTTTGATGTTTCTGATTCAAGGTCATAATTTTCGACCGAATTCGGATCGGCACCCTTTCTCAGCAGTGTTTTAATCAATCGTTCGTGGCCATAGTCTAGAGCCAAATGCAACGGCGATCGCCTGTTGTTTGTCAGAAACAATTGGGATCCTGGCCGAGCTCGAGAGATTTCTTCACGATATCGTCTAAGCCAACCATGCAAGCCGAATTCATCAGGAAAGTTGACGAATCTTCAATCTTCCAGTGGAAGGGCCCACTTCCGAAAGATCTTTGACAAGAGACAAATCCAGCTTCTTCTCTTGGATTCCATTACTCACTGTTCTGGAGAAAGATTCATCGACTTTGTGATCGAGTGCGGCTACAAGGACGAGCCCGACCTCGACGAAGCAGGCAAGCCAATTTTACTTCGCGCCACACCCATACATCGAACGTTCAAGAAAAGTCACGACAGTAAGATCCATCAGCTTTTCGAAATTTACAACTGTTTCGACCTGAGCTACATCAACGAGGACGGAATGTCGCATTAACATCTCTTTTGGAGGAAAAAATGAAAAAAATTTTATTTGATTAACTTGCTGAGATTTTAATTTTTTTCAATTTTAAAATGAATAAAGATGAATTATTACTTAAAAATACTCTTAACTTAACTTACGGTACTTGGTACTGAATGAGGAACAAGAGCGAGTTTTAAAAAATAGTAATAAAATCGATATACTAAGAAACTCTAATTACGCTATTTATTGCATAATAATTGCACAAAAATTCATAATGTTCAGTGTTAAGTATATTATGCAATAGTTTCTAAAATATTTCATAATTACGAAGAATTGTTTTATTATCCGAAATATTCAGCAATACCACATCATGTGTTTTATCCATCAAGTGCTCATAGGGTATACATTTTCCAAAGTTACGAATATATTGCCATTAAAGCTGATACATATGATAATGTCAATCTCATAATCTGGATCATATCATGAAATCGAGTTATTTATTATATATTAAAAATAAATGAGTTTATCGAGTACATGGAGAGAAATGAAAATTCAACTAACATCTCCAAATAACTTAATGTTCAAATTGATGGGCCTCCGGTTAAGCTCAAATTTTTTGATAAACTGAGAAGAAGCATTTGATAATACAATCGTGTTTTCGGTGGAAATTCACACTGATTTGAATAAATACTGTTGAATTTGAAAAGTGATTAATCGAGATGTTTCAACTTCACATTTTACAAGTATTAATTTTACCTTGTTAGATATGCAGATACGCTGGCATTTTCTATTAATTGACTAGGATAACAAACTAAAAATAAAATAAGCACTGAAATAATCAAAAGAATTGACATTTTAAGAGCTAGAACCATAGAATTTGATAGAATTGAAATCACAGTCTAAAAATATAAAATATGTATTTGGTTTATTGAATTATAAGATGTTATTGAAAACTTGTTAAATAATGTACGTACGCAAAATGTTCCAATAATTATGCCTGTTGAAACGAATAAAATAACATAAAAAAAGATTGATCTAGAAGCATCGACATAAAATTTTAAAACCCTGTAAGAAAAACAATATTTTATACAAGTATTTTGTTTAGAAATGGACTCTATCATATTTAACGTTTATCGTTGTTTTTGCATTATTGCGATAAAAAAGAGATCGGGTATTTGGAAAATAATATAAAGTTGAATTCATAGTAGAAAAATGAAATTCAGAATGCTTAACTTTAAAAAGTATTGATGATGTTGAATTATCTTGATAATTGATTCCCGAATAAATTTTATTTTATCATTTTGGGAACTTGAATTTTCAATCAACAGCAATTTGATATTTAACTCATTCATGCGCATTCTGAAATGGTTGAAAAAATTTCACTAATAACTGCATTGTTTCATATCAAATGAAATTCTGTTACTTACTCCAAACATTTCAATAAAGTTACGAAAAAACCCATGTATTCACATTGCAAATTGCTCGATGAATTAAGAACATTACCCGCAAGTAATAATTGTAAATAGTTGTACCAAAAAAATAACATAAAAATACTGATATTCATCTACGAAAAATTCTGAATAAAATGGCAAATGATGAGTATAAGTTTCGTTTCCAGGTAGTATGCGTGGAAAGGTAAGGGCCAATTACTGGCGCTATGGTGTAGATGAATAATTGGTAAATAGTAATAGCTGTTGGATAAAAATTGCCCATTTATTACTTCTTATCTAATATTTCTAATTATGATTCGCTATAAATAAGTTTATCTTAAATTTACGAAAAATGTACATTGATAAGTCCAAGATGACTCCTACACACCTGATTTAATGCAGTTAATGATGTACACCTTTCTTGATATTTGCAACGAGAGGGTTTTCTCTTCGGGTGTCATGAAATTTAATGTTGCTTGTTTAATTAGATACATTTTTTGTAGCTAAAGTCATTATACATATCGATGTATTCATAAATTCATGTAAGCCAAAATTCGACAAATTTTTTGTCAGGGTATTAATAATTTTCTCTCACCGGCTTTTCTATCCTTACAAAAAGAACATAATTGACCAATATTGCGAACAGCGATAAATTTTGGAAAAAAATTTCTGTCAAAAGACCAAATTCACAAGTAATATCATCAATCATTGATAAGGCTTTCAGAATCTAAATTAAGAGTAAAATATGAATTTTTGATATTGTGTTTCTTATATATTATTAAATGATTTTTTTTAATGAAAAGTTAAATTCGTTGTAAAAGTTTAGTATTAAATTTAACGAA
Source organism: Trichogramma dendrolimi (assembly GCA_034770305.1). Taxonomy (NCBI): domain Eukaryota; kingdom Metazoa; phylum Arthropoda; class Insecta; order Hymenoptera; family Trichogrammatidae; genus Trichogramma; species Trichogramma dendrolimi. The sequence goes on along the minus strand of JAPMIB010000016.1, from coordinate 770,978 downwards.
AAATTTTTATCAGAAAAACACAAAATTGTTGAACCAAATATTTGTGATCTTAATTCAAGTCAGAAAAAATAGTTCAACTTGAAGTCTCGCGCTTTTTATTGGTGTTAATGACATTACTTTAGATGTGTATGTACAATGCTTGCAATATTGATGAAAAACGTATGGGTCATCAAAATGGTGCCTCAGAGTCAATAAAAAACTAGCGTTTTACTGAAATATATATACGAAAGAGTGTGTATAATGCCGAAAAAAATTTTTGTGAAATTTTTTATTTTTTGTGTTTAATTTACTGGTGAAATTTTTTTTAATTCTTCAATTCAATTAATCAAGTTTTGCTTCCTCATAGAGGAAGCTTTGTGACGGACCGATTTTCGACTTTCATAACTAATAATCGTAGAGTACTTTTACATATATATTCTTAACTAGATCGAATTGCTGACACATGTCTGTTTTTTTTTTTTTTTTTTTTTTTTTTTCCTACTCCACCCCATTCGGACACTCACTGGTAACCGCCGTTAGGCATTGCTTCGGTGAGGCCGGGGTTAATTGAGCATTTCTGCTACTTCTGTGTTAGTCGTTGTTTTTCCATACATCCCCCATCCATCGCATAGTGATTTGCGACGATTAGGGGTTCAGGGACTCATCTTTTTTTGTACTTGGTGAACCTCCGATCCTGCGCGAAGCCATCTCTCGATTGTCGTATCCCCTTTTTCAGAGCCGTCTACTGCGTGGTCACACATTGCTGGCGTCTCCTCCTGAGTTGAGTATTAGAACTCGCTGTCTAGTGCCCTCTTGTGAGTGTGGTTCTCGCTTCTGCCGCCGATGGCAAGGGCCCGATTGCTCTGTCGGCTACATCTTGTGAGTGTGGTTCTCGCTTCCGGCGCTACCCTTTGAGTCTCCGTGAGTTTTTTTGATACTCCTTTTTCTGTTGTCGTCTTGTGAGTGTGGTTCTCGCTTCAGGCGCCATCATGCGCGCCAGCGGTGCCTTGGCTCCCGCATCCGGCGCCCTCTTGTGAGTGTGGTTCTCGCTTCTGACTTCAGACTTCATCACGGGAGCGTTGTGCTCCATCTTGTTAACATACCAAAAATAATTTTGTATGTGTGTGTGCTCTCGCGTTTTTCGTTATCACTTACTTAGCGATATGTGCGAATGGTGGGGAAGCGACCGCAGTAGAGTACAGCATCAGATCGGAGCCTGCGAGCTCCTCACTCTCTATCTCGTATGCTTACGAGCAAGAACTTACGTTCTATATTTATTTTGTTCTTTTTCACATATTGTTATAATAAATCAGTTTATTCAAAGTGCCAACGTATTCATTTCCACTACCCTCGCTATAGGTTATGGGCCCAGTGAGATTCGCATAGTGAAACGTGGTGCAGTGTTCTGATTTTTTCTTTTGTCTCACCTGTGAAATAGTTTTTACTGTGTCTTGTCTACCGTCCGAATTTGCAGAGCAAAAGTCTTTACGGTGCACAGTATAAAATATGTCCGACAGTACGTCTGATTTTAAGAACATTCCCAAATTCAACGGGCAGAACTTCCAGCTATGGAAATTCCAAATCAAAACCATACTGGTTGCCCAAGATCTCCTGGAGATGGTCGAAGGGACAAAAATAAAACCCGACCCTGGTGATGCGAACTCTAACGCAGCTGCGGTCAAGTCATGGGTAAAGTCCAACGCGAAAGCTATGTTCGTGATATCATCAGCAATGGAATACAGTCAGCTCGACTACCTGGTAAATTGTACAACCGCTTCTGAAATGTGGACCAAGTTATCGAACATCCACGAGCAAAAGAGCACATCGAACAAGCTCGCTTTAACGACAAGATTCCACGAGTACAAAAAGTTATCGGGCGACACCGTCTCGCAGCACATAGCGAAAATTGAAAATTTGGCGAGTCAGCTCAAGGACATCGGCCAGACGGTACCCGAAGTTATGATAATGGCTAAAATCATCAGCACTTTGCCAGCGAAGTATAATGCCTTCATCCGCATGGGACAGCGTACCCGAAGCAGACCAATCACTCGACAGGCTGCGTGAGAGGCTACTGCGAGAGGAGACCCGGATGACGAGCGACGACGACGTCGCTAGAGCCTTCGCAACGACCACGATCAGTCCAAGGAGCAACGGACATCATCATCCAACCAACGGCAAAGAGAAGAAAAATTCGGTATGCAACTTCTGTAAAAAACCAGGGCATATAGCTAAATATTGCTACGCAAAAAAACGCGCTGCTAAAGCAAAAGGGGAGAGTACAAACGTCGATTCCTCGCGTACCGCGGCTTTTGTTGTAGCGCAACGAACCGGAAACTCTAATAAATCCATGCTGGAAGAATTTCGCGAGCACGCATTATCTCATGACTGTGATGAGAAAGACGTCTGGTACCTCGATAGCGGGGCTTCGCGCCACATATGCTGCCGGCGCGAGTGGTTTTCAAATTTCTTGCCGACACGCGACGACTCCGTTTATCTCGGCGACGGAGCAGAGCTCAAAGTCGAAGGACAAGGCAATGTTGCCATTAAGCGATGCGTGAATGATGTATGGATGGATGGAATATGTAACGCGTTGTATGTCCCCGCAATGAACAAAAATTTAATCGCCACTGGAGTGTTGACGTCGGATGGATACTCAGTCTTACTTATGAATGATAATGCAAGCATTTATTCCAAAGATAATGTGTTGCAGGCTTGTGGAACAAAATTGAGCAACAATTTAGTTCAAATGCACTTTGTACCAGCAACTCGTTTTAATCGCCACGAAGCAAATTATATATCGCGCCGATCGCCTTGTGGCACGAGCGCCTCGGACATGTTAATCGCGAAAACATTATAAAAATGATCAACGCGGATGCCGTGTGTGGACTATCTGTGCGAAATAAAATAGATTTCTTCTGCGAGAAGTGCCCGCTCGGAAAGCAACACAAAGATTCGTTTGTTAAAAATGCGAAAGTTGTATGTACGACACCCGGCGAAGTAATACATACTGACCTCTGCGGCCCGATGCAGACTCCGTCCGTCGGAGGTGCAAAATTTTTCCTTCTCTTTAAAGACGAGGCCACAGGGTATCGTACAGTGCACTTCCTGCAGCATAAAAGCGATACTTTCGAGGCATTGCAAAATCATATTGAGTTATTAAAAACCCAATTTGGAAGCTATGCCAAGGTTCTCCGCGCAGATAACGGTACCGAGTACACTAATCGAAATGTCGCGAACTTCGTGGAAAAACGTGGCATTAAACTACTCACATCGGCTCCATATACACCGGAGCAAAATGGCCGGGCCGAGCGCGAGATGCGTACAATTGTCGAGTGTGCACGAACAATGCTCGTAGCGAAGAATTTACCGACGCGTCTGTGGGCCGAAGCCGTAAACACGGCCGTTTATATTTTGAACAGAACGCTCGGAGCACAATCCGATACAGCTACCCCGTTTGAGCTGTGGTTCAAAAAAAAGCCTGACGTCGGTCATCTTCGAATCTTCGGCTGCGACGCATTCGCACACATCCCAGATACCTTCCGAAAGAAGTGGGATAAAAAGTCAAAAAAAATGATTTTCGTCGGTTACGAAAAAAATTCCAAAAATTATCGCTTATTTGACTCGGAAACCGGGCGCGTCGTAGTATCGAGAAACGTTAAATTCCATGAGCAATCGCGCGACTGTACAGAAACGTCAACAATAGATATTTCGCTCGGCAATGACGATACACAGAGCGGCGACCTCCATGAACCCGAGAATATCGAGCCGCGTGAAGAGCCAAAACATGACTCCGACCTCGAAGACTTTGTTGACGCGCGCGATGGAGCTTTAATACGCGATTTGCCGTCTCTGATGAACGAAGCAGAGAAGACCGCGGACTCGCCCGCCCGCAATTTACGTCCGCGAGACGCTATGCGCGCACCGGAACGTTATCAGGCAAACGTAACAGTTTACTACGAGCCGAAAAGCTATAGAGATGCTCTCGCTTGTACAGACGCCGAACTGTGGCAACGCGCGATCGGCGAGGAGATGCACGCGCTTGAAATTAATAAAACGTGGGACATCGTGGATGCGCCGCCCAACAGAACCTTGGTAGGCTACAAATGGGTTTTCAAAATAAAAAACCAGAGCGGCGACAAACCTCCCCGCTACAAAGCTCGCCTTTGTGCACAGGGCTTCACGCAAGAAGCCGGGATCGATTACCAAGAGACCTTCTCACCGGTAGTAAGGTACGAGTCCATACGCGTACTTCTTGCGATAGCGGTCCGCGACGACCTCAAATGTACACAATTCGATGTAAGTTCCGCCTATTTAAATAGCGAACTGGAAGAAACAATTTATATGAAAATTCCGGACGGACTTACTCCAGTAAAACCCAACTCAGCTTTAAAACTTAACAAGGCATTGTACGGCCTAAAGCAGTCCGGACGCTGCTGGAATCAAAAATTCAACGATTTGTTTTGAACCTGGGATTTACTCGCAGCAACGCCGACAAGTGTGTATACACAGGCGTCTTAGATAATAATAAAGTTTATCTCGCATGTACGTCGACGATGGAATTGTCTTTTGTAAGAACGTCAATACGCTGACGAAAATTGTAAAAGCGCTCGAAAATAAATTTCCTATAGTCACTAGCGATCTAAACTATTTTGTCGGTATGGAAATAATGCGTGACAAGGGCAGTATTTTTGTAAAACAGGAACTGTACATCAATAAACTGTTACAGAGATTTCGAATGGAAGACGCTAACCCTGTCAAAACTCCCGCCGACCCCGGTTTAAAATTAACTAAGCCGACAGGACCTACCGACCTACAAGTCCCGTATCGCGAAGCCGTTGGGTCGCTTTTATTTTTAGCCATGGTATCGCGCCCTGACATCGCGTACGCTGTAGGCGTTGTAAGCAGATACCTCGACTGCTACAGCGACATGCACTGGGCCGCTGTGAAGCGAATCTTCCGCTACCTTAAAGACGCGCGATTATGGTATTTTAATCCGCCAGAACGCAGTATCGCTCGAACTCGTTGGTTTCTCGGACGCCGACTATGCTGCCGACACCGACACGCGGAGATCGACAAGCGGTTACGTTTGCATGATGAGTGATGGTTGTGTTGCATGGTCATCAAAAAGACAATCAATTGTAAGCCTCAGTACGACCGAAGCGGAATTCATAGCCGCAGCGAGGCAGCGAAAGAAATAATATGGCTACGTAAATTAATGAATGATCTCGGGCATGGCTGTGTCGGGCCGACTGTGCTTAACATCGACAATCAAAGTACAATCAAATTAACCAAAGACCAAGAGTTTCATCGAAGGTCGAAACACATTGATGTTCGTTTTCACTTTATCTGCGAAAGCGTCCAAAATAAAACTCTGTCGACAAATTATGTAAATACTCGCGAACAATGCGCGGATATTTTCACAAAAGCATTGTCATACGAACAATTTAACACTCTCCGTTGCAAAATGAAAATTGTAAGCTACGATTCTATCGAAAAAGCTCAAGCAGTGGGGGTGTTAACATACCAAAAATAATTTTGTATGTGTGTGTGCTCTCGCGTTTTTCGTTATCACTTACTTAGCGATATGTGCGAATGGTGGGGAAGCGACCGCAGTAGAGTACAGCATCAGATCGGAGCCTGCGAGCTCCTCACTCTCTATCTCGTATGCTTACGAGCAAGAACTTACGTTCTATATTTATTTTGTTCTTTTTCACATATTGTTATAATAAATCAGTTTATTCAAAGTGCCAACGTATTCATTTCCACTACCCTCGCTATATTGAAGCCTTGTGTGTCCTCGCCTCGGGCTCCTACTTATGGTTATCCTATTCGCTTCCAGCTCGCACAGTGATCGGGGTTTTTTACCGCTTCGGAGGCTGATGACGTAGCCCGGGTCTTCTTTTTGAGTGGTACCCGCTCCACCTCGGGCACGGGCTCGACCACACCGGGGGAAAAATCACGAATGAAATTTCCCCCAGTGGGGATCGAACTCACGCCCTAGACGACACTCTCAGATTCAGCAAGCAAGAGGCCTGAGCCCTTTACCAACTGAGCCATCGAGGCGTCTATGTGTGTGTGCGTGTGTGTGTGTGTGTGTTTTTTTTTTTTTTTTTTTTTTTTTTTTTTTTTTTGGGAAGGAGGGAAATCCATTTACGGATTCAACGTGCGACTCTTGTGTGTCGCACGGATATGTCGGACTCGAGTAGTGTACTGTTGTTTGTGTACAAAAAGTTGTGTGGGCGTGTAATGTGCCTCTCTACTAATACCGACTAAAACCCATCCTTATCTCCTGCCCCTTTTCTTCCCCGCGGGACCACCTTTAGGCATTACTTCGCGGGGGAGGCTCGAGCTGTGTGCTCACTTCTGAGGGTTATCTACGTATCTTCATCGTCTTTTTCTCACCGCATCGTCCGGTCATCTTCTTCTTGCCCTCTCTTCGCTCCTCAGTCTTGTCATGACCGAGTGAGCGAAGGTGGACACTGCCAGCCAGTTGGATTCAGCCTCAAGCATGAATCCCACCAGCATCTCAGGCTCCAAGGGACCCCCGAAGAGGCGGTGGAGCACCTCTCTTTCCTCCGTAAATCGAGGGCAGCGGAAAGCGACGTGTTCGACGTCCCCACCGCCGCCGGACATACCGGGCACAGGTCGCTTGTGTCGTTATTGCTCACACAGGTATGACCTGAAGCAGCCGTGACCGGTCAGGAGTTGCGTGAGGTGGTAACTCACCTCTCCGTGCCTCCTCTCAATCCACGGAGTGATGTTCGGGATGAGTCGGTGTGTCCACCGACCCTTCCTCGAGCGGGTCCATTGGGCCTGCCATTCCTCGATTGTCTTGGCCCGCTCCTCACTACCGACGCTTTCGAGGCGACGTGAGTACAGCCTCGAGCGTTCGTCGATGAGTAGTGTGAGCGGTGGTATGCTCGCGAGAACGTATGTAGCTTCATGTGAGATGCTGCAAAAACCGCAGATCACTCGCAGGCAGGCACGACGATGAATCGAGACCGCCCGGCGGGCGTAGCTCTGCTTCTTCGCGGCCTCACTCCATGCCGGGGCACCGTATAGGAGGATCGAGTCAACCACGTTGGCGTAGAGCCTGCGTCGACTGCTCCTCGGGCCTCCAATGTTGGGCATAAGACCCAGCAGGGCGCCTGCAACCCGGTTTGCCTTGTCGCTGACGATGCGAAGATGCTCCTCGAATCGTAGCCTGGCGTCAATGTGCACGCCTAGGTACCGGATGCAGGGAGCCGACGTGATGTAGTGGTCGCCGGCTCTGACGGTGATGGTCTCCGTCTCTTTCCTACTGGTGACCAGGAGAACCTCGGTTTTCTGGTCAGCGGTCTGTAGCCCCAGTTCAGTTAGGGCTGCTCGCACTAGACGTATAGTCTCGTTTGTGTAAAACTCGACGAGGTCTAAGTGCTTGGCCACCACCGTGATTGCAATGTCGTCCGCAAATCCGACGATTTTTGCGGACCTCGGTAGCTCGAGCCTCAGGATCCTATCGTACATGACGTTCCAAAGAATGGGGCCAAGTACGGATCCCTGTGGCACGCCAGCCGTAACTTCGTAAGTCTCTGCCCCATCATCCGTGGTGAACTCCAGCACTCTGCCGCGGAAGTAGTTCGAAACCATCCGCTGCAGATAAGCCGGGACCTCCATTTGGCTCAGGGCGGTGAGAATTTTGTCCCACCGCGCTGAGTTGAAGGCGTTCCTCACGTCCAAGGTGATGATGGCGCAGTACTTCTTGGTACCCCGATGCCATCGTTTGCCACTGATGGCTGATCGTGCAGTGCTGAGAACGGTCTGTATGGCATCAACAGTTGATCGCCTCTTACGGAAGCCGAACTGCGAGTCTGCTAGGCCAGCAGGCCCTTCAGTGTGGGCCTCCAGGCGACCAACCATGATCCTTTCGAGGATTTTACCCGCTGTGTCTAACATACAGCGGGCGGTACGACGATGGTTCGGCGGCAGGCTTGCCTGGTTTTAGCATCAGAACGAGCCTTTGCCGTTTCCACCGCGCGGGGAAGCACCCCTCCCTGAGACACGCCGTAAAGACGCGGCGAAAGCTATCGAAACAAGCCTCGACCGCCGCCTTGAGGGCAGTGTTAGGAATTCCATCTGGACCAGGGGCTGCCCCGATCCTCACACGCCGATACGCCCATCGGAGCTCCTCCACGCCGACCTCGGGAATCAGGTGCTCCTCCAGTACCGGTGGGGCACCGATTAGCCGAGGAATGACCGACGGGAACAGCGTAGACACCGCTCGCCGCACCAGGTCAGGCGCGGTGGGGGGCGACGTCCTGGGTGCCTTGAGGCGGGACATGACCGTTCTGTATGGTTTACCCCATACATCGCGGTCTGCCTCGTCGCAGAGCTGCCTCCAGCAGAGGCGCTTGCTCACCTTTATCGCATCGCGTAGCCGCCTCCGGGCGTCGGCGAACTCCTCGCGACGTATGACTTCGTCAGGACGACCGCGTGCTCTCTGGGCGTACCTTCGCGCGCGGATGCAGTCCCGTCTACACTCCGCGATGTCGCCGTTCCACCAGTAGACAGGCTCGCGGCGCCGGCGATAACGCGCTCCGGACATGGAGGCGTCGCATGCGCGCACGATTGTGGACATGAGTTCGTCCACCATGCCCTCTGCGGAACCCGACCGGATCTCCATCCCAGACACGATCTCAGCAAAGCTGTCACCGTCGAAAGTTCGTGCGCTCCACCTACGGTTGCCCGCCGGAGCACAGCCAACACCTTGGTTTTCCTCAAGGAGAATCTCGTACACAATAGCTTTGTGATCGCTGCTCGTGTAGATATCGCTTACCCGCCAGGATCCGACTCGATTGTAGAGCGAGACACCGGCGAAGGTAAGGTCAATTACAGATTCTCCCTTTTCACCAACAAACGTCGGTTCGGAACCGGTGTTCAGCAGGCGGACATCCAAGGTGGCGAGGGCATTTAGCAGCGCCCTGCCCCTCGGCTTCGTCCCCCTACTGCCCCACTCCGTTGCCCAAGCATTGAAGTCGCCAGCCACGAGGATTGGCGTTTTTCCTCTGGCCTCGTCAACAATGTTGTTCAGCAGGCCGATGAATTCCTCGTGGGAGAGTCTAGGGGGCGCATAGATGCTGAAGATATAAATTCCCGCGATCTGCGCCCAGGTGTAGAAGTGACTCTGCCCAGAGGAGCACCGTTGCACAGGCACCCCCTTGCGCACCCAGATTGCCGCTTGGTTGTCGGCGTCCGAGATCCAGGTGTTCGGTGATGTGAGAGGCCTGTGCTGGTCGGAAAGGATTGCCACATCAACCTCCATCTCCCCCACTGTCTGCAAGACCAGGTCTTGGGCGGTCTTGCAGTGATTCAGGTTGAGTTGGAGGACGCGTATCCTTTTCTCCGTCATTTTGTACCTCGCACGAACTCCTTAGCGAGCGGGCAGCCCCTGCTCAACGAAGCATGGGTCCTCGCATCGTCACCGTGACAGAAGAGGCAGAAGGGCTCATTTTGGCATGTCTTGGCCATGTGCCCATCCTTGCCACACCGACGGCAACATTTGCTGCGATTTGGACCTGGGCATCGGGCTGCCAGGTGCCCCGGCGCCCAGCACCGGTAGCATCGAAGGACCTCGGTCCTTTCGCGAATGCGACAGTTGACCCACCCAATCCGGACCCGACCCAGCTTAATAGCTTTCGCAGCCAGCTGGGCCGGCAGGGTGACAACGGCGGTCTGGGTCCCAGCGAAAGCCTTTCGCAGAGACCTGACCGCGTCGGGACCCAACTTAGCGGCATCTAGATGGGTCCGCAGGGCCTCGCAGACCTCTTCCTTCGTTGTGACCTCGTCAAGATCTTTAATCTCAATCGCTGTCACTGGGGAACGAGTGGTCGCTGACCCTAGCTCACCGATGGCGTCGTTCAGCCTCTGGCCAAGCTCGCCGGGGTCGACGCACGCCTTGGTGAGCTGCAGTAGCATGTCTCCGTTAGTGCAGCGTCGGACCTTGTTGACGCTGCCAACTGAATCCTGCAGCGACGGCTCCGATCGTAGAAGCTTCAGGATTTCCGAGTATGACTTCGGGTCCTTCGCCTTTACGACCACTGCGTATGTGTGTGTGTGTGTGTGTGTGTGTGTGGTGTGTGTGTGTGTGTGTGTGGGTGTGTGTGTGTGTGTGTGTGTGTGTGTGGTGTGTGTGTGTGTGTGTGTGTGTGTGTGTGTGTGTGTGTGTGTGTGTGTGTGTGTTGTGTGTGTGTGTGTGTGTGTGTGTGTGTGTGTGTGTGTGTGTGCAATACACGAGAAAAAAAAAAATTTTTTTTTAATTTTTTGAAATTTTTTTCGTAAATTTGAAAAAAAAAATTGTTCTTTTTTTTCACGTAAAAATGCCGGAATTTTCAAAATTTTTTTGTTGTCCCCATGAAAATACAGCAGCCAAGTTTTAATTTAAGACCAAAAAGGTAGGCATTCACCGAATATATAAAATTAACGACTTAAATTGAATTTTTTTTTAAATTTTTTTATTCACGGATAAATGCCGAAATTTTCACTATTTTTTGTTATCATCATGAAAGTTACAATCATTTTATAATTTTAAAATACTTTCCTTGTTCCTTATAAATGTGCATAAGTTGAAATTTAATGAAAGATTGAAAAAACAAAAAAATTTTTCTTTTAAAAGTTTTGTATAGATTTTTAAATTCATTAGTGTTAAGTTTTAGGTCAATATTTATTATAATACATTAAAAAAAAGAATGAGGAGCACTTTGCCAATGACTTGGCAGCGGTTTTTTTTTCATGTTTTTTTTAGTTTTGTCGTATTTGTTCTAAAACAAACTGGTTTTTTTTAATTAAAAGTAATACTTTTTTAAGAAAGAGCTTTAAACCTTTGATTTAAGATAAAATGTAAGATTCACTGTAAATTTGAAAAGTTACGTTTTGAAAATGAAATTTGGTTTTTATGATTTTTTCTTTTTTTTAGTTTTTGTGTTTCGCGTTCAAATGTATGATGTGTCAAAACATTGTTAATGGATGGATTAAGGATGAAGCCAGAAAATTTTATTTAGCGATAAACGAACAAAAAAAATTTTTTTTTTTTCGATTTTAAAAACATTTTTTTTTTTGGGAAAATTTTTTTTTTTTTCGTATCGCTCATTTGAGAAATAATTAATGATTGAAACTGTTTTTTGAACAAATTAGAAAAGATGATATTAATATTTCCAATAGTATATTACTGCCCTAGGCCGCGAAAAACAGAAAAGTCCCAGAGTACGTGTAATTAGTGTCCGAGGCGAAGCCGAGGCCGATAAACACGTGCTCTGGGGCTTCCTTTTTTCGCGGTATAGGCCTGTATATTATTTTTCATACACAGTGGCCCGAAAATCGCTCTTCCCGCTTTGCGCAGTGGCAGGGAAGTAGTCATTTTCGGGCCGCAGGTATGAAAATTATTTTTTTTTTGAGGGAACTACCTAATTGTTACGTCATCGTATAAAAATTCGATAAAAATTATATATCAAAGAATAGAAGAACGTGGCAATTGATTAACGAACAGAAATAATTTATGATTGAAACTGTTTTGTGAACAAATTAGAAAAGATGATATTAATACTTCCAAATTATTTTCAAGTTAAAAAAAAGTATGAGGAAGCTACTGCCAATACATTGGCAGCGGTTTTTTTCAATTCATTGCTAAAAATTTATTGTTCTTAGATAAAGTACTTTCAAAGTTTATTATTACTATTGAATATTAATGTTGCGTCTATTTAGACACCAGATTTTATAGGAAAATTAACACACAAAACATCTATTTGTTCATTTTTAAAAACATTTTAAATTTATGATTTAGTAACGAAACATTTATAAAAATACAGAAGTTCGAATGAAAATACTACATTTACCCCACTTGCTATCAAAATTGACATTGTTGTAATGGTAACGCATCTTCCAATAAATTTCGTCCTTTTATTCATAAATGGCCACGTAAAGGCTAAATACATTATTTTTTTTGTCCAATATAAATGATGATCGTAAAATTCGTTAACCATTTTTTCTGTAACTTCTGAAGGGGCAGTATCGAAATGAAGATTTTCCCACATTTTTATAACTGAACAGTAATAATTTTTTTAATCTACGACTATTTTGACCCTCTAGCTCACACAGTTATACTGAGAGGGCCGTATTGCCAGCAGAGCGATCTTATTGCTATTGCAGCCAAACAAATGTTTGGCTCTGCCCGCGATGCTTGGTAAGGTTGTCATGACGCTTATAAATATATATATATATATATATTTAAATGTTGACGTAGCATTATATATTAATAATTCATCAGAAAAAAAATATGAATAATTCATCAGAAAGCACCAAGCCTCGTGAGATTTTGCACATTCTTTAATACCAAAAAAAATGTATGAGCACGTCTTAAATTTATTACAATCCCCAACGGAAATTTTTCTCATGATAAAGTTTTATAAAGTCTTAAAAAGTCTTTATAAGTCTTATAAATGTACGAAATTCGTACACCTGATTAATCATTTTAAAGAGTTAATAAGAGTTTTTAAAAATTCATAAAACCGTGTGGAAACTCGATTTTTTGGCAAAAGTGTTAAGTTTCTTTTTCATTTTTTTTATGTATTGTTCATATAGTTGCACCTATAGTTGTTTCACCATGATTTTTGGTGAGCGTCGATAACAATCAAAAATGTTTTTAAAACTATTAAAAACTCTTATCAACACTTGATAACTCTTCAAAACAATTAAAATTACTTGTAAAAATTTTTTCAATTTCTTTTCTGAACATTTTAGAAACCCAATATCAGGTTTCACATAAATTTATAAAAAAAAATTTATATCAATTGAAACTCTTATAAAGTTTTATTAAATCTTAAAATCATGGTACGAAATTCGGACATTTATACGAATTTTAAAGACTTATTCAGACTTTTAAAGAGTTTTTAAGAGTTTTTAAGAGTTTCTAAAGATTTAGTGTGGCGATCAATTTCCGTAGGGGATGTAACAGTTTTTAATACGCACTGTTTGAATTTCTCTCTGGTATGTTTGTTTTTTAATTGTATTAATAGTATATTATGATACGTGTGACTCAAGCAGGCCCTTATTGCACGGCACGGTTAACGCCCTCGCTTCGCTCGGGTGCTAGTGCCGTGTTAAGAATGGGCTACTTGAGTCATAAGTATCTTACGTTTATTCATAGCACTGTGCTAAAGTTCACGTTTAGGCCCCCTTTGGCGAGATATAAGGTGCTCATAATAGCGTCGCGGTGCAATAATGAGCAGCTTAAGTCACGGCAAAGCGTGCCTTAAACGCGAACTTTAGCCACGCAGTGCTTTAAAAAGTTTTTTCAAGACTCGCCTCATATTTTTTTTTTCTTCCATATTTTGATGGTTTCTAATTTTGATGTTTCCGATAGCGGTCCATTGATAGCTAATTTTTAATGTTTTTGAATAATTTTAGATTTCCTTTTTTTCAGATTTTTTACATTTTTCAAAGTTTCCTTGGGTATGTGTTTTGCATTCTGTCAAAGTTTTGTGTTGATACTTTATAAATGTTTCGTAAGTTATGCCTGAAAATTATGATTATCAGAATCAAAAGTATTACAATTTTCGTCTCAGCCCTATTTGGGTTAGCCATTATTTTGCACTTTCATATATATTTGGGTGTAGCTAGTAGCGTATTCTTGCAATCACTACATGATAACTTCCGAAACCGCGAAGGCAGCCAATTCCGCGTACTTTTATAGCGTAGGAATAAAATTATTTCGGCAGAATACTCATTGCCGATCGATCACAAGAGAAAATCGGTATGAAATACTCGAATTAGCCTCGAGTATCGAACTCTTGTTCTCTCAGAAGCCTCTTACGTACAATTGTATCGCAATTTTCATATTATATACCACGAGCAAACTGGCGCGACTATTCGAATGGAGCCGCCGCCAACCGCCAACGCGACCGCAATCGCTCCTATGCAGGCAGGCTCCTGCTCCTCCGAGGCATACTACTATTCCATCCCTATGCTGGCATTGTACAGATATCGAACAACATACTTTTCGGAATACATACAACTATGTATACGTGTGCTATATCTATATAAACACACGTACATTTTCCATCCGTGTGAGAGTGAGTGTGTATCTACCTATTCTCAAGTGCGCCTGCTGGTTATATAATATATATGTATACCACCAGCTATCTGTGCAGCTCATATAGTGGCGCTCTGAGCGCGGAAAGCGCCAAAGGGGGAAGTCCGCCGCCGTCGTCGTCGTCGTCGTCGTCGTCGTCTCTTCTCTCGGCTGCTACTCGACTTATTATTATATATACCAACAGTGGCAGTACGTGATGTATGTTTAGGGCTGCTTGCTGCTGGGGCTGATCGTCGGGGGTTGCGCGCGCACTTTCCACCACCGCGAGTCTCGCACCGAGCACGAAACATACCCTCTTCATCGTCGTCGTCGAGCCTCTCTCAGCTCTTCTGTCTCTCTCTCTCATTCTCTCTGCGTCCGAGAGTCATATCGAGCACACAGGGGTGTATTCCCGTTTTCATTGTCAAGTTATTATCGTCGATGGTAACTTGGAAAAAGCTTGCGGTGGTGGAGTTAGTAGCCTAGTCAATCGTCGTAGTCGGACAGATTGAAAAAGTAACATAAAGTTATAAACGCGAGAAAAAAAGGAATACGAGTGTACGTGCTGTATATAAGTATATATATATAAAGCACAAAACGCAACTACACAAGCCTGTGTGCTGCTACTGCTGCTGCCTGCCTGCCTGGAAGTTTGTCGAACCCCCTTGTGTGTCTGTGAATGTCCGTGCGTGTATGTTTCTCGCGCAAGCAGTGCTTCGCAATATCGACGAATATACGAGTTTCGCTGGTTGCTCTCGTTTTTACTTTCCTCCCTTAAATAACCTCCCGACACACAAGTTATAATACAATACTCGTGCGTCCGCTGCAATCATGGCAAAGCGTCGCGTCTCGGCGACGTCGGTCAGTAGTGCAGCAGCCAGCAGTGCAAATAAAATCATCGTCAAAGCTTCGACCGCTTCTATGATTCCGTCGCACTCGTGCAAGGTTATCGTCATAGATGAGGCAACGACGACGAAATCGAGAATGGGCCGAGCCGCCGCCGCCGCCGCAGCGAGCATCGGAGAGTCAGTATTAGCAGCAGCAGCCACGAGATAATCTGCCGCAGCTGCAAAGAGCTCTCGATCGCCGTACACTCGAATGCCAATACAAGTGAGTATCGATGTATATGTAATCGTATGCATCGCGTTACTATAGGTATATAAAGAGAGATATATAGCTACAATTAAAACGTGCGAGTGAATGTGTGTGTGTGTGTGGGTATGCACTTTTACTTTCGACGTCAAAACTTATATAGTGCACACGTACCTACTCTCGGCTTTTTGCCCGTGTGCCTCATACATATATTCTCATGGCTACACGGGAGGTGCAATGTTACCCTATTCTCTCCTGTATATTACGCTCCGTTATAGTAGTATAGTATATATAGTAGCATTTGCCTACTCATTCGTCCAAGTGTGAGTAAGTGACTCTGTATGGGTGTGTGTGTGTACATGTCGCAAGGTACGACGAGCTTCGTTCTGTTCTCTCTCTCCTACGCGCTTCTTTTGCACTTATACATGTATACACGAGAGTCAATACCTATTCCGTTCTTTTGACTGTATATGTAGCTACCTCGTCTTTCTCTCTCTCTCTCTCTCTCTCTATTTCACTCTCTGTCCTCGCGCGCGCGGATCGCAGCACAGTGTAGACTCGGAGAGCTGCTGCTGCTGCTCCATCCCTTAACAGTACACACACACACGCACGATGGATGGACTATAGGCAGAGAGACACAAGTATCGGGGAGTAAGCCGTACAATTTCATTAATAAGTACTACCACAAGCATAGCCCGAACGTGTCTATACATGTGTGTGTGTGTTATGTCTATATATTTGAATATGTAAAAGCGATCACGAAGACTCCAGCTACTACTGCTACTGCTGTTGCTGCATCGAAATGATGTATCGCGTATACAGCGCGCGGGCTTATAAAACGTAAACAAATCGTTTTCATTTCGTCACATCAAAATAACGAATGCACAAATCCCGGAGTAAATTTTTCCATCGTCAAACATAAACGTTCGTTTTTACATAAATCGCGTTGGGGGGCGTTTTTTACTGCATGAATATCACTCGTATGTGTGCGCGTGTCAGATATCCGCGGAAACTCCGAACGAAGCACGAGTTTAGTATGTATACATTACCTATAGCTTGTATATCGTTATCGATGCGTGCCGCCTTGCCGAGTATTTATGCACGCGAGAATACGCGAATCGAGCTATATTGTGTCCAACCCCCGTATATAGTATCGATATCTTATGTATGTATGCTACTACACGAGCGAAACGAGGTGTACTTACACGGCCATATAGTACATGTGCATTAGAGACGATTGTTTTGCCTATACACACTTACCCTGTCTCACTTCTTTTCTTTTCTTTTTTTTTTTTTTTCAAGACCCGCGATACATTTAATTATTTTTTTGTTTGCTTTATTTTTGACACATAAAAAGTGTCGCGTGTATAGCAATTATACCTTATTTACCTTAAAAAAGGTAAGGTAAAGAGAAATGCGCAACGCTATATTATACTATATACGAGAAATTAGAAAATGAGTTTCTTTTTTTACCGAAGTAGAGCATGAAACATCCAAGCGTGGTACATGCGTCCGTGTGTTGCATATGTGTGCGCGCGCGCGTTCTGTGTGGCTGCTGCAGGCAGCAGGCATGTGTGCAACAATATGATGCACCTACGGCACATGCGGTTGTTGCTACAGCTTGGATGAAAGATGAAATGATACACTCGCGTTGTCGCTGCTGCTGCTGCTGTATTCTTGTGTGTAGAGCGTGTACGTGAGACAATAGGCACATACACAGAGTTGCACTAAGCCCAAGCTCACTCTCTCTCTCTCTTCTTCCCTCTTGTGTTGCAGCAGCAGCAGCCTAGTGGCCGTGCGCGCGATCTAAAGCACGGATAAGCATAAACGAGTGTTATATATATATACTGTATATAATACGAGCGAGAGATAAGTTCGTGGTCGAGATTTAAAGTCGGTATATAGGGCCGACAGGCAAGCAGGCAGGATCGAGAGAAAAGCTCGCGGAGCTTTTATAACTCGAATTTAATGAATTTTCTTCTCTTCGATCCTTCTTTCATTTTCTTCCTCTTCTTCTTTTTTTACAGATGACGCCGCTCCGAGGGAGAGAGAATCGCAGCCTCTGTCTCCAGTTCCAGCACTCTATTACTACACACTGCTACAAATAACTGCACCGCTGCTAACTAGCTTGCTACTGAGGGCTCGCGATACACACCGCTACTGAGATTCAGAAAATCAGAAAGCTGTGAAAATGTCGAAGATTATTAGCAGTCGCTGCATTCTCGCCATTACTGCTGCTAAAACTACCTCTAAAACTACTACTACTACTACTACTAATACTACTGCTAGGAATACTACTACTACTCGGGATTATCGTGCAGGCGGTGAATCAAAAAAGTTGAGTTGCCCGCGCCGACGTCTCTACTGCATGAGGCTGCTGTCAACGGACGCCTTCTCTTCTTCTTCTTATTCTTGTTCTCGTCGCCTAGTGCTACTGCCGCAGCCGAGGCATGTCGGACTGTGAAAATAGCTAACAGCTTTCGGCCAGTTAGTTATTTACAAAAAAAAATTATATTTATTAAATAAATAAATACAAAATTGAAGGGGGTGTGTGTCGTGCGGAGTGTCGCGGAGTTATACGAGTTCTGTTGTGTGTCATTATTTATTGTACAACGACGATGCAACAGGGCAAACAGAACTCGATCGGTTCTGGTACGCAAGACAGCCACCAGTACGTCGGGCCCTACAGGCTTGAGAAGACCTTAGGCAAAGGCCAAACGGGTGAGTCCTGGTTATATTTTTGTCTGTAATAAGGATTGAAAAAAAAATGTATTTTCGGGGTGACACAGAGAGACCTCACGCAGAGAGAGAGAGAGAAAGAGCGAGAGATCTGGAGCAAAGATATATCCTAGGCACACGCGACACATACGAAAAAAAAATATCGATATATCGGAGAGCTGCTGCACTGCACTGCAATGCACACGAGGAAACGAGGTGTCGCGCCCGCCTACCCGTTTGCCTACTGCCTACCTACCTACCCCCGCGCAACCCTGTTCCCTTCGGATGGGTTGTAAAACTTTCATTACACATATACTATATACCATGTACAACATGACTTATATCATTATAACGCCCTTTCCGGAGCTTTTTACCAGGAAAAAAAGCTCCTGGAAAATCGGATAAGACTAGCTATACCTATCGTGTAATATACCTATCGCAACACTACTATGGCGAGGTATACCGAGAAAAATAATTTAAACCTTGTAAACAAGTATCGATCTCTGCTTCTCACTCTCAGTCCGTGCACACGTGCAGCAAATATATAATATAATATTATATATATATATACTCCTCTGATTAGTTATTGGAAATTCTCGCGAGAACTCGCCGCTCGCGCGCGCCGGGATGTGTGTAATAATACATAGCCATACGTACGTACGCGAACACACGTCGCAGTCGTAAACTTTCTGACTGGTAGAGCTAAGCCATTTTGACGTTTCTGAAAGGCGCGAGAAGAAGCAGAAAATCAGATTTCTGTTATAAGTTTATAAAAAAAAAAAAAAGGAAAGAAAAAGAAAAAACAAGTTCAAGGATGACGATACGAGGTAGTGCACACACGTGTTTCTCGTGCAGCGCGTCGAGAAACTATGTGTACAGCGTAATCGGCTGAAGTTCTCGTGTCATCTCTCTCTCTCTCTCTCTCTCTCTCTCTCTGCATATACGTAGTATATGCCGATAATTGAAGTTTCGACAATTCCGTTTGGGCCGCGCGTGTCGTTGCTTACGTCAATTATCAAACTTGCTCTATGTGTGTGTACGTATACGCGACATCCATTGGCAAACTTGAGCACACAGCTCTCCAGCCAGCAAAGGACCTTTAAACTTTCGCTTATGGAAACTCGACTGCATATACACACAATCTATAGATATTTGTGTGTGTGCGCGCACTCAATATTATCGATAACTATAGTACCTCTTGATATATATACATATACCGCGTCTCCCGATCGTATTATGCTCCGCAATTACACGAGCTCATACATAGACGTTCTATTTTGGATGGAATTAATATTTTCCGTGCTCGGCGACAGGTCTGGTGAAGCTGGGCGTGCACTGCGTGTCGGGCAAGAAGGTGGCAATTAAGATAATTAATCGCGAGAAGCTGTCCGAGTCGGTGTTGATGAAGGTCGAGCGCGAGATCGCCATAATGAAGCTGATCGATCATCCCCACGTGCTCGGCCTGTCCGACGTTTACGAGAATAAAAAATATTTGTGAGTACCGCTATACATTTTTAACGATCGATTCCTTTTTTTTTTCTTTTTGTAAGCCAATGAGAATAATTGTGTGATAATTACTTGAGAAAAACTTTTTGAACGCGCGCAGATATTTGGTGCTAGAACACGTCTCTGGAGGAGAACTATTCGATTATTTAGTTAAAAAGGGAAGGCTGACTCCTAAGGAAGCTCGAAGATTTTTCCGTCAAATTATTTCAGCTCTTGACTTCTGCCATAGCCATAGTATTTGGTTCGTACATCCTCTTTTATTATTTTTTAATTGCACGTTGCATCATATGATAACGAGGACTTTTCGTTTGTTTGCTTGCAGTCATCGCGACTTGAAGCCCGAAAATTTGCTCCTGGACGAGAAGAACAACATTAAGATAGCCGACTTCGGCATGGCCTCGCTGCAGCCCGCCGGCTCGATGTTGGAGACCAGCTGCGGATCGCCGCATTACGCCTGTCCAGAAGTAATTAGAGTAAGTGTGTACATCGGCTCAAAACTCAAGCAAAGCACTCCGCTTACCCCTTATATATATATGCAAATGTATAATTCTCATTGTGAAATTTTTGCAGGGAGAAAAGTACGACGGCAGACGAGCCGACGTGTGGTCGTGCGGCGTGATACTCTACGCCCTCCTCGTGGGCGCGCTGCCGTTCGACGACGACAATCTGCGCCAGCTGCTAGAAAAAGTCAAGCGCGGCGTATTCCACATACCGCACTTTGTTCCTCCAGATTGCCAAAACCTCTTGCGGGGTATGATCGAGGTCAATCCCGAAAAAAGACTAACGGTAAGCCGGAAAGACGAGAGAATTCGATCGATCGTTTATGATTCAGCCCTCATGCAATGATTGTATTATTTTCAACGGGTACCCCACAGCTTTGCGAGATTAATCGTCACGTGTGGATAACCGCCGCCGGCAAGGGCGAACTAGAGCTTGAACAATCTATGATGGATGTAGTACAAACCCACGTTATTCCGTCCGAAGATGCAATTGATCCCGATGTCTTGCAAGCCATATCGAGCTTGGGCTGCTTCAAAGAGAAAGACAAACTCATCAAGGAGCTTCTAAATCCAAAGTAAGCGCCTTTCTCTCTCTCTCGCTCCTTTATAAATGCATCGTATATATATAAAATAGCCTGTGCAGCAGCAGCAGCTGTCGTCCGTCCCATTTTTCATCTCTGTTTATTAATCGATACTGCTTAATGCATGTGCCCGCGCGCGAATCAATTGCCGCCCTTCGCCTGGCACAAACGATAACATTGAAACATCGAGAGCGAAGCACGACAGCTAACTAGCTATATACATGTGCAGCTCGTAATCTTCCAGTATTTACATACGATCGATTATTGAAATTAACATGCTGCTCGACTCTAACGACGCGAATATAATGACGTTACGTTTCTCTCTCGTGTCCACAGCCACAATACCGAAAAGGTCATTTACTTTTTGTTACTCGAGCGTAAGCGCAAGAGGCCCGCCTACGAGGACGAGTTGGAATTCGTGAAGAACAATCCTCGGAGCGCGGACACCCACCAGGAGGATCCGCCTAAGAAGCGCATCGATAGCTGTAGACTAAACGGGAATAGTTCTCTAAATTTAGGTCAAATAAGTCAGGGTTCGCCTTTAACGCCCAGAAGACAATCGAGGTAAGGGACGATTCGGTCGCGCGATCGATAATATAACATATTTTATTCGCGCGAGCTTCCTGTCCGCGCGAATCTTTGGGAAAATAATCGATAATCCACCCTCTTTCCTTTTCGACCGCTGCATTGTACAGCAGCAGGCCGTCTTCTCGTCGATCGATAAGCAACGTGCACATCCACGTGACGCATCAGTTGGCGCCGAACAGCAATATATCGTCGCTGGCCGCGTCGCACTTCGGCGGCTCCCAGAAGGAGGTCTCGTCGTCCGCCTACAACGCCTCCTCCGCCGAGATGATGCTGCAGGCCGCGGCGAACAACAGCAACTCGGCGGCGGCCCAGCAGCGACGCTCCAGCGCCGAGCTGTCCAACAGCAATCACTGCTCGTCGCACAACACGCTGCTGCTGCTGCCCTCCGCACTGAGCAGCGGCGGCGTCGTCGAGTCCGATGGCAATCATCAACTGCTCGCAGCGGGCCACAAGTTGGTGGACAAGTTGATGATGCCACCGCCGCAGCAGCAGCAGCAGATGCCGGATGGATTGGTGGCGTCTACGGGTGGTGGTGCCGCGGCTACCAGTAGTGGCGGTGGCGGTGCGGGTGGTACCTCGGGCGCGCATCACTGGCGGTCGCGACTCAACACCATCAAGAACTCCTTCCTGGGCAGTCCGAGATTTCATCGTAGAAAATTATTGACCAGCACGGATGACGTAAGAACATTTATTACGTTCGAGGGGTCGTAATCTTTGACAGCTGGCGAGAGGGGGAGAAAAGATTTATCGCGACGATATCTGTGTTTCGCGTCGACAGGTCCATCTCACTCCCGAATCGTCGCCGGAACTGACCAAGCGCTCCTGGTTCGGAAATTTGATGACCACGGAGAAGGACGAGACGTTCACGGTGCTGGTCAAGGGCAAGCCGCTGGTGGCGCTCAAAGCCGATCTCATACACACGTTCTTGTCGATATCCGAGCTGTCGCACAGCGTCAGCTCGCCCATGTCCTTCAAGGTCGAGTACAAGAGGAGCAACGCCGGCCCCACCATGTTCCAGAGACACGTGCGATTTCAGGTGGACATCAACGAGATCTCCAAGGGCTCGTCCGAGACCCTGTTCGCCGTCACGTTCACACTGTTGACCGGTAAGATTTGTGCACGTATTTTCTTGGACACGCGAATGAAAAGAGATTATAAGTTTGGATTGCGATTTTTCTTTTTAGGCAACATACGACGATTCAGGCGACTTTGCGAGCACATCCAGGCGCAGGTGTGCGGCAAAAGTACGATACACTTTGGGTCGTCGTGTAAGACTTCGTCGTCGAGTCCGCGCACGTCTCGCAAGCACTCGCTCGACATGAGCGAGAGTTCGAGCTGTGGGAGCGACACGAGCGAGAGGCTCATGACACCTTCGCAGCAAATCTCGATTCCCGTGAGTTCCTTTTTTTTTTTTTTATCATTCTTAACTCATTATTCATATCATCGATCGTATCAATGAATCATTCATGAAATCACTCATCAAATCATGCATTCTCCATTTCTTCTTTTTCAGTGACTCAAACAAACAAATTCATTGCAGGTCGACTCCGAATCCACGGACGACCAGTCGCCGCGGCCTGCTTTAGAAAAAAAGTCCGTGAGTCAGGGCGAGACGGTTCATCAGACCTCGTCGTTCGCCAGTCAGATAGCCGACGCAGACGAGCAGCAGCAGCCACAGACGACGACGGCGACGACGACGTCGACGTCGCCGAACAGTAGCTCGGTGAAGAGCGAAAACGCTTTAAACAAATGTATAAATTCCCAGAGCGGAAGCGATGTGAAATGATATTACGCGCTGCGCTTGAGTTACCAAAACAGTATGCTTATTTCATTGTGAATTTGAAAGAAAAAAAAATGAGATTGTTATTGAAATTTTATTATTATTCATTACATTATATGTATTTATCAAATTTTTTATTGAACGTTATATTGCAACGGCTTTATTTGTGTATATTATTTGCGTAAACATAAATGATAATGAAGAGAAAGGGAGAATAAGGAATGTGTAATAACATTAGCGTAATTTTACTCTATTTGTTGAATTTTTAAGGATTCAGTTCAAAAAAATCGAGTATCGAGTAATTTCATTCAA
Organism: Trichogramma dendrolimi; assembly: GCA_034770305.1. NCBI lineage: Eukaryota > Metazoa > Arthropoda > Insecta > Hymenoptera > Trichogrammatidae > Trichogramma > Trichogramma dendrolimi. Next base: position 747,821 of record JAPMIB010000016.1, on the reverse strand, counting down.
TCGATTATATAAAATATTATATTTCTCATACGAAATAAATTTTTTGTACAAAATAAAAAAAAAACGATATCTACGAAAATTTCTAAATAAGTTTAACAATAAGATCATTTTATTGTATATTTATATATTCACGCATAAAAATATAAGAATTATATATTCACACGGAGAGTCCTCAAAGAAATGAAACGCTTTTATATAGGATAGATGTATTTCTGTTTTCAGTCCTATACTTATTATACAATATATTAACACGAAAACAAAAAACAAAAATATGTCACATTATATTACGGAGCAGATAATTTTTGAAACGCCGTTTTAATACAATTGAATGTGAGCAAAAGACAAATAGCTTCAACGTAATTGTATACGATTTATAAATGCAATAAATAAATAAAAAATAAAATGGGGCGTACGACAAGAACGTCAGAGTAAATGCAAAATGGTACTTGCCAAAATTTGGGCTCCTCTCGAGCTGCGCTTTCAGTTAAAATAAAATTTGTTAAATGAGCAGAGTCCCATGAAAATAATTTAAAAAAAAAAAGATAAGCCATGAAAATCAAATGCTCATACATACATTAAATTTCAGAAATATTTCACAATGATTTTCGATAAAATTAATTTGAAAGTCTACCCTAAGTTGGAAAAAGTTCATTTATCTGTGAAATCAATATAGAAACGCTTTATTACACTTTGATTGAATATCATTTTTCTAAACATTAAAATTATTAGTTGCCGCTATACATATTGATAGTACAATAAATATTTGTTTATAATATCGAAATAACTCACTCTGTTTATTCTATCTATATCTTGAATCAATTTCCTATTCTTTACTTATTCTGTCTGCCGATTATTTCACAAATTATTTTCATTTTTTTTTTTAATGCTTACTTAGTTGTTCCGATAAAATTAGTTTAATAAAAAACGTAGTGCTATGCATGTATGATATAATTTGGTAAAGTGCAATCGATAAAATACGAAGCAAAATAAATAAATGAATCCGTTGCACGAATTAATTTAATTTATATTCTAGATTTGTGTCCTTTTCTATCTTTTATCGATTTCTATTTTTTATGTCTTTTGATTATAAATTTTTACATGTCTGATGCGTTTAAAATTGAAAGTCTTCCATGACGAAATTTGTCATACATTGAGTATGTATTGAGTTATGCATAATTTGCATAATATTGTGCCGAGAGTGCATGGCTTCAAGTATCAAAACAAGATTTATTAAAATGACATTTTTCTAAAATAAATACGATAAAAAATGAAAAACAAACATCAAAGAAAATTAAATTTTCAAATAGACATAAGAGTTGTAAAAATGTTAATATTATATATAGTAAATTTTTGAGGAGAATGAAATATTAGGTCTTAGACAAGAGATTTAGATAATTTATTTTATTGAAGACATCAATCCAGGTAGTATAAATATTTTAAAAAATTTTACCCGTTTAAAAAACATACGCTCTTTTGAAAATGTTTCATGTTACATGAATAGCAGTTAATTGTTTTATTTAATTTGCATCTGATAAATATTCAATTGATCCCTTGCAATCTTGTCAGATGAATAAACATTTAGAAATGTGTTGTGTATACATTATAAATATAATGAAGCTCAACTAAGCAATACTGATGAAGAATTAACTGTAAAATATCTTAAAGTCTAGCATTGTTCTAAAAAATTAGACAATTATGAAGTATAAAATTAACTATACACAAATTATACATTTAAGCTAATAAATGCAAGTGTTAAAGTATTACGATTTTAACAATATTTTGTGTATACATAATTGGAACATACTCAACAGATCAAAATTAACATATACTTTTTTTTAATATTGCACCAAAAAACATTCATCGTAACATCGTTTCTAAATCATAGATAAATATATCATGTGAATAATTCAACTTATTGTCGCATAGTTAAACGAACGGACTAGTCTCGATATTTTCACAAGTACGCGTCGTAAATAAACATCAACAAATCATTTTACATAATCCTACTAAATGCTCAATATAATTCGTTAAATATAGGTATATGATCGGTGCTCGATTAATAATGACGATCTATTACTGGGGTATCATTGGTATATCGCTATTCGTAAATGCTGTAACTATTGATTTCAACGCAATGCGGTTTGTGTCTATTATTGAAGGGTTCAAGGACTGATTATACAGGAATCATTGATGAAATCGAATTAAATCATAATAGGGAATTATCGACTTTGGTTCATTAATTAATAATAGCGGATATATATTATGCGCCGTTAATTTTTGTCTCGATTGAATCGATATCAATTTACCGAGTGACTTTAATAATTCGCGAATAAGCTCATATTCGAAAGGCCATTATTAATTTAAAATTATATAAATTTGATACCTGTCGCTTACCTGTTATATAATAATCCTCAATTTATTATGTATATGAATTAGGATGCATGCACGATTACACATTATTTTATCTATGTCATTTTGTAGTCAAATTTGCTCTTTACCACAAAGGCGAGTGATAGAATTTAATATCGAGATGAACGCCGTAGGGCAGCTGCGCGTCCTCGTTAGTCGGATTCCGATACTCCTCCTCGTCGAATCGACTGTTCCTGTCGTCTTGGCCGTTGTTCGAGGCTTTATCATCCCCTCCACCGTTATCCAGGCTCAATTGGCCCAAATTTTTCGCCAGACTCTTATCCTCCTCCGTCGTCGTCTGCTCGGGCGACGTCTTGGTTTGCCAGTGCTCCTTGAAGCCGGCCGGAGCTCGATCCTCGTCGCAGGTGTTGTAGGGCTGATGATCGGCCTCGTAATTGGCCTGTACGTCGGCCGCTCGATCGACCACGTCCTCCGCGGCGATCTCGTCGTGGTAGTAGGCGGCCCCGGTGGAGGTCGAGCCGTTTTGCGGCAGCGAGTAATCGCCGTAAAAGTTTTTAGTATCGGTGCAGGTCCTACAAGAGAAGAAGAAGAAGAGAAAAGAAAATAACACACGAGTCGCATGGCAATTTATGTTGTTCAATGATGATGATCGTTAATTGCGATGCAGCCAGTAAAAACCTTAGTAGTTGCGAATGTGGTGAATGATGCTGTACATACGTTTTATGGTGATAAAATAATATAAGCGTTAATGATTAAAATAATAAACTGCGTTTTCAAATTACATAACATTTATTTTAAAACGTGTATAAAATTTCTTATCTTTTTTTTCGATAAATAATAATAATATATATAAATTCTATGTTTTTTTAAATTATTTTTCTGCGTATCTTATTTACGGTTAATACTGTTAAAGCTTTGCTCGATTCGATTAAAGTTATATAATAATAACAAATTTCTTTTTTAAAGTGAGGGAAGAAAAGAGAACGGGGGAAAAAATAAAACAAATAAAAGCGAAATAAAAAGTAGGTACATAAATTGCACATTATCCATCAAAGTCGAGGTGCGTGTGTGTGGTGAACTTCATCTTGAACAATTATATACTTTTGCGAGAGGTGATTTTTTTTTTGTTTATGCAAAAACACATGCAACTGTCTGCGTGTGACTCCACAAAAGCCATTACGGAAACGATGCGCTTATAGTAACTTTAATAACAAAATAAAAGGATTGCTATCATGCTCGTCATATCACCTAAAAACACAATTGAAAAAAATAAACATTAATAAAAACGTTTTATTTCTATTTTATCGGTGAAATTAATAAATAGTTCCGTTCGAATCGAAATCATGCACTAATAAAATGAAAAACTACTATTATACTAAAGTATTATCAAATTTAATGCTAACCTCGAGTTGAATTTATGTTTTTCTGGAGTTGCGACATTGTGTATAATCTGAAAAAAACGAAAACAAAAAAAAAAGAGTAGATTACGGTAGTATAAAATTGCATTAATTCCTCGCTGCGCGATCGTAAAAACGGTAATTGCTTTTTTATTTTACGAGACTCACATCAGCCATGAAACTAGGGGGACGAGACGCGGCGTAGCGGCCAATGGAGTATTTGCTCGGCGTTCCGTTTATACTGGAAGAAAAAAAAATCATCTTTACGGGCGAATCGAACATTTTTCAATTTCAACGAGATGATTATATTGTTGTGGTGTAGTACCTGTTGCACCTGGAGCCTGCCCGAGAGGGTGAGTCAACGATACTGTTGGTCCTCGCCGAGTACTCGATAGCACGATTATTCGTCAGCGGCGAAGTGAACACTTTGGCGCTTTCGGCATCTTCGACTTCTGCAAAATAATGGGATGATAATTCATTCTCATCACTAAAAGTGGTAAAAATTGTTACGTACCGTTATCGAAGAAGCCCTTAAACACTACAAATTTGTTATTCTGCGCTATCGCGCGCTCCAGATGATAGTGCTTCACCAGGAACTTTAGGAATTTTTCCGACGGCCGGTCTATAGCCAACTTGATGGGTTGAATGCTCTCCTCCTACCACACGAGGGGAAAATACAAAAATAAAGTCGGTATATAGTAAGGCTATAATTATCCAAAAGTAACTTAGTCGTTTTTGATTGATTGATGATTAATTACTTTGAGCATAAACTCGTAAAGCTCCTTGCCCAGGCCCATCCGCTGGCGCGACTCGTGAATGTAAAAGTCGAGTATGCAGCGGGGCGTCAGGCGATACTGGGCGCCGTCCTCGTCGAACATGAAGAGCGTCTTCGAGCCGGTTTTCAGGAGGCCGACTACGCTGCCGTTGCCACTAAAGCACGCATTAACATGCACGTTAACTTATTTTCTTATTTTTTGGTTGCATTCAATGATATATATATATATTGGACAATTACTTGTTTCCATTTTTATCGACCATGAGGTAAACAATGTGATCGGTATCCCTGAGCTTTAGCGCCGTCGTGATGGTCCGATTGAGGCCCTGGGCCTTGGCCGAAGCCTCGCCGATGTCGTCGATTATTCTCGACAGCAGTCGCTGCGTGTCGCTGCGTTTTGCAATATCGCGCGCGTGTTACATGTCATTCGGATCGGTATCGAAGTTCAATCGTGCGTGTTCAATAATATACTCACTTGTACTCGCGTCGATCGCCCCGGAAGCCCTCGGGCAGCAGGCTCTGAGTGATTTTGTTGATTCTCTTTGGGAATATTTTATTGACGTCGAAGCGGAAATCCATGATGACGGCAGTTGGGTTGGCGATATATCGGGTTTAACAATTGTATCTCTGCGAGAGAGAAAAAAAGGGTAGAGTGATGGCATTCGTGAGCTCTGCTCTAATCGACAGGTGAAACTTTTTGCACCGATCGGTAATTGGAAGAATCGATAGATAAATATTGCAGTTGAAACGAGGTGGTCGCGTGCTCGTTCGACCGAGATATAGGCAATTTTCACTTCTCTCCGTGTACACAATGCCGAATGATACGAAATAAAATGAAAACTTTCACTCGATGTAGGCCTCGGTCTGTCTATCTATGCGTTATGGGTTTCGTGCACGATCGGAAATGTTTACTAAAAAAAAATGATCGGTTTATAACCTCCTGTAAATTTTTTTTTGTCTCTCTCTCTCTCTTTCTCTGTCTGTCTGTCTGCCTCTTTTTTTCTCTCCTTTGAACCAATAACCGGTATCTCTCGGATATCTCCTACAATCGAGCCTGCCGCTGCTGCACCCAGAGTATAATATCCTTAATCGCTGAGAATCTCCATTGGGCGCACTTTTAATTGGGCGACGATGATGCGATTGTAAAGTGTAACACGCCCGATCTTACGTTTTTTTTCTTTGTTTTTTTTTTTAATCTTTCAAGTCATGATGCTTTTTATCAAACGATTATGGAATTTTGAGTTCACTAAAATTTTCATATCGGACTAGAGTCGCATTTAACTGAAAATTTTTCAAGTAAAAAAAAAAAAAAACAGAAAAGTAATGAATGCGGCCGCCGCACGCGCGCACGTTTACAGGTATATATTGTGATATGTATAAACAAAAACGTCGAATCTCGATTCGTTGTAGTCTCTCGATACAATTGCAATTGATTTACGATTTTAATTATCGGTGACGAAACCTTTTTTTGTTAATCGAAATCTTATCCTCTATCGCTCGGGTTTCTCGTGGCAAAATCTCCCACGTATACGCATCGAATATTCAATTCGATGATTATTTTTTCTCATCGATCATTGGCAAAATTCGTAATCAATTTTATTTCCATTTGTAACAATTAAATTCGTGCGCACGCCTGCAATATATATACGCGCACGCGTAAGCGCTCAAACTGTCAAACATATAGCTCTATGAAGCCGGGTGTATCGTCTATCCTCTATCTATATATATATACACGACGAGCCGTCGCCGCCGCCGACGAGAGAGAAAAAGAAAGAGCCTCTCTTTATAATATATATAGCCAGCCACACCGTACTATAACCCAGATGAGCATTGATTCCCGACGAGTTTTTGCACACGGCATAAATTAGAAAATTTCTCCTCTCTCTCTCTAACGAGCACACACACGCGTTAACGTGGATTTTTCGCAGGTGCGCCGGTGCTTAATCTTTCCTCGCTTCCTTTTTTTTCTTATCCATCGTGTACTACTATAATGCGGGACGAAGTGCCGCAAGATATCGATTTTATACATTATCCGCGTGCAATGTTAAAAGCACTAATCACGCCAAGTTATATTTAATACAGTTATAATTATAAGCGTAAGGCTTAGGTATGTAAAGACTGGCGCATATCGTGCCAGAGAAAAACCATATCATGCATTATTACGATGTTAACGTCGTATACATACATGTCTCTCGCGTGGGAAGCAGATCGATCCACGCGCTATAACACACACACACATATACCTGCTACATATGTAACGCTATGGACGAGAGAGCTTTTTTCGCGCAGCATACGTATAATGTATGTATATATAAGCACACACTTGACTCGAGACAGACTCTGAGAGAGAGAGAGAGAGAGACGCACGCGTGCACCGCGACTTTAATGCATACTTAACGTTGAACTTTAATTACTCTCGTTTGATTCTGTACATTGATATACATCGGCTTTGTTTTCAACGATACAATTTTTTCGTACGCGCGTGCCACTATACACTGCCGAAGCTCGGATTATGCAAATGGACATTTAAAACTTACCATATACGGTTATACACCGCTCGACTCGACTCGCTCCGGACTTTGTCTCTTGTTGATATATATAGATATATTTATATATATATTTATTCGCTCGTCCTCGCTATGCTTTCATATCCTTCTTCCACTCCTTTTTGTAACGCGCCACCGCGGATCGCGTCAAAATTTAAAAACCACGCGAGCCCTTTTAAAGATTAAGATTAAACGAGTGACAATAGACGTTTACCGAACGTCGCGATGTGATTCAATCGATGTGCCGAAATTTTGAGAGAGATGAACACTTATATATTGACACACACGTATACACAACAGCCGCAGCAGAGATAGACACTTTGCGTATTATTCTGGCCTCTCTGCGATGGTCCCTGTGAGGCCGTCTGCTCACGGTACAGTAGTAGTAACTCCGTGGGCCATCGTACTCGCACTGTACTGTGATGCGCTACTACTGCTGCTGCTTTACTCTCTCTCTCTCTCTCTCTCTCTCTCTACTACTGCCAACCATCGCCAGGCCAAGACTGTATATGTATAAAACCGACAGTGTTGCCAAACCTTCCCACCCATTTTCCATAATATACCATACAGATATATACTGCTATATACAGTGTGAAGAGCCTATGGATATATATAGGAGTCATGCCTGGCAATTGCTGATATTATCCTTTTGCGCGCTATACGGGCGCAGAGAGTGTAGTTAGAGTAAAAAACGCATTGTACTGTGAATTTCCGGAGTCGCGCCAACTTTTTCTATTATATTATATATATATATACGGCACGTAACTCCTGGTACTATACTACTACACAGAGTAAAAGGAGAGTGGCGTAATTCCGTTATTGAGAATCGTTGCCCTCCTCCTTCCATTCTTTCTTTTGCGCTATTCATGGCTAAATGCGCGCACAGCAGTAAAACTAAAAGCGAGAGGCAATTGCATTATCATTCATTATGTTGTACGTCAAAAGTGTGTGTACGTACTCGGTGTGTATAATATAAAAAAAGATATTCCCGAGCGAAGCTAAAAATCTCTTTTTCCGTTGAACGCGCGTCGTCGCTTTTTTACTTCTTAACGGTATGGAGGTAGAGACGCGATTGCACGAGAGAGAGAGAGGAAAAAAATGTTGCAAAGCTGACTCAGCTTTGGCAATGGTTATAGGTGACGGAGACAGGCGAGGAATATATTATGTTGTTCTTTTGTTGCACGATTTTCACGATAAATGTATCGTGTGCGCTAGATGATCGTATAGGCGCAGCAGCAGTTCGATGAATTATAAATCGGTAAAGTTGAACCGATTTGTGTGCACAGCTGTGTGAACAGCTGTGTTGCATGGGACTCTTTATCGACGAAATTTCTTACGTTAATTATGTAATTATGTAATTCAAGAAGAATAAACGAAGATTCGATCGATTCAAGCTATAAAGATTATATTTTCATTATAAAACATACATATATCATTTGTATCGATTCAACGCCGGCGCGTAGTAAAAAATAAACTTTGTATTTTTCAATGTGAAAAAAACTATTGTCTTAAACCTCTAGGTCGTGTGTCTCGCTTTATATCGTATAACAATTACGACTCATCTGCATTGATCATGGCCATCAAACCCATATCCAATTGTACGGTACCGATAAAAGCTTTCCATTCAGCGTCAAAGTCTTTTCTCGCCTGCCTCGTGAACTTCAACGCTAGATTTTTGGTATCTGCAAAAGTAAACGAATCATTGTAACAAATTGTTTTAGGCTCGTTTGTAAAAACGATCAACGTTGACTTACCGTCGCTCATTTCCGACGATTGTAAAACCTGGATCGACGCGGCGAGCAGCTTCTCGAGACTCGCCCTGATCACCGGATTTCCCATTTGGTAAAGATGAAGAATGGCACGGAACACGGTGAGATTTTCCGCGAAGTCCGTGGCCAGTGGCAGCTGATTTACCAGCACGCCGAAGACGTCCTCGATCGGTTGGACGCCCTCCACGTGGGCCAGCATCATGCGCGCCACGGCGCCGATGATGTTGTCGCGCACCAGGCCCTCCTTCTCCTCGGCCATCACCTCGGACATCAGTTTAAGCAGCATGGGGTAGTGCTCGTACATCGAGGGTCCGGCGTGCAGGGCCAGCTCGCCCAGAGCGAAGATCGCGTTGTTGCGCACGTCCTTGGTGTTGTCTCTGGACAATCCTATGGCCAGAGGAGCCAGGGTGTTCACGTAGGGTACCACGTGAGCGCCCAGTATGCCGATGGATTCGGCTATGGTGCCGAGACTGTTAGCCCGTCTGATGTCGGTGGCTTCTGGGCCCTACGAATGGAATAGCGTGTACATTGAATTGATATCAAGTCGTTCAAAGGGATATTTTTAGCAAGTGTCCTCGATGATACTTACGTTTCGTTTAACGAGAATAGGCATGGCGACTTTCATCTGGGTAGCGAATTCCTCGATTGGCATGTTTTTGCCGACGGCCACCAATAGTTGACAGGCGTGATCGAACAAGTACTCGTCGTGCTCGGCTTCTTCGGGATCCTCCTCCTCGTTGGGATCCTGACCCGTGGTATCTTGGCACTCGGTTTGACCTGGGGAGATTAATGTAAGTTTAGCATTCTACGTATCGTTATAATATTTTTGATTCTTTTTTTTGTACCTCTCATAACGTCCAGAGCACAATTAACGAATGCCTCCTTGTGGCCTTCTACGTGAAGCATCAAAGCGCCCAACTTATCCAGCAGAGTCGCGTAGCTCTGGAGAGCCGCGATGACCACGTCTCTTTCCGTGTCGCATCTGATGATTTCCGCCAATTTCGGGACCAATCGGGCCAGCGATTGAAACAGAGGAAAAGCTTTCTCCTCGGTATTTTCCTTCGCGTAGATCATGCACAACTGCGTCAAAGCCTCGATCGCCGATGCTTTGATGTCCTCTTGAGGGAAAGTCAGCAGCTCGAAAATTGCATTGAAGAAGGAATCTGTGTACGGCTGGAAAGCCTTCCTGCAAAATTGCAGATAGAAAAAATCATTATTTTAGTTTCTATCGCTAACAGAGTATGATTTTGGGTGTATTTAAAAAGAAAAAGTTTACGCACTCGGCGTTCATGGCGATCTCTCGCACGGCTGAGATGGCCGCTTCCTTCTCGGCGACAAACGCGTTCTCCACGGTGTAACCCGCCACGTCTTCGTCTTCCTCGCAGTTTTCCGACTCATCATCGGTATTAGCGATGTCTTCCTCGTCTTCGGGTTTCTCCTCCTCCTCCTCGCTGTCGTTCAGATCTTCGTAAATCAAGTGAGCGTCGTCTCCGTTATCTTTGAATTGTGTCTAAAATAAAAAAAACATAAGTTGATCGTGAGCAAAACATCGTTCGTTTCGAAATATATTTCAAAAAAAGAAATGATGATGAATGCACTTACGATGATGGATTCCGTCGACGTGATGCTGTCCATCATTTTGTCGAGAACCTTTGCTATAACGACGTGCATATCATCTTTCAATACGCAGGACATAGCGCCAAGAAGTCCGTAAACACTTTTGCGCAGATCTGGATCTTCACCTTCGGCGAGTACATTGAGGGCGTACTGCATCGAATCCTCAACAAGTGGGGCGAAATTCTCCGATCCAATCGTCCGCGCGAAGATACCCAGCGCATCTGAAAGTACAAACCAAACGTCAACATTTTTCAACTTAAAAAGAAACGACGTTCGACAAATTTTCTCGTACCTATAGCTTCGCAAACAACGTTGATTTGATCCTCGTTGGTCAAATCGGGCTTGACTAAAAATTTCTTAAGCATTTCGACTATTTGAGCGAAGTATGGGAGCACGTTTTTCTCGCACGCGGTGCAAATGGATCCCACCGTGCTCAAGGCACAAGCCCAGATTTCGGGTGCACTGTTGGTCTCTAATATTATCTCGCTGAGCGCCTTCATCAACACCGGCAAGTACGGCAGTAAATCGTCGCCGAGATTTTCGATGAAGATTTCGAGTGCGTAAAAGACCCTGCGAGCCACGGCCGTCGATCCTTGTGGCTCCTTTTGCAATCGCTGCAGGACTATGTCCAAGTTTTGGAAGAGAATGGGCAGTACTTCGTTCACGTATTTACTGATTTCGGGTTGAAGATACTCCGAAAATTGACCGATAGCGTAGAATGCCGCGGACTTGACGATATTGCTATTATTGTTGATTCCCGTGATGGCGAGTTTCAAGAAATCTTCGAGATGTTTGGATCGAATGTAATCGCTGCAACCTTCGGTTACAGTTGCGAGTGATATGAAGCATGCTTTCAATACAAACTCATTGTCACTCTGTAATGCCGGCTGTACGTATTTCAACTGAAAAATTTCAAAGAAAAGCATGTTTAAAATGAATTCCAATATGAGAATAACTTTGGATGGCAATTATTTGAAGATAATTTAACTTACCATGACGGTTAACAATGTTGAAGCAGGTATGTTCAATGCTATATCATCCAAAGCTGCATGAGCACTCTGACCTGGAGTTATGCTCTCATCATCGTCGTATTCTCCCCCAAAATCATCAACAGGACTGCTCAATACGGCAAAAAGACATTCTAAAAAGAGTAAGTTTTTGAAAAACGTGTTATTTTATACTATTTTTCATTTGAAATATAAATATTTACATACCAAATATTCCATCAAGTAGATAGTTTTTTAAAATAGTCTTCTTTCTCAATTTAACAAGCCATCCTAGGGATGTTATTGCTCTTGATTTAACAGTATCAAGGGATTTTGGATCTGAAACTACGTGTATACACATTTTAACAAAATCATTGAAATGTGGATTCATAACTTTTGGATATTCTTCTGTTAATTCATCTAATAATTCAAATCCTTCAATTGCCTTCTCTTCTGAGTCAGCAGAGAAGTGAATTATTAACTTCATGGTTACTGGTATTAACGCTATGTAATAGTTAGTTACCTAAAAGAATTTTTTTTCAAATTAGAACTTCAAGTAAAATTATTTTTTGACAATAAATGTGTTACTTACAACAGGATGTTCTGCCAAATAATTAGTTAAATTCATCATTATATTTAAAATAAAAGGTGCTCTAGGATCCGAAAATTCTTGAATAGAACCAGCAACATCATTTAGGATTTTCAAAATATTTTCAAACTGTCCAGCAAAGGTTTTAATAGAGGCCATTTCTGTTAGTTTTTCTAGTATGAAAAGTCCAAACTGTAAATGAACATTATTAAGTTAAAATAAAATTTGATTTTATCATATTTTATCAAGTTATCTAACAAAAACAAGTAATAATACTTACTTCTTGATGGCTTACTTCTGCGCTTTGCAGTAATCGCATCATTAACTCAAAAATTTCTGGCCATCCATTACGAGCCGCTTCATGCTTTACCAATACTCCAGCAAGATGTGCAACTGATTTTTTTACAGATTTGTCGTTCTCATTCATTAAAGACTGTAAAATTCCATAATAACATCTGTCAAATTTCAACAAACCAAACGATTTTAAGATTTAAATTAAATAATTGAATGACTGACCTGTATCAAAAGTGCTTTAACTTGTGTCCTTAAGGAATTATCTAACTTACTCCAGCCCTTAGATTTACTGTACTTCTTGCGCAATAAAACAGCAGCATACTGTCGGACCTGCGTTAGACAACAATATTTTTAGTGTGGTTTGCAATAAAATAGGGATTAAAATAAATTACCTGAGCTGATCCTGCAGCAGTTGCTAATTGGGCTAGTTCCAATGTACTTTGTGGATTTTTGAATGCTTCTCGCAATTTAGCCATACCCTAAAAATTCATCGATTAAAAATAATTTAAAATAAATTTTCATCCGTCATCGAGTGGAAGTTCGTGTAATATTTTTAATTCTTTTTTCTTCACATTGATGAATATGTGTACTTAGTGTCAAGTGTACAAAAAAATGTAGAGATCGTTGAACTAACCTGCTCGACGGCGCTGGTATCCGGCATCATGCATTGCAAAATTATCGCCTCCATTGTCAAGTGCATTGATTTCTATAACGAGTTACTGATGAATTCAGCTAGGAACCGTGGTGTCCTTGAAAGTTTTCACCCAAAAACCGATTCAAACGGGACGTGCAACGGTCTTTTCGGAGTACGAGAGCACGTGTCGTCGCACAGCCTGCCGCGTTTGAATTGGAATCCCGAGCAGAAGATCGCGCGAAATATATTATTATATTTCTATATATATACGCGCAAGAGACTGCCGGGAGTCACCGGCGGCGGCACGAATCACGCGGTAAATGCCGGGTAGTTGGCTGGGCGCACGCGAATTCTTCGATCGCGAATCATCGTATAGCTTCCCCCGTGTTAAAGTCGGTATTTCGAGATTCTTGATAGCCAAATTCTTTTCTCTTATTAATGTTATACATCACTTTTAACTTCGGCACGCGCGTAATAATTATTTTCGAGTATATCGAAAGAATATTCGAAGTTATGCGCGGATGAGTGGGTGTGATGAAAAAAAACCGGTAAGACATGTGTCATAATTGGAGCTGAGTGAAAAGATACGAAGCTTGTAATATTATTTCTCTGTACATGATTTTTTATTTCATTAAACACGTGAATAGTATAAAAACAATAATTAATTGAAGACAGCATAGTGTAACGAAATGAATCACATTTTTATCACAAGAATACTCACTATCGTTGTGAACTGACAAATTACAATGTATTAAATATAAAAATATCAAAAAAGTATGATATAAAAAACTAAAAAAAATACTCAATTTTAATATACATTCTTCAAATTTTCTTTGTATAAAATTTGTCTACTATCCATAACATTACATAATAATAATAAAGAAAGATGTATTTTATAATTAAACAGATAATTGACTTTATATATACACAAGATTCACTTGTTTTCGAAACAATGTGATCAATCATTGCACATTGACTTTTAGTGGATAGCTCCTTCTTTTCTTCTTTTGATTATCGTACTCCTTGGCTTTATTGTAAAGCAGTACACCTGCGAAAACTAAAAATGTCCCCAGAGCTGATAAACCAGTGACCATATTGTTAAACAATAAAATGGATAGCCATATCAAAAATGCCCTTTTAGCTGTATTTACAACACTGAAAAGCAAAAAAATTGATAAGTTGTTATGAAAATAATTTTCACAACTAATCCAAAGATGTTTATTATTACACATACCTATGAGTTACTGGGCTGATATAATCCATAAGTACATAAGCTGTAATACTTTGGAAATGGAAAAATATTCCATTTAAGAGGAATGCAGCAAGAAGATGTAATTCTAGGGAATGTTCTATGGTAGAGTAATCAACAAATAAAATTGATACTGGAATTTGAACCACAATTGATGCTAAGCTTGTATAAAACTGTAACTCTGCAGGACTGAAATAAAAAATAAAATGGTAATGATCAACAATAATTGAAAAAAAGTAAGTATTTTTTATTTCTATTTTAACTTACGTATACTTGAAATTAGCTCCACTGATCAGCATTTTGGAATAAACATTTTGTAGGCATTCAGTTAAATTAGTTGCTAATGCAGCTATGAATCCTTTTGAATTAAAACTAATTTCATTGGCTGAGCAAAGGGCCAAGCCTCCCATCACAGGAATCAATGATAAATTAACATATAAACCAGTCTGCTCACCTGAAAAGAAAAGGAAATTTCATTACAGCAATGTTTGATTGAAATTTGATTTATAGATTATATGCTTACCTAACAAATATCTACTTATGAGTACTGTAAAAAGAGGAGCACTGCTCTTTATGGTTTCGGTAAAACTCACAGCAACATAATTCAATGAGATTAATCCTAAGACTACAGTACTAAAACGCATACAACCAACCAGGGTCATATGCTTATAAAAACCTGGAGGCCTTCTCATTTGCGGATTGGCTTTGTACATGCCACATGGGAAGTACATCTGTATAAACCCACATATCGCTGTCATGAACATTTGACAAGCACCTGAGAAAAAAAAGTTGTTATTATTATGATTTTGTAATTGTGTAGATTAAACTTGAAAGTCTTAAAATCCATACCTAACACAGTGGGATCTCCTTGCATATAAGTCAATATATACTTGTTCAAAAACAGCGTGAAACCGCTGAATATGTACCAGAGGACCAAGAACAGTATGGCTCTCGGATTGGCAAGACCTCCTTTGGTATCGCTAGCGAGGACAGCGTCGTCCGGATGCTTCTTCTCCGCATTCTCGTGATAGTGTTTGGGTTGTGTCGGCAAAATTTTGGCAAACTCGTCGGTCTGGACGGTGACCTGGGTATAGTAGGCCGTTTGATTCTCCATCATGCCGTTATCGCGTGTGTACGTCCTCGGCTCGACGTGGACAGATTATCGAAGTATATCGCCACACAGAGCTTTTTTTTTGTGCTGCGAACTGAGGGGTAAACAAACTATCGCCGTGTCAACAGCTCTCCTCTACACGACCTCTTGTAGGTTATTTCGTGGATCTTCCATACTGCACGCGACGTTGTAATATCAAAATCTTCGAGACCATCGTGTGAACTCACGTGTGTGCACTCAAATTGAGGTGACACGATCGATCGCGAAGATTCCGAAGTCCATTTTTGGAGAATGTGTTTAATTGGAGTGAACGACGTCGCCTGGCAGAAAGCAGCTGTCTGCAAGTTGCTACCTAGCAGTAGGCTATAATATGGGTAGAGAACTGACACTGCTATGCTATGCTGCTATTATATAGTTAGTTGCCAACGTTGCGGTTGTAGCTACTTCACTGAGTTCAGAAATCACAGACGGAGACGATAACGTGACCGAGCAAACACAAAACTATCAAAATCATCGACGTTATCGAAATTGAGTATATTTTTTTTATGTAACGATCACGTCCGCACATAATAATAGCGGACGATAATTCAAAGTCATCGCAAGAAACTGAATCACAACATCGATACTTAAGTACGAGTTATTCAATCGTTCGAGGATAACGATGCATAAAAATAAATAATAAATTATAATCGTTGGATTATTTACATTTACCCGATTACTTAATGCTGTTGAGTATTCGCAATTACGAGCTTAGCGTATGCTAATCTCCTTTGATTAAATAAACTAATAATCTTATCCGAGATCTCTGACCGGCTTTTTTCGCGAGCTTTGACCCGAGGTCATTGACATCGCGGTCCTATGGCTACCTCTAAACAATGTGCTTTTAAAGACTCCAAATTCATACTGATGAAAAAAGGTCGTCGTTTGAGTTGTTTTTTTATCGATTTTCGAATACCTCAATCAATTGTTGCATAAAATTCAGATTTAATATTTTTTATTGTCATCTATGTTTTTGTTTTACTTATTTTTAGCACATTCATTTATTTTCAACGGTCTTCCGATCATAAGAAAAAAAAGTCTCCAAAATTTATGACACGTTTGTACCGCAAGTAAACACCGAAATCGTAATTAGGAGTCGCGAACTCCGAAATACTCGTAATTGGAGTCCACAAGCGCATTATTTACCTTAATCGTAAACACCGCGCCGTAGTAGTAGAGTCGGCAACAGCGACTGATCGTGTCAGCGGAAGGTGCTGCCACCACACGGTAAAGTTAATTGCGCCAGCAGCAAAGCATCCTTCGCCAACTCGATCGAGGAGTTGGCCCAACCAAACTGCGTGTGCTTCGTCTGCGCCGTAAGCGTAATAACTCGTTATACATATACGGGCAATCTCATATACAGGCTCACGAGTTTCAGTCGCATCGCACACAGCCTCGACTCGACACTTTAACCCAGGGAGTCCAGAGTGCGTGTAGCTGCTACCTCCATTTTGTGCGTGTGCGGTTAGTTACCTAGCACATAAAAGCCGTTCACTTCTGGGAGTCGGTGTTGGTGGGTAGCTCAACCCAACGATTACATGTTGCTACAATTTTATCGTTCGTGAGATAGCAGCATAAAATAACCCCGCCGAGTGTCGTCGGTCGAATCCACGTGAAGGACGCAAAATGACGCAGTTCTTGCCACCAAATTTGTTGGCACTGTTCGCGCCGCGGGACCCAGTCCCTTACCTGCCACCAGTATGCAAGCTGCCCCACGAAAAGAAGACCGCAGGTTATCTCGGTGTAGGATCGTTTTTAAACAATTTCGAGGTAAACTGAGAATTTTTCATTCACGTATGCTTGTGATGATGCCTGATTTGTGAGTGTGCACTACTTTGATCAATGATGTGCAAAAAGAATTGTTTTTTATACTATATTATTTAAGCATATAATTTGCAAAATACAGAGCTTTCACAATAATTCTATAGTTTTGCATGGTAGAATATTATTCATTACGATTATGGTTTCTTATATAGGACCCAAAAGACACTCCTCCACCTGTGCGAGTGGAAACAAGAGAAGAAAGACTAGAGAGAAGACGGAGAGAGCGCAATGAACAAGTTGCATATAAACTTGAGCAAGAAATTGCTGTGTGGGATCCTGCAAGTATACCAAACGTTACTACGGACCCATTTAAAACATTATTCATTGCCAGAATAGTAAGTATTTGAAATTTTACATATAATAGCTATTTGTAACCTGAAAAGTATTAAAAATTATTATCTCTAATGGATAGCAAAAGGAATTACTCTAGTTGTAAACACACCAAGTAATCTCTTTAGCTAAAACTCTTCAATGAAATGTAACTAAAATTTAATTTTTTTTTCAGAATTATGACACATCAGAATCAAAATTAAGGAGAGAGTTTGAAGTTTATGGTCCAGTGAAGAAGGTAAGCAAATTGACATTTTTATTTGTAAATAGAGCAGCTAAACAAAAACTTGATGATTGACAGATCTTGTGTTAACTCATTTTAGTTCATTTTATAGTAAAATTAGAGCTTTATTCAGTATTAATTCAAGTTTTTGTAGCTCTATTATTATTTTTTCAATAATTTAAATAATTTTTACTATTTTCAGATTATTGTAATTCACAATTCAATAAATGGAAAACCCAGAGGGTACGCATTTATAGAGTACGAGCATGAACGGGACATGCACTGTAAGTATTAATCTTATTATTTATTTTGATGTAAATGCGTTCTTCATGAGATACAGATAAAGTTCAAATCATTAAGGCGTGATAAAAGTTAGGAAACTATGGTAACAAAATAGTTGGTAAACTAATATTAACCAAACACAACGGTAAAATGAGTCATAACACTATCTAAATAATATACTGCCTCTAGATTTTGTACAAATAATAAATTTTTCATATTGTTCTCGATGCAGTGTGGTGGTTGATGCCGGCAACTAGTGCCGTTCGCTAGTCTCAATAATAATTCCCTGAACCTGCCTCATTATATAGGTTTGTATGTCTGGTAAGATCCAACATACAACAATTACTATTTCGTGTATGAGTATAAAACTTCAGTTTCTAATTTTTTTCAGTATTTGAAAACAAAAAAAGTTAATCAAATCACAAAGGAAATTTAAGTTCTCTTAAATATCATTGGTAAATCCAATTTTCTCTCTTTCATTACAAATTAGAATTCTAAATTGAAATTGATCTTATATTTGATAGTCAAGGTTCAGGGGTATTCTCTCATCTCTTCACTTGTCATATATTCTGGGGACTAATAATCAAAAGCCAAGAGTTCAAGTGGCTTTGAATTTTTAATTGCATTTCATACCATTTGACTCATTGCTATCATTACAATTTTTTATTTAATTTTCAATCGATCGGGCGACAAACAGTTTATTTTACAATTTTATTACTCACTCAATTGATTTATTTCTGATTTTTATCAATTTCGATATAGAATACTAATTTTTTCCAAATATTCATTTTATGATTTGATTGCTATTGACAAAGTAAATATTTTATGTATTCAAACTTTGCAATGCGCATATATTTAAAAAAGAGAAAAAAGCGTGTAAGTAAAAAAGTCAAATTATTAGAGTAAAACAAAAATGCGCACCAGGTAAATTGAAAATTAAAAGGTCTTCGGAGAAACGAAAGCGAACGAAGACTGGATGTCTCATTGCATCAAAAGTCCGTCCTGCTTTCGCGAGTTTAATCATAAATACAATTCTTCTAAACGTGTTAACTTCCGTACGTAAGTAGCCGCGGTAGGTATTTTTTGCATCTCTACTTTATACTCATGGTTACTTTTTTTTCCTCCAAAAATTTTCAACGAGAACGATGATTCGAAAAATTTTCGTCATTCGAGACAATTTGCTTTATCTGGTATCGCGTTGACAGTAGCATAAACAATCCCGATGGGATTTTTTTTTGTAACGCAACGGATTGTAAGTATTGAAACATTATTATTTCGTGCAAAATACCTTTTCATAGAGTAGCGGCACAATTATAAGATTACCTCATTCACGGATTGTAATTATGGTAAGAATACTTTATTAGAAATTTAGGTATAAAATGAGTATATGGGATAGTTTATAGCTTTGTTGACCGTGCTAGAAGTAGCAATTACCTCGGAATTTCGAAATTTTTCGATGAAATAGAGTCTCATTTCTGAGTGTAAATAAGAAAAATTAAAGTCATTGGTAAGATGACCAGTAGTCATCGATAAATACAACCTGCGGATTAAGAGAGAGCGACTCCTCACCTTTAAGGCACGTGTACACACTTCTTTATTCAAGTAATTATTATTAATTTCTTAAAATTTTCAATGATATGCTATTATCATCGCGTAATCGAACACACAAAAAACGTAAGTACGGCAGTACGTGTATATATAATGTAGAAAATAAAAATACAATTATATACTCTTGGTGCTGTGATTTGCGGACGAGAGAAAAATTGGTGCAAACGCCCCCCACGAACGAACAAACAAAAAAGAGACACATCACCATAGTTAAACGTGAAAAAGAAAAACATGTAAGAGAATAGTGGTTTGGTAATTTAGGGTGGGTAACACACGTTGGATAAAAAGTGCGATGATTCATAAAAGGCAATTAAAAAGAAAAAAAACTTGAGTAATGAGAAAAAAAAACAATGAAAGAAAAAACAAAAAAAAACATTAAAATAATAATGTGCTTTGTGACGATGCATCATGAGAGTGTTTAAAAGTAACAGTGGACAATTGATACAATTTTTAGCTGCTTATAAGCATGCGGACGGTAAGAAAATAGACGGTCGTCGAGTTTTGGTGGACGTCGAGCGCGCCAGGACAGTCAAGGGCTGGTTACCAAGGCGACTCGGCGGTGGTCTTGGCGGTACGAGGCGAGGCGGCCCCGAGGTCAACATCAAGCACTCAGGCCGAGAGGACAACGAGCGGGAGCGCGAACGCTATCGACTGGAACGTGAGCGCGAGGCCATCCGAGCCCCTGACCGCGATAGGTAAATAATTGAATTTCTGTTTCGTAATTTCACGCACGTGACAACACAATCGAATTATTTACGCCCCAGAACACTAAATTTTAATTTCTCTCTTTAATTTTCACAGGGACAGGGACCGGCTGGACCGCGACAGACGTCGATCGTCGCGCGACCGCAAATCGCGCAGGAGCAGGAGCCGCTCGCGCGACCGCAAGCGCCGCCGCAGCCGCGACCGCATGGCCGACCCGGAGATCGAGGAGCTCGATCGGCCGCCCAGGGACCGCAGGGATCGCGATCGGGAGCGCGAGCGGGATCGCAAGCGCAGCAGCCGGCGCGCCTCGTCACGAAGCAACGACCGGAGCGAGCGCAAAGCGGAGCGCGAGCATCGCCGGGACAAGCGCGACCGCGAGCGAGCCGACCGCGGCGAGCGCGTCCGCGACCGGGGCGAGCGTAAGGAGCGCGGCGAGCGCGGAGGTGACAGGGCGCCACCGGGCCTGGACGAGGATAACAAAGACGGCATTCGCATCAAGGAGGAGCCCGTCGACGGTGAGTGTCTCTATTTATTTTGAATCTGTTCATAGGAAGCGAGTTTACTAAATGTTTGTGTTTTTCTTTACAGATTATCCCGAGTACAACTATTTTGCACAAGTCAAATACGAAGACTCCGATCAGCCGGAGGAGAAATACCGTATTCCTGAAAATTCTCGACCCGATCAAGGTTACAATTATGACTCGATTACCGACTATTAAAGTATAAAATGACAACAATCTTATTCACGCGTAATTTTCGGTGTGAAGTTTCGCATCATTAAAAATCCAATTTTCAATGCTCTGCAATATTACCACCAAACTCTCGACTTCAAAATAGTAAATAAAAAAAAATTAATTCATCTCAGCCAGGTTGGATTGTATCACTTACCTATGGCATTAATTTTTCTATTATACTGATTATATCTCGCCTATCCTCTTAATAGATAAAATTAGTTATAAAACGAATCACTTTACTGTGATTTAGGTTCATGAACTATAGAGATAATCGCTTGTGTGGGATCAGAAAGTACTATATTTTTAATCCTAAAGTAGTGATTATTTCAGAGTTGAATGGTAATTTTAGATAAAAACTATGTATATATTTGTAAAACTTATTATTAAAATATAATTTCAGTCAAACGATGCTTATTGGTTTTATAATAAACATTCAATCTGTAAATAAATGATTTTGATTGTCAATTATATCTTGAAAGTGTTCATTATTTATCATAATAAGTTTAATACACAGACAAGTCAATAAAAAGATCATGTATTTCAATCACATAATACTTTTGTCATTATTATTTTCATCTTCAAGAATATAATTCAGCCACGTGACGAATCAATGACCTCATATTATCTATAAAAATATTTAAATTTTAATTTCATCAACTTATAATAGGTGTTCGATACAAAACACTCAAGCTCCACATTCTCAAGATTAAAAAAAGGGATAATATGTACATAACAAAATATACACTTTGTTGAACGAATTATTTCGCACTTTTGAGAAAATCGTCCAGGGACTGTCTCGGCCTGCCGGAATCGCTCGCGGCACTCGTGTGCTTGACTCGGTCGAGAGCTATGTAACACTGCTGCGTGTCCGCGTCGATCCAGCCGACGGGTCCTCTCTCGCAATCGGCGCAGGCCAGATACTTGATGTTGTCGACTTTGTGCGAGACTCCGATGTTCTCGAAAGTCATGACGTCGTCGACCTGCCAAAATACCTCCAACGTCTCTTTCTTGTCAATTTGTTCGCCTTTTTTGTACTGCATGAGCGGCAGGGGAAACTACACGCAAAATTGGGAGAATTAATTCACCGTAAAATTTAAAGGGAATGTCAAAAGGGTTTTTGTGTTGTTTTTTTTGGTCACTTACTTCGAAGCGTTTGAAGGCTGCACTACCCGGATTCAGTATTTTGGAAGGACAATGAGTGCAGTAAACTCCGTCGAGGTTCATTCCTTCGGAATCTTTCATCGCCTCCACCGTGCACTCGTTGTTGCTGGAGCTCATTTTTAATACTTTTGTTTTTTAATCCTAGTCCACTATTATTTGTTGTGTTTACACGACGTTCACCTGACTCGTGCAGAAGTCAAGGACCGACGACGACGCTAACGTGGATTACTTAGGGCTCTGTCAAGTGAACGAGTTGTAGAGTGATGGGATATGAAAAAAAGGTTAGAGCCGCAAAAGTATCTCCGTATTCCGCTAACATTTTATTGTGTTTTGATTGGAGGAAATACGAGATTTCGCTACGGACCGTGATTTAAAAATTTATTTAAATTTCTCAGAAAAAGCCGATTATTATTGAAATTTATGGCGTTTTTCTTCCATCGGAGAGTAAATAGTTTTAATATTATAGATAATGAAGAATTATTGAAACGCGCATCAAATGAATACCTAATTTACTTGTTCAATGTTTATTAGCCAGCATATCCTTGAGCTAGTATGGATATATTTTCCATCAAGGATAGAATTATTCCGCTTAATTAAACAAATTGCCATCGGTATTTGGTAATAAATCGAACGCGCCGAATCCGAAACCTTATATATCCTTCTCCACGCGTCGTTCATTATCGCTACGTATAAAGTGCGCACCTACGCAAATTTTTGCCATGAAATTGGAAAAGACTATCGATACGTGAAGGTCACTTTATTTCCGAATGCCAATCTAAATATTCCTTTCAACCGGAAAAAATTGAATTTCGCTAATTGGGTTGGGATGTAACTCTCTCTCCTCTATCGAGTATGAACGAAAATGCGTCGTCGTCCCTTGCTTGCCTTGTGACTAAATAAAGCCTCTCTTTCGCTGTTGCGTAATTCAATAAACAATAGGGAAAAATATTTGCTTTTTTTTTATCATTTTTTTTATTCCACTCTGATATTTCTTACATTTTGATACGTCAAAAGAAAAAAATTTGAAGACACGCACATTTCGATTTACAATAGTTTGAAAATGAAGATATATGCAAAGTTTAATAGAGATGATTTTAGAGTCGAATTTATTAATAGTGGAGTTGCAATATTTAACATTTTTTTCGCTACATATATTCTGGTTGTTTTAAGTCAATATAAATTTGAAAAAATGCGCAAAATCATTGGTTGTTCAACTCAGCATGTAAAATTTTTCAATATCAAACAGATTCTCATCATGGATTCAGTAAACATGAATGAAAAAACGGAAATTTTTATTAACAAGTTATCAAATATAATAAACGATCAAAAGAAATGATCATTTTATTTTTTTTTTTTATACTATTAATCACCATACTTTCATTTAGTATACCTAGGAATGTTGCTTTCTACACTTTATACAACACAATGTATTGATTGAAAGAAAACAAAAATATTGATGCATACTTAGGAAATTGCAACTTTTCACAATTATTCTTAAGCGATGATAAAAAAATGAATGCACTAACAACTTTATTCATACCCTCTATTCATATGATTCAGTGTCAAGTCTCCTCCATATGAAATTTTTTTCAGATTCATACTGATAAATTTGTTTAGAATACCAAATCTTATGAACACAAGGCATTGCCTTAATTAATTTAATTTTATGAAAACTTTTTATTCAGCATAATGAAAAGATTTAATTAACAAATATTCATCGATAGATCTGAAATTTACTTCAACTTAACAAAATTTTTCAAACATTTAGAATTTGATATCGTCTTATGTATTCTTTGAAGCTCTTTTAGTTCTGAGCAGATTGCACAGTACACAAATTAAATATCACCATCAATATTTATCAATATGCATATGTGCACAAACATGCTTGTGAGACAGTGTGACTGGGACGTAGGGCATATGGGATACTGAGCAAAATAGATAAGAGAAAGAGTACCGGAAATAGATTTTAAATTTACAAAATTTATCCACTTTTAAACAAAAGAATTGCAACTTGGCCTAGATAAAAATATATAAAGTTTCTTGTTTCATGCGTCACATAACTGCCAAAATTTCGGCCAACAATGCAATGCCATGTTGGGTTGTACTTTCGGTCAAACTCTTTCTTGATGAAAGCAGCAATGTCCTGCGATGGAAAGAAAAAATGAAAAGAATTATTAGTAGGATGCAAGTACAAGGCAATATTCACTGCTATGAAGTGAATGAATAGTGATTCAATGAAGTCCATTAATAATCAAATTATTCACCTTTTCAATGTTGTACTTTTCCAATGCTTGCGTGGCGCAGTCCACAGCATCTTGCTGCATCTCCTCGGACATATCTGCGTTCTTGATAACTGCTTTGCGGTCTGACATGTTGATTGTTCTGCAAAGAAGCAAGGATAATACGCTTTAAGCAAGTTTGGTCAAAAGCAATTTGTCAGGAGAACATCCTTGTATTGTATGTTTGTGTGTGTCTCTCTCTCTCACTCTCACTCAATCTGGTATTGACCTAAAGTTTTGTGGGAGGGAATGAGCTATTTTGATAGTTGCATGCAAGTCGACAGCCGGCATTGTCAAAGGACAAGGGCACACAGCGAAGTAGTAACAGCAGTAGTGCAGCAGCAGCAATGACAGATAATCAAAGTTAAAGGAGCGCCAAATTTAGTTGTTGTATCGACTTTGCAGGAAACATATCGGCATGGCAATGGCTCCGTTTCGATGATGTATATTCATGTTTTATTTATACGAAAAAAAAAAGAAAGTTTGCAAATCGGGCAGGAAATATACTTTCGTCTCGTAAGTAAGTAAATGCGCACGTAAGGTGGTATTTCGCTCGGGCAAATATCTATTATGCATAAATATGCTTTTAACGTGTTGTGAGCCGAGCCGAACAGCGGTTCAAGGAGTAAGGAGTGTTGTGCGACAACCCGAGATAAAAGCACCCCGAGAGAGAGGTGAGGGAAAGAGGAGCATGCCTAGGGCTTTCGCTCTCTCTCTCTCTCTCTCTCTTCCTCGCTTTACTCTCTGTTTTGTCGATAGCGCGCGCCTCGCGTTCGGGAAAATTCAACAAAAATAGAGTAATGAATGTGGCTTTACTACGAGTGAGGCGCGCGGGCAAACACGAGTAAAGCGAGCGAGAGAGAGAGAGAGACGGAGAGTCAAGGGTGGTATGCACGCGATATAACTTACTACTACTCGTTAAACTAGGTCGGGCCTAGACTCTCTCTCTCTCTCTTGCGAAGAAAAAGTCAAAAATTTGCGCGTGTATTGTAGCAGTAGGTTGCGCGGCTCTCGCCGTTTAGGATGACGAAGACGACGACGGTCGATTATCCAAAGAGAGCGAGAGAGACGGCATACGCCGGCAGGAGGGAAAGAGAATTTCAGGCTCGCGTTCATAGTGTGCTGCTGCTGCTGCTTGGCTATGTGATATATAAAATATCGTTGGGCGGGAAAAGACGAGCAGCAAAACTAGAGAGACGATGATGCGAGGGCAGAAGTAAAGAGAGACGGACAGCAGCGAACGAACGAGAAACGCGACATAAGGTGAAACGGCCGAAAGAGAGTCGTCTCTCGCTTTCTTACCGAACGAGAAAAGTTCCAGAAGTTTATGTATATTTTTTGCTTGGTCGCTCGCGGACAGATATGCCCTCGATAAATTTGAAAAAGAAAAAAAACTTGGAGAAGGAAAAAAACAAAACTAACCTTGGCGCTTGGTTGGCCCGATCTCTGTAAAATAATACTCTGCTGCTGCACGAATTACGACGGAGACGAACTCGCGCTCGCGACGAAAATTTGTTAATGGGTTAGGAGTCAAAGGCAAAAAAACATCTCGTCTCTAACCGCCGGCGCCCCGTGTGTGTGCGTGCGCGATTGTCGATTATTCAATCTAGTTGGTTTTTTTTTTTTTTTTATTACGATACGATACTCTTTTAACTTCCGACGTGTGTGTGACACGAGACGATACGATACAGTCGCAACCAGCAGCAGCAGCAGCAGCAGCAGCAGCAGCAGCAGCAGCAGCAACTGTAGTTACATGCGTGGTGGTATAATAAATCGTGTCGCGTGTATGTAATTTTGCGAGATTCAATGCGAAACGAATGTGCACCTCTACTATATATGCAATGCAATGCAGTAGCAGCAGCACGCGAATCAAATATACCCGAGTGAAGCTGTGTATGCTTGACAAATTGACTGATTGTCTCTTATCTATTGTCTCTCTCTCTCTCTCTCTCTCTCGGCGAGAGAGAACGAATGCGAGACGAGAGGTAGAGAGAGGCGGCTATGTATGAAAGAGGCTTTGGAAAATTCGGTATTATATTCGCTCGCGAGCGTCATACATTACCGTCGTCGCACGTAATAATGTATGCGTGCGTAAATGAGTACATTAGGACGCGTTAATAACAAATCTATTTTGTACTTGTGCGCGAATCCCCAGGCCAGCAGCGACGAGGGCGAAATATCTATGTACTCGAGAAGCTACAACGGCACGATGCAGAAGAGCGAGAGGGAAGAAGCAAAAAAATCGCAACTCCGCACTGTCGCGCGCCGAGTATCTATCTCGAACCTATGTACACCAACGATGCGTGGTGTGTATCAATTTGCAAAAGTATAATAAACAAATAGACGCGGGGGTCGTCGTCGGTTATGTATGCACCTCTTACCTGTGTGTGTGTGCGTGTGTGTCTGTTTCAGCGAAGAGACGAAGCCCAAACGAGTACTCTTTCCACTGTACTTTTTGTCTATTCACAAAATCGCTCCCTGCGAACGATCAATTACTCCTCGATGTCTGTCGCAAAGCTCGATCGCTTTTTTTTCTATAATATCGATGCCTACGTATAACGTAATACACGTATTACAATATATTTCTCACGTTGATAAATATTTGCTGTCAGTCGGGCGACTACTAGTTACTACTGCTGCGCGGCTGCTTGCTTGTGCTGTGCCAGCCAGAGAGACTCGACTCGCAGTCACTCTTTTCTCTCTCTCTCTCTCTCTCTTACTCTCTGTACACGAGTGTAGTGTGCCTTATACAGGGCTTTATACTTCACAGCAGTGTTACACGCGCGCGCGCAGCGCGCCAGACAAGGACGCCTATATCGGCACGATGCAGTCGTGGCCCCGGATTGGTCGATCCGCAGCGTCTTCTAACAGCGTCTTCTATCAACCCGGCATGCTTATTTCTCTCTCTCTCTCTTTCGCACTTTTGCCGCTCTAGTGTATGTTGCGCCAAAAGCAGCGCCTACTCCGAAACTTCGAACGCGCGTTTCCTACTTACCTTTTTTTTCTTTTTTGCACGCGCGCATACAACACGCATACTTACACACACACACACACACGCGCGTATCTACACATCGATCTCTCGCATGTGTAGCGCTTGCTGCTAATCTATACATAAGTAAAGGACCGCGAGAGTTGCCTGCTTTCGTGTACTATACAGTATACACACCTATGTAGCTGCAGTTTATGTACATATAATACAAGCGTCATCCCATGCTGCTGCGCGCGTGCGGACTTCGGGCTTCAGCTGCATATTGCGCGCGTATGTACAATCATAGCATCCACCTACTCGTTCCTCTCTCTCTCTCTCGGGTGTATTCGCGATATTATTATTACGTGTTGTCGTCGTGTGTATGAAAATTCATGCACCTATGCATCCCGGTGACGACGACGATGGATGCTGCAGCTGATGATGATGACATTTCCCCTGGATGCGCGGGGATATTTTTAAAACGAGCTGATTTTATTTATACTGTACCTGTATCGACTTATTTGTTCATTATTTCGCTCTTGTATGAATGGGGTGTACCGTGCGACACCCGCTACGCGCGTACAGTTACATACCTCCTGCTCTCCGTGCGCAAGTTCGCATTTTTTTTCTCTCTCTCTCTCTCTCTCTCTCTCTCTCTCTCTCCGTATTACGAGTCATTATATTCATTTTACGTATCGATGGCTCTGGAAATTCAATAAATATAGGATCCTCCTCCCCAGACAGAGCTTACGTAGGTATACATCGATACATGTTTGTTGATGCGTTAAGTGCCCCTGGACGACAGAGAGCGCGTGGACACGATAGTCGACGTTGTGTAGGTATTTACATTCGCGCGAGCTTTTTTATCGCGAGCCGCAGCGAAGCTCGAGCCCCGCGCAACGGCTTATTTTTAGTGCGCGTAATTTTTCTCGATTTTACTTCCTCCCCCGGATAAGAGGTAGATCCGGGAGCTGATAGGCTCGAGGAACGACATTTTGTAAAAGGGCGCGCGCTCGCGACGGTTAGGACAATTTGGTTTACGCGTTTGTAAAATGTAGATTGAATTCCTGACTAATTTCCGTTTGTAAGTATGTGTGCGCGTAAAGGGTACTTTTCTCACTGCTTTCGAGACTACGATTTGATTTGATTTTTTTTTTGATTTTCAAAGTAAATTTTAAATTTAGGCCGAAAGGGCTGTAGGGGTGAAATTTAAAGCAGCATAGGGTGAATTTGTCATATTTGTGAATGACGTTTGAGAATTTTGCTAAAAATACTTTTTGATAGGAAAAAAGTAACCTTTCCAATGAGTAAATACACTTGACCAAAAAGTGCTAGTGATAATTCAAAAAAAATAATTAAAGACAAAAAAATGCGACTCTCGATTTTTCGACACGACCGTACTGAATTGTCAATGACCCAGTACCAGGGACTCGGTTAAATTTTCATTTTCAATTTAATTATGTTTTATTTGGAAAAATGGTGAAAAAACGATCGTAATTTATATATAATTTTTACTTTAATGAATGAAACAAATAAAAGAAAAATAATAATAAATGCTCCTTTACCGAATTGAACCACTTGTATTTATTTTTCATTTATTTTATTTATTTATTAAGAAATAAATATTGCAATGTATGGATATTACATATTGGTAATCCTGCAAACGATGTAGCCTGTTCACAGTGCTGATTTCATTAAATAATTTTAGTACTTTGAATAATTTCATAAAAACACAGATATGTTGCTAGATATTTAAACGCGACGTATTATATACAGGTTGAATTGCTATACATCGATGAAAATATTTACATTAAAATTAATGTAATATTACTGTAAAAAAATGTTTGTATTTTTCATTAAAAAAACTTGATTTTCATCATCGTATATATTAAGATCAAAGAAAAATTTAAAAAAATAAGAAAACCAGTTCGATAAGATTTGTACCTAAATTCAAATGTTTTCAGAAAAAACATTCAACCAATACGATTCGAATACGTGTTCGAAGCTATATATACACTTCCGTCGTAGACTGCAAGTATAGCGGTGTATGCGCGCGAGGCGACCCTGCTAGCGTGAAACGCCACTTTCTAAACTTTTTTTTCTTGGAAAGAGAGATCTTCACCACGAGTTTTTTCCTCTACATCGTTCGTACCCAGTACACAGTACGATCTCGCGGCGCGAACAACTACATAATCACGTGCTTTTCATTCAATTTTCTTTCAATAATATCTCGAACAATAAACTATTGAGTGTTGCGTGCGTCGGTGCGCCGAAAGATTTGTAGTCATGCCATTCAGGAGCGCACTCGGCTTTAATCGTAGCTTTTTTCACGAAGATAGCAGCAGCTCGGACGACGAGGTCGACGACTGCGCTTGCACGGGGTCTGGTTTTGCCGGAGAGCGTATTTACCAGCGAAAAATAGAAAAAATGAAAAGATTGAGAGACAAGTACGATTGGGAGATCGAGAAGGAGCGACGTCGTCTTCTCGATAAACTATACTCGCTGACCGACGATTTCCAAGGCAACTATCCTGATTTTCGTCTCGTCTTTCAACCAGATCAGATACATCAATTGGTCATGGATTCTATTGATTACTGTCCCGATGACCCACCCGACTATTTCAAAGCACACCGATTCGTCGAATTCGTTTGTCGCACCGGCTTCATCGACGAGCCCACGCTCGATCAAGAAGGAAAGCCAGTGTCGCGCCGCATCACTCCGATACACATCGTAGCCAGACGCCGAATTCCTCGCGAAGCGCTCGGCTTGGATGCTCTCTTTGCGATGTACAACAGTTACGACGCGAACTACACCGACGAAGCTGGCTTGACGCATTTCCATGCAGCCTGCATGTACGGCTTGGACAACGTCGTGAGGAAATTCCTCGAGTCGGGGCTGTCGCTGCAGGTCGATGCCAATCTGGTCTGGCCGCAAACGGGCGATTCGCCGCTGCACTTGGCTCTCGGCAGCTGGGCCACTTGGAGGCAGCCACTGGATCGGCAAGGAGAGGAGACGTTTCGTACGCTGCTGGAAGCCGGCGCCGATCCGAATTCAGTCAATAAGAAGGGAGAGACAGCTCTCCATATTATCTGCCAACGACACTGTAATAATTCGGAAGAAGTGGTGAAGATGTTATTCGAGGTGTGCGACGAGAGATATCGACCGGTGCAGGTCGACACCCAGGACAAGTTGGGCAACACGGCGCTACTTTTGGCTGTGGACCGCGACGACCTCAAGATCATCGAGTTACTGTTGAAACACGGAGCCTCCCCGAATCTGGCCAACATCGAGGGTCGGACACCGCTGCATAGGGCCACCGCGAAACTGTCGCACGCCTCGGTGAAACTGCTCCTGGCTCATGGCGCTGATTTGTCTACCTTCGTTATCCCCGTCGACAGTTATTTAACAACCAATGGGAAATTGGCACCGCGGATCAACGAGTGCCCGTATCAGTTCAAGGTAAAACTAGCTTCCAGCCTTTTCATCATTATCGAGAGCCTGGAGGATAAAAATTACGAGCTGGACCGAAGCCAAGCCACGTCCATCATGAAATTCTTCTCGCGCTACGGTCTGTTCACGAGGTCCGAGAAATTCCCTCCGCGCGCCCATCCCTTCAAATGGTACTTCGAGGAGAGATCGAAAGAGATCAAGATAAAGCCGGATCTGTCGCTCCACGAGCTGGTTCAGTTGTCGCCCAGAGAGGCGGAAAAGCTCGTCGCTTACAAGGACTACTACGAGTTCGCCCGCTGCTCCAAATTGTTCAGGCTGAAATTCATGGAGGAGAGAGAGGCTTGCGCGCGACATCTGTGCGAGAAGATGTCGAAAAGATTTTTCCGACGATGGGCGCTGGATCCATTCTCGGATTTGATACACAAACGACTGCCATTGGAGGTCTGTGAGATGATCCTTGCCGGGCTGGCGAATGAAGATTTGTATCATATTTGCTTGGCGGCCGCAAATTCATAGAAATTTTTTGTGACTGATATGTATCGATTTTTCGCGTCGATTAAATAAATAAATAGAGTTAAAAAAAAAAACAGTTTTTATTTTCCAACATTGGAAAAAACATTGCTGTCCATATTGTCCAATCTATTAATTTCACCCTTTGCAAATAATTCATGAATAACAATATTTTTATACTAGCGCTTTACCTCACTCGCTCACGCCCGTTCGGTTTTCAGATTATTTGTCTGAAATTTTGGGAGGATGTAGAATTTTTAAGGAAATCCGTACCCCAGCCCAAAAATCAAAATTTTGATCCAGTTTTCTGAAACTTCTAGTGAATATTTCTCTAAAAGGCTCTGTGGCGACTTTCATCTTGATGTTTTTAAGGTCGCCATAGAGCCTTTTCGAGAAATATTCACCAGAAATTTCAGAAAACTGGATCAAAATTTTGATTTTTGGGCTGGGGTACGGATCTCCTTAAATCTGAGATTAAAAACGCCAGAATTTGTCAATTATTTTGTAAGGTACATATGTTTCAACACTTGAAATTCCGAGTACTCACTGATCGGGAGTGGATAAGGCATATTTTTACCTCTAAAGTTTGCGATGTAAACTTACTTAAAATGTTACTTTGAATATTATTAGGAATTAATAGTGAAGGCCTTTTCAACAAAAACAAAGAATTTCATTTTTTTGTTCTTTTACGATACACACCAGCCTTTCTTTTGATGAGACTATAGAAACTTAATAATTAAAACAGAATTTTTTCCCATCATATGCAATTTTCGTCTTACTTTATATAGTTGTTTACTTTTATTACTTCAAAGTATCAAATTTTAAAATGAATTGTTTTGTCAAAACGTCAATTTTTGTAGATACATTTTCAAATTGCTTTTACTCTCAAAAATCACTCAAAAATTGGTATAGAAATTCAAATTCTAAGTCAGTTAATCTGAGTTTTAGCGAATACCTGGAGCGACAAATAAAAGGACATGGAGGCTTATAACGGGAGGTGGAGCGACTTTTTCTTATTCGGACATGAATAATAGCTTAATATCTATTTCTCCCCCCGTTACTGTGCAAGTATAATTTTTAATTTAACAAAAATAACTAGAACAATGCCTTACAATTAATATAATTCCATTCAAATATAAGATGGATTAAATTTTTTAGAGAACGTGAGCTCACTGTTATTAGAGGTCGATATTGATTTTGCTAAAATACACGAGCGCACACGAAACCGTAATGAAAAATTCATAGTAGTTTTATTATTTATGGCGGGGATTAAAATGAAGTAAATACGATGTAACTTTGACGTCATATGGGTTTAAATACACAAGGAATAGAACGTACCTGTGCGAAACCTTCCAATTCGCTGCTTTAAGGAGATCCGTACCTCAGCCCAAAAATCAAAATTTCAATCCAGTTTTCTGTAACTTCTGGGGAATATTTCTCTAAAAGGCTCTATGGCGACCTTGAAAACATCAATATGAAGGTCGCCATAGAGCCTTTTAGAGAAATATTCCCCAGAAGTTACAGAAAACTGGATCAAAATTTTGATTTTTGGGCTGGGGTACGGATCTCCTTAAGCTTCGAATGATTTCTAATATTTTTTATCCCAGTGAGGACACCAAAGCTTTCATCAAATAAGTCGCTTTGGCCTTTTAATTACTGACCTTTTTTACAGGGCTAAAATTTCCATTTGCTTTCTTTAATTTTTCAAAACTATGACACTTATTTTCAAAAAACTGGTAGCTCCTTTGTACTAGTAAAAATTTTATATT
Organism: Trichogramma dendrolimi; assembly: GCA_034770305.1. Lineage (NCBI taxonomy): Eukaryota > Metazoa > Arthropoda > Insecta > Hymenoptera > Trichogrammatidae > Trichogramma > Trichogramma dendrolimi. The sequence goes on along the minus strand of JAPMIB010000016.1, from coordinate 714,602 downwards.
ACATTTCAATTCAATGATTAGGAATAAATAATTATCTAAGAAATATAGGGTAATGATTCAAAATTTCACACATGATTTTAAATTGTTTGTAATTTTCATTTATTAAAAACCATATTATTCTACAACAGTACATAAAAATATACAAAGACATAGCAGCATGCCTCGACTCTCGTACAATTTATAAAAAAATGTTTCTACGCCTGTTTTGATCGAATGTCTCGAAAGATAATTTTATTTCATACGAATTGCTTCATTTTCGCTGTTTTTGTCATGTAATTTGCTCGTTTAATTGAATTATTCTTATTATTTATATTATTAGCGAATTAAAATTTTGTAATGTATTCAATGATTATTCTTCATGACAATGGAAAATAGATGAAACAAGGGTCTTATTCAAATAAAATGTAATGCATCGTTTCGAAAGCAATATAAGTTGAAAATTAACGTTTTCTATTGGCTTTGAAATTGATAATATCACAATTATTCAAGGAAAACTATGAAATTGTTAATATTTCTGTCATCTACTCCTATGTATAAATATTTTTCGGATAATATCTAACATTACCTAATTAACACAGCCGCACCATTTATATTTACATGAACGCCCACAAGTTTGACATAATATACAGTAATCTCTTCAATAGAATTCGAGAGAACATGCCTTTTTCTAAATAATAATAGAATTCAAATTTTGTAGTCGATGAACTCGATATTGAATTTTTGTGACAACATTTTTGAACGCAATCAAAATTTGATTGATTAAATTTTTGAATATGAATCAAACTAAGTTTTCATGCTGATTTCAATAATAAGAAATTTTGACTCATTTTTATGAAACGATAAATTTTTAAGTATTGCTTTGTTAAACAGTAGTTTTTTCTAAGATTGCTAGTATTACTATAAAATTGAAAATTTCCTTGTGTTAAGTTATAAATATTTTCTTATAATGAATTGAGTTGTAAAATATTTGCATTTTACACAAGTATGTACAGAAGTCGAATGAAATATTGACGCAATTCAAACTGTGGAAATTTTCTTATTGGTCCCAAACGAAAAAAAACTCGTTGAAAAAAAAATGTTATAATTTCAACTTGATGATGGGTGTAAAGTGATGTTCTCAGGAAATATTGTCACAAACTGTTTGATATGAAACAGTTATAGTTTAGAATAAAATAAAATACAGTTTTCTTTATTTTTTGTAATATATATTTAATAAAAATGTATGCCATGATTTTATGGACACAGATTTTTCCATATAATTAAAACTATAACAAACGAGTCTATAACGATTCTGCTGCTATTGCTCTCGCGTTTCTGGCATATTTATAAAAAAATTTTATTTTGATAAAAATGAAATATTTTTTTATATCCTAAAGGTACCGTTATACCTTAGCAATTCGGAATGTTTCGTATGAAAAATAAATAAAAATTCATGTCTAAATAAGACTTATACTTTATAAAAAATAAAATAAATTAATTTCGAAAATTAAAATACACCTGTCTACTCATTTTTGGTTAAAACTGTACAATAAATATATATCCATATATATTATGCTCAGAAACCGAGTTATTATTTCAAAATGCACAATTAGTTGCATCAGTTATTTCGTGGAGCGTATCTATAACAATTGATTACAATAACAATTTTGAATTATTAGATAACATAATTTATGTTTGTTTAGGCATGTTTTGATCTTTCACATTATCACTGACTACCTTTGCTTGATAATTCGTTTTTAAAAAATCTGTTTAAATATTGTAAACAATTGTATCAACTGCGGCTTAAAATTTTTTCGATTCAAAAATTGCTTTATTTTCCGTTTATATATTCGTTTTCTTTGATTTCTTTTAAAACAATATAAACAACAATTATTTCGAACTTAGCATAGTTTTTTCTATATATTATTTACAGATACTACAGTGTATAAATACATTTCAATATACAATCGATTGCATACACTGTCATATTTTCACTAATCAGTCATGTGAGTTATCGATCTCACAAAATAAAAAAACTAACTACTCGAATTTCATAAATTAATTTAATTGACTTGAATCAAATCAATTTATAATTACCACTAGCCATTTTCTTATTAAAATGCGGAATAAATTTATCCGTTTTTAAAAAATTAATCTGCATTTATATACAAATGCTCATCAACGAAGCTGCTACAAAAATGTAGAACTATAGATCAGAGCACTTAAAGCTTAATATTTGTATCTATTAACTTTGTACATAAACTCTCTAAAATTTTGTATTATGTACATTCGAAACGTCGAGCAATAAAAAATGAATGAACTCTCTTCTCTGTGTTATTCATGCGTACTGGCATATCATGTGTTTGATATTGGCACTTCAAGGCGCATATACCACAGTTCATCGTAAATCGTTCATTTTTCCACGATTTTCTCGACCAAGTTCGAAGTTGATTATTAAAAATATCTATCTTCCACTCCCATATCCTCTTTTTTACGAATTATCTACACATCATAACGAGAACGATACGCACGCAGATATGAGACGGAAGAGAGTTTATTAACGTATGAAAATTATATTAAAATTGAAGTAATTACAATGGTTCGTTTTTACTGATTTTGCTGTTCAGGTTGAACGTACTTCAGCAATTCGTTATAATCAACTGAGAGTAAATCAGAAGGGGGATCGCTTATTTCATTCAAAATTTCATCAATGTCATTTTGATGATCGTTTGTGGCCGCGGGCGTCTGTTGACTCACATTACCCCTTGCCCCCGAATTATTTTGAAATGGCAACTGTTGCTGCGCTTGTTGCGGCTGTTGCTGCTGCGGTTTATCCTCCTGTTGTTGCTGTGGTTGTTGCTGCTGTTGTTGAGGCAATGAATTCACTGCAGCAACATTTAATCTGTTAGTGTGGGACTTTAGTAAAATCCACCACATTTTCTAGTATTTGTACCCCACCTACTTTTTTTTTGTGTACTTTCGTGGGGCTCTTTTATTACCTGTGCTGGTAACTGGGTGCATCAGATTTGGCTGTTGTTGAGCCACAACCATTTGCTGCGTTGGTGTGGTGACGCCACTTGTACAGACCATGACGCCACCGCTCTGACGCAAAGCTTGCTGGTGCACCATGGGTGAGAACTGTTGCATCGCGGGGAACCCTGTTGAAATTAAAAGAATGCATTAGTTTACGGTTCGTCGTATATTATTAAATAGATCAAGTTTGAAAATGGTTTCTTTACAAACCTGCTGTCTGCGACTGCATTTGTTGATTTTGTTGCAAGTGCATCTGCTGCTGTTGCATTTGCATTTGCTGATGCTGCTGCAGTTGATGCTGTTGCAGCTGCTGGTGCTGTGGCATCTGACCCGTTTGCATTTGCTGCTGATGTTGCTGCATTTGTTGCTGGAGTTGCAGTTGCTGCGGTTGCATTTGTACCTGGTTGAGTACCTGTTGTGGCTGTTGCTGCTGCTGTTGCGGCTGCTGCTGATTGTAGGCCACATTCCACTGCTGCTGCTGATTGCCCATTCTCATCTGATTCATGTCCATCGCAGGATTCCTAGGATTGTTCATCCTTGGATAACCCCTTTGGGTCATGCCCATGATGTCCGAGGTAACTGTGGCATTTGGAGGAGCTGTGACTCCGCTGTTCATCGCGTTCGAGTAGGCAGCTTGCGAATTGATGACTACATTGGGTGCCGATGCGAGTTGACTGCGCAGCAAATTTCCGCCCTGTTGATTATTGAGAGTGGACGACGCTTGCAATTGACTTTGGATTGGCTGTTGCAACGACTGTGGGGGCTGCTGCTGTTGTTGCTGCTGCTGTTGCATTTGCAATTGTTGCTGCAACATTTTTTGACGCGCCGCAGCCGTGTTCACACCAGCAGCTTGCTGATGATACCTCTGCTGCTGCACAGGCATATTCATTTGGTTTATTTGCGTATTCTTGTACTCTGGGGGTGGTGGCCTGACCGCTATGCTACCGGACATCGCGTTCATATTGACTTGCGCATGTTGCAAACTTTGCTGCTGCATCGTTTGGCTCTGCATTTGCTGCTGATGCATCAGTTGCTGTGTGCTCAATGGCGATTGACTCAATGTGTGTTGAAGGGTCGGATGCTGCACCGCTGGAAGTTGCGCGTTTTGCGGTGGCAGCGTTGGTTGTTGCTGTTGCTGCTGCTGTTGCTGTTGTTGCTGTGCCAGCGCCTGCTGCTGCTTCAGATGTTGCTGCATTTGTTGTTGTTGCTTTTGCGTGAAAGCATGCGCGTTTCGAGCTTGCGCCAAAGTCTTGGCGTGAAGATCCGGAAGAGCATTGGGTCCGTTGGCGCTCGGGGTACGATGAGCCGCCAGTCCAGCGATTTGGTTCATGCTATTGTTCATGTTATTGTTCATTTTGTTGACGAAGGCCGCGTTCGTCGAATCGAGCTGCAGTTGTCGCTGCAGCGCCTGTTGCTGCTGTTGCGCCTGTAGTGCCTGTTGCTGCTGTTGCGCCGCCTGCTGCTGTGCTTGCAACTGCTGCTGTTGTTGTTGCTGCTGCTGCTGCTGCGTGTGTTGATGTTGCTGTTGCTGCTGCAATTGCATCTGCAACTGTTGCTGCTGATGGTGAAGTTGCTGCTGCTGTTGCTGCT